>CM035173.1:70328852-70678123 GCA_020205615.1 Panax quinquefolius | reverse complement strand
ATTATATAGTTTCCCCCTTCAACGAGGGTTGTTCATCTCAGTCAATTATAAGAGTCTGCACCAATTCGATTGGTTTGGATAGCTTTCAAATTCATGATTTAGGTCTAGCCGAATCAAATGGCATAGATTGTAACGCCCGAGAAAATTAGATTTATATGAGAATTAAATTTTTATTTGATTGTGTGAATTAAATGAATTTAATTTATTATTTATGTGAGTAAACTATGTGAAGCTCATTCTATGACCTAGAATGTGCAGATATGGTTAGTATTCTGGCTATGTGCTAGAATTAATTGTTTTGAATTTCCAAGATGAAAATAAAAGTTTTCCGAGAAATTCCTGTAAAAACACTATTCATCCGTTTCTGCTCGGGAATTAAGTTTGAAATTCTGAGAAACGCGTAATGATAGAATTTGAAGACGAGATGGAATATTTAATAATATTTCATTTATGGCAAACGAAGTTCTTGCCTGCGGACTTAAAACCTAAGGGTTGGAAAGAATGATTTCCGAGAAGGAAATGAGATTCGTATAATGAATTATGATAACGATTATGCGTACGTTATACGAGTGTGATATTATTTAGTATACGAGTATAGTATGAAGATTTAATAGGAAGTACAATATGATTATCGTACGGGTATTATACGAAGAGAATACGTGAATTATACGTATAGAATACGATTGGTGTTATTGGATTTAGAGTTTAAGGACTTAATATGATCCAATTGGATTTAGATTATACCAAGCCCAAGTAATTGAGTAATCAAGCCCAATGAATTATATATTTAAGCCCAAGTCAAGGCCCAACGTTAAGTTTAATTAAGCCCGATCCAAGAAACCGAACCGTGGATCGAACCGATGGGTCACCGAATGGGTAAAACCAATGGGGCAACCCATGGGGATGACCCATGGACCATGTGGGCCGCTTGGTGAGCAAGTAAAGTGTCCTACTTGATCACCAAGTAAATTACTTGGTGAGAAAGAAGCGAATAGTAAGGAGGTTACCTTTTAACCAAAAAGCCCTCCATTTGAGTTGCCTATAAAAGAAAGGCATATGTTGGTCATTTGGTGGTTTTCCAAGAGTTGTCCAACTTATATATAGAGAGAGAGAGAAAGAGCTAGAAACAAGAAATCATCTCACTTTGAAGCAAAACATTAGAAGTTTAGCAAGAACATAAAGAACGGAAAGGTAATATTCCATTAATTTTAGTTTCCATCCTTTTTGATTTCTTTGATTATAAAGAATCATAAATTGGTGGAGCATGCCTCTTATGGAGGAATAAGGATAGCTTGCAATGAGTAAAATCTTTATAAGTCATGTGTAAATAAAAATCGTAAGGGTTTACGTAAGTTTAAATAATGAATTTTTTTGTTGATGGACAAAATAAAAACCATCACTATTAGGATATGTGAATCTTGCTTGGTTAAGATGTAGATATGAGCTCAATGGAGTTTTTCCATTTGATTTGGCATATAGAACACTAGTAACGAAGTTATGGCAAATTTTATGGAAATAGACGTTAAACATCGAAAACGTAGAAATTCTGGATTAGTAGTCAAAAGTTGTCGTGAGACTTGAAAATGTTGGTATTTAATGTCAACACGCGAGATATGGTATTTAATAGTCGTGGGCACAAGAATCGTCTGATTTTGACTAAAAACAAAGAAAACAAGTATTGAACGCTCAAAAGCGTTTAACAAACACTCGATAATGAACTTAGAAGTTAATTTCAAGTTAACAGATTCAGAATTGTATAATTCTTATATGAACACGTAGAGTATGTAAAATGGGAGTTGTAGGCTTTTGAATGGACCAAATCGGACTTATAATGAGGAAGTTATGAAGCCAGGAAGTTCACTAAAATTTTTATCTGTAAAAAAATTTTCTGGTGCTGAGGTCTGGCGCCGCAGCACCAGACAAAGCTTATTGTGCCTCGTCGCAGCGCCATACATAGTGTAATGACCTACTGAAGAGTGGCGCCATAGCACCATTCATGTGTATCGTTTCATGCCGCATGTACCGGACCGGGCTTAGGTATTGTAAACCTAGCCATAGCAAATACCGTGTTATATGTATAGAGGCCACACGACGCCTTGATGCAGGGAGTTATTAGACAAGATAGGTTTTGAGTTCAATTCTTTTAAGACCAATATAAGATAAGTTTATATACTTAATGAACATACTAAAACCATTCCTATATTACATATACTAGTGCATATGGTGATGAACTTAGGAATTGAATGCAGAACATGAAGTGTTAATAAATAAACCGTGAACGGTAATCGACATTGGTACTTCACCAATGATGATTGAGCTCGGTTAGTAATGTAAGATCGTTAACAAGCCGGGATGAAGGGTAGTAAGTTGAATTGACAATATTAATGAAATAAAGTCAATTAAAACATAGAAGAGAAAGAAGTTGGTAGAAACAATGTGATTGATTGTTTGGTAGCTAATTACAGTGTGCTATGTGAATATATCATGTAGATTCTGTAAAGACTGGGAATAGTTGAATAAATTATTTGAAGACGCTTGAAGGAAAGTTTTCTTAACGCTTGTCTAACCTTTGAGTTAGTCGAGTTTTCTATGATTCATTGTACTAAGTTGCATGAATGATTTTAAAGAAAGGGTCGATGCCAGTTTTAACTCGGCGACTATTCGTAAGAGATAGATTAATTTATATACATATCTTTCTATATAGAAATGATAATGTTATCCTATGCCAAGTATTTGGTACGGATTCAAAGGTAAGTTTGATTATGAACAAATAAAAGTATTTTTCATCGTTTATTCGATGGGCACACGAGTTTGCCAAAACTTAAACGTAAATACGTTTAACGGATGAATGTTGATCAACATAGAGTACTATAGGATGATCACCTAGAAGTGCTCGTAAGAAATGCTGGATGTACAGCCTTGGTGCTGTGATGTCCTTTTCAAGTATGAAAACAGAAAGAGATTGTTCATGGTCTTTTGACCGGTTCAGAATTCCTAAACTATTATATACTTTGGGAATTGATGTTATGAATTGTTAAGTATTAATGTTTCGTAATACTTCATGACTATTTGTTCAGTTATGAAAGATTGTCATATAATTCACGAATGTGGTATTGATATTATGCTTTGTTAGACTTGTTGAGCTTCTTATGCTCACTTCTTGCGTGAATTATATAATTGCAGTTAAAGCTGAGCGTAATGAGAATTCTAAGAGAGATAAAGGCAAGGTTAAGATGGATAGTTAAACATCTTGTAATAGAATAGTATGATTGTATGTATTATACATTACGAACAGCGAATGATGTAATCGGTTAATGAACCTGGGAAAGGATTTTATTATAATTGTAATAAGAAGATAGTAATACATTCATTATGTTGTGTTTTCAATGGAATGATTGTATAGTTATGAGTACCATGTAGCACCATATGTCGGGTTGGAAGATACCCAAATTTGGGGGCGTCACAGATTGGTATCAAAGTATTAGGTTATAAAACTTAAGGGGGATGAACCTTAGGCTAATAACCTCGTAAGGAAGGTAAAGTCCGAAGAAAGTAAATTTGAGTCGAATGAGTTAATGAAATATTGAGAAAACTCAGTACCGAAAGATTTAAAAGATGGAAATTAATCCTAAATAAATTAAATGTGATTTGTGATTATACTATTATGTATTATGTACTAATCAACATGTTATGTGTTTTGTAGATGTCAAACGATAGCTTGATGTATAGAGACATTCATGTGGTGAGTGAAGAGTCAGTGAACCGAGTGGAGATAGTACCTATACCAGTGGCGGAGGTACTGATAGTGGTTCTAGAAGATTTTGATCCAAAAGAGTACATTTTTGGGGAGGATTACTCTGAGGAAACAATGGGAAAATCATCATATCTGAATATGATGATAGATGTGGAAGAGGATATGGAGGAAACATCGATTATTACGGTGGTACTTACTCGGGAGTCAACACCTCCAGATGCAATGAGATCATTGTATCTGGCAATGCTAGAAAAGAATGTGCATCTGCGCACTGTGGTGCAGACATAGAACGAGGAGATTACCGCCCTATATGAGGTGAAGGAGTCTGCAGATGCAGATTTTGAGTCAGAGCACGATGAGAAAGTGTTGATGATGGATAAAGCTAGGGATTATAAGGAAGAGGCCGTAGAGCTTCGAAAGAAACTAGTTGAAAAAGACCAGAAGATAGCAAGGATGTCTTACATCCATGACTGTGCTCACGAGGATTTCAAGCTGAAAATCGCTTGTTATTATATTGAGTCAGGGCAGACTCGACATACGATTAGTCGAGATATTGTTTCGATTTTAGCATATCAGAAACATGAGAATGTTGTAAGGTAGTGTTAGTAGATCATTAGATCTTTTTGTATATGTGTAATGACGTAAAACCCTCTTTTGTATAATTAAAGGGTAGTCTTTTTGTAAATCCCAATTTTTGTAGAAGTCAATCGTGGGATAGTAATGTAATAGCTTTTGGCTATGGAAGCAAAGTGTAAATAGTTTTGACTATGAAAGCATATTAATATAATGAAGTTTTTATTTAATGTGCTTGTTGTGGTATGAGTTATTATTTGGGAATGATAACTAAGCAGTTAAATAGATAATAATGAAACTTTATTTATTTAATCAGAATAATGTCACCAAGAAGGAGACAACGTAACCAAGAGGCGGAGTCACATAATGAAAATCAGGGGGTCCTAGTAACCCTATGCAAGAGTTCGTTAATTTATTAATGGTAGCATTTAATCAAGTTGGGGGTGGAATTCCCGTAGCACCTAAGGTAGCTAGAACAACTACCTTTAAAGAATTCAAAAGTGTTGGTCCTCTAGAGTTCCGAGGAACGACGGACCCATTAGAGGCCCAGACGTGGGTGAAAGAGATAGGAAAGGCGTTTGTTATCACAAACGTGGGTGAGGCGCAAAAGACTTCTTTTGCGACTTACATGATGAAAGGGGAGGCCAACTACTGGTGGGAGGCCCACCAGGGTGGGGCTTGAACAGAGGCAGTTACATGGGAACAGTTCAAGAAAGTATTCTTTGAGAACTACTTCCCTAATAACATGCAAGGGCGAATGGAGATTAAGTTCTTGGAACTTAAACAAGGGGATATGACGGTTCCCCAGTACGCAGCCAAATTCAATGAATTGGCAAGATTTGCTCCACATCAAGTGGACACAGAAGAGAGGAAGGCTCGTAGGTTTGAGCAGGGCTTGAAACCCTGGCTCTACAAAGATGATTTCGGTGTTTCAGAGTGCTTCCTACGGGACCATTCTGGAAAAGGCAATTATAGCCGAAGGTGGTGGTGAGGCGTTGTCTTAGTGCTACAAGGAAATGAAGAATAAGAGTGAGGGAGGAAATGAGGCAGAGGTTGCCAGCGGTAGTGGCACTATGCCAAAGAGGAAAAGCTTTAACCCTGGGAATACTGGGGTGAAACAAGGAGATCCTAAACGTAGGATGGAGGCATGCAAGACATGCGGAAAGACTCATTTTGGAGTCTATTTAAAGGGAAAATCAATTTGTTACAAATGTGGGCAGAAGGGACATTTATCACCCAACTGTCCTAACCCTAAGAAAAATCATGGTTGTTTCGTTTGTGGATCATTGGACCACATGGAAAGAAATTGCCCGAAGAAAGGGTTAGAGGGAAATAAGGGTTCTGGTAGTGCCAAGTTAGCCATTACTGGACCAACACCATCGGTGGATAGACCCTCAGCCCGTACGTTTAATATGACTGTCCAAGATGCGGTTGCATCATCGGACGTAGTAATAGGTATCATTCCAGTCAATGAAATAAATGCTTGTGTTATTTGACTCGGGTGCTACTTTTTCTTTTATAGTATGTGAATTTGCTAAACGATTAGGTTTAATCCCTAAAAAGTTAACAATACCTTTAGACGTTAAGGTAGCAAATGAAGAGATAATCCCCATTGATCATATTCATAAGGATTGTTGCGTAAATATTAGAGGGAATAAGTTATCAATAGATTTGGTGTCGATAAGGTTAAAAGAATTTGATGTATTTCTTGGTATGGATTGGTTGATTAACCACAAGGCTATAATAGATTTTCATAGGAAAAGTGTGAACCTTTGGCTTTCTAAGAAAACCAAGGTAGTGCTCTTCAGTAGTAAATCACTGAGACGCTCTTGTTGTCTATCGATGACATAAGCTAGGAAGATGTTGAGAAAGGGATGTGTAGGTTATCTATGCCATGTTGTGGATACCCAAAGAGTGGGAACATCCTTGGACCAGATACCTATAGTTCAAGAGTTTGGGGATGTGTTTTCGGAGGAATTACCAGGTATTCCGCCGGATAGGGAGGTTGAATTTGTGATTGATCTGTTACCGGGTACGGCACCAGTTTCAAGGGCACCATATCAGATGGCGCCAGTTGAGATGAAGGAGTTAATGGTTCAATTACAAGAACTATTAGACAGGAATTACATGCCCCCAAAAAAGGGATACATCACCCATCTTGAGTCTCCAGATATCATACTATAAAAATCATACACAAACTTCATTTATACAACTGTTGAACTGTAGTGCAGAATACGACCACAGTTAAACTGTGAGTTTTAATACAAATGTATGTAACTCTCATGGTGCCTCGACCACAACCTTACAAAGGTACTTTACATAAAAGTACAGTCAAAAACTGTTTTAGGAATTAAAATCTTTGGGAAGTGCTCAAGGAAACCTTCGTACATGGGAGGCCATGCGTCTAGGTTATGATAGATATCACATGTCCACAGAATTATCCTTGGTTGACCCAATAGACCCTAAAGAAAAACGAGAAGATTACTATCATGTTCTTTCCAATGGTGAGTCTTCTCTTGACATATAACTATCTCCACTGTCTGCAATTGAAAAATATATTTCAACCAAACTCCAAGATCATATAGGTAGTGCTCATAGATATACTCAGCAAGTGAATGTGCACAACCCTGTCTTATGATAACATGAGGTTGTATGTCATTAGACATCTTGTATGATAGTGGCAAAACATCCTTCTAAAGTTGGGTTCACCTCACCCTATTCGATTCACCAAAATTAAATATCAAATGACGTATACAATACGACACACTTATCTAAAGTTCTTAATAAAATTATTTCCATACTATTTAGGGATAACCTCAACAGCTATAGACCACCGTTCTATTCTCCTATTACCCCCGCTCGACCCAGCTAAACTCTTATTACCTAAAAGGAATTGTGAAGCAAAAAGGGTGAGCACAACTAGCCCGATAAAGAATATCATGACTAAAGATAATTTACATCATCAATAGCCTTCATCAGTAATAAATCAGAGATTTAGAACATATGGTAGATGATAAAACTTTTCAACCATAGTTGCAGCGGAACGAGCAATCCATTAGAAGAGTCAAATAGACCATCAGATCTATTATCTTCTCCATGTTAAAAGTTCACCAATAATGTTTTATCCTTGTAACATCAATCAACAATTCCTGTCCACAATCATATGAATAACTCATAATCATAATTGTGATTCTAAATTCCTCTTCGCACCCAAGACGAAGATAATTTTCATCACCTATCTTCACCTTAAACATCAAAAATCATTGTTATACCAAATCACATTTCCTGCTCATAATCATACTAATAAATTAATCTTTGCACTACGACCAAAGATATTCATTAACAATTCATCTTTGCACTATGGCCAAGTATATCCTTTACGAATTAAAAGTGTATAGTAAATATTTTATCGCCGAGACTCAGCTTAATAAATAATCCACATCATCGAATCATCCCTGCACTACGGCCAAGGATATTAATGTAATCATCAATGGTCATGATTATACCGAATAATCCGTGGTTATAATCATACCAATAACTGTCCATCAATGCACTACGGGCCAATGAGGACTTTTACCACATCATCTATAACATTACGGGTCATGATTATACCGAATGATCCCTGGTCATAATCATACCAATAAACAGTTAATCTATGCACATAAACCAAAGATACTCATCCATCAATAGTTCATCTTTGCACGTAAGCCAAAGATATACAACTGTAAAACCAATAATCAACAGTCCATCTTTGCCCATAAGCCAAAGATATACAACTGTAAAACCAATAATCAACAGTCCATCTTTGCACATAAGCAAAAGATATACAACTGTAAAACCAATAATTAACAGTCCATCTTTGCACGTAAGCCAAAGATATATAACTGTAAAACCAATAATCAACAGTCCATCTTTGCACGTAAGCCAAAGATATACAACTGTAAAACCAATAATCAACAGTCCATCTTTGCACGTAAGCCAAAGATAACTTTCATCAAAATATAAGCATGAGGATGATGACAATGATATAAGCATTAATCAAACAAAATCAAAGATAAATATTAAAGACTTTAAATTTATCCAGAGTTTAAAAATATCCAAATTGTCAACATGATACGGCTTTGTGGATTAAAATTCAAGAATAATATTCATGTACCAAAAATAATTTGGACAGAAAAGAAATATATTTTTTGAGTAAATAGTACCCCGCAATAGCACCCTATGAATAGTACTTCGGGAATAGTACCTCGTGAATAGTACCCTGGCATGAAAAGTACACCAAATACCCGAGTGAATAATATTCGGGTGAATAGTAACCCATAAATAGTAACTCATGAATAGTGCTCCAAACAAGAAAAAAAGCCCCAATACCCGAGTGAATAATACTAGAGTGAATAATAGTAACCAGTGAATAGTAACTCATGAATAGTAACTCGTAAAAAAAAATACCAAAGAAAATGATATTCCATGATTTAGTATAAAAGAAATGATATCTCATACGAGTATAATAGAATATACTGAAATCTATGAATGGATTTTCACCCGCCATGCGATAATCCACGTGATGCGATCATTTCCACAATTTAATAAAGAATGAATATGAAGGATCATTCACCATGCATGCGATAGTCCACATACGACATAAAGTTATTCCAACAGAATAATAAAGAATGGAATAACAAAACAATTCACCGGGCATGCGATAGAAGATGCATGAGTTATTCCAATAGAATAATAAATAATGGAACCAGTGTCGTGTAATCCGCATGCATGACGGATATTCCAATAGAATAATAAATAATGGAACTGTGTCATCACGTAATCCGCATGCATGTGATTTTCCAATGTAATAATAAAGAACGGAACCAAATTAAATACGTAATCCATGACGCATGGATATTCCAACAAAATAATAAAGTATGGAATAACAGAAGAATTTCACCATGTATGCGGTAGTTCTCATAGACAAGTTATTTCAACATAATAATAAAGAATAGAATAACAAAAGAATTTCACCATGTTTGCGGTAGTTCGCATAAACGGGTTATTCCAACATAATAATAAAGAATGGAATAATAACCCTTACGAGTATTGAAAGAAAATAACTCTCTTCATGAATACGAAAGAATAATAACCTTTACACAATAATGATATCCCTTACCTCAGAAGAAGACTGGATACTAGAATAGTGAAGTAGCAGACTTCGCTTCTTCTTTCTCTCTATAGTTTCTCTCTCTATAATTTCTCTATAATAATTGTTCTTGTGAGACTTAGTGAATTGGTGAAAAGTAATGAAGGAATGAGATTCTATTTATAGGAAAATATAGTTTCGATAATTGCATGTTTTGGGGCTCAAAATATTACAGTATAATACCTCCCTCTTTTTCTTCATTTTTAATTTAGTCCTGCAAATATTATCAAATTTGCACCACCTCCCCTAATAGTAAATCATGTGACTTAATAGTTCTAAACATGTAAAAAAATTAATTATAGTATAATACCTTCAACTATACCTCCATTTTTAACTTAGTCATGCAAGTATTATCAATCTTGCACCAACTACCCTAATAGTAAATGAATGTGAATAAATAGTATACACATGTGAACAAATAGTTATAATCATGTGAATCAATAACAATTAAATGCTCATTTATCCGGTTAATTACCTGATTGGTCAATACAACCTCCAGACATCAATTATTATCGAAATAAATGTCAATTTTCATTAACACAAATAATTTCAACACAATAGAACTATCAATTTCACCTATAATCAACACGAACTTATTCATCATTAATATTATAATTCACAATATTTAACAACCAGTGTCGCTCCTGTGAAAGAGGGGCTTTTCGATAAGGATTTCTCCCTATTGGCGCCAATTGATTAGATTATCTAACCTCTCCTTGACAGAACTTCTAAACATTGTCAATATTGCAAATAATAATATGAATACCTTTGTCGTCTCAATTATTGATTTAATAATATAACATATTATACAGATGATACTGTGATAATAATTGAATCAATAATATGAGAGATGTGATGCAACAATTACTGTAGCAATAATTGAGTATAACTGAGTGACTTCTTACGTAAGCATCAATAATCAATACCGTGTGCTACTATGCAACCACACGTATTACTGTACTTTTACTACCGAGTAGTTCAACAGTTTTAACGGTTACACTTTCGCCGTTATTTTTATAAAATGATAATTATGTCGTTTTCTAACTATGACAATACTTTTGTTGTGGGGTCCATCAATGATTGTGCCATCGTACGGATATTCCCCAACAAAAAGAATATTCCCCGACCAAACTAATATTTTATAACAACTTGCATACTTTGTGAAATTTTCACATATCACCCTTAACTTTAACCTTTTATCAATTTAACCATTTACGAAATAAAATAATAATTATAAGAAAATTGAATACTTTCATTTCATAAAATTCGGGGTCTCACAATCTCCCCTCCTTATGAAATTTTGCCCTCGAAATTTACGTACCTGGTAGTTCGAAGAGATGAGAATATCTTGCTTCCTTTTTGGATTGTACCTTCCTGGTTATTTCCTTTGTATCATGATTTTACCATTGCTTATCTCCTGTAATTCAGATATCATTCTAGAATATATCTTCAAAACAAAAGTTAATTGACATATCACAATTTGTCAACTTATCAAGTAAATAATTTCAGCTTAGGTAAGTCACACACTAGCGAAGTATATTACTCGTCTCTCCCCTCCTAGTTCTAGACTCCTATCTCCGCCATCGACCATATTCCTAACCTTTGATACCATTTGTGACGCCCCCAAAATAGGTATACATCACCCATCTTGAGTCGCCAGATATCATACTATAAAAATCAAATACAAACTTCATTTATACAACTGTTGAACTATCGTGCAAAATACGACCACAATTAAACTGTGAGTTTTAATACAAATATATGTAACTCTCATGGTGCCTCGACCACAACCTTACAAAGGTACTTTACATAAAAGTACAGTCAAAAATTGTTTTAAAAATTAAAATCTTCGGGAAGTGCTCAAGGAAACCTTCGTACATGGGAGGCCATGCGTCTAGGTTATGATAGATATCATATGTCCACATAATTATCCTTGGTTGACCCAATAGACCCTAAAGAAAAATGAGAAGATTACTATCATGTTCTTTCCAATGGTGAGTCTTCTCTTGACATATAACTATCTCCACTGTCTGCAATTGAAAATTATATTTCAACCAAACTCCAAGATCATATAGGTAGTGCTCGTAGATATACTTAGCAAGTGGATGTGCACAACCCTGTCTTATGATAACACAAGGTTGTATGTCATTAGACATCTTGTATGATAGTGGCAAAACACCCTTCCAAAGTTGGGTTCAACTCACCCTATTCGGTTCACCAAAATTAAATATCAAATGACGTATACAATACGACACACATATCTAAAATTCTCAATAAAATTATTTCCATACTATTTAGGGAGAACCTCAACAGCTATTGACCACCGTTCTATTCTTCTGTTACCCCCACTCGACCCAGCTACACTCTTATTACCTGAAAGAAATTGTGAAGCAAAAAGGGTGAGCACAACTAGCCCAGTAATGAATATCATGACTAAAGATAATTTACATCATGAATAGCCTTCATCAGTAATAAATCAGAGATTTAGAACATATGGTAGATAATAAAACTTTTCAACCATAGTTGCAGCAGAACGAGCAATCCATTAGAAGAGTCAAATCGACTATCAGATCTATTATCTTCTCCATGTTAAAAGTCCACCAATAATGTTTTATCCCCGTAACATCAATCAACAATTCATGTCCACAATCATATGAATAACTCATAATCATAATTGTGATTCTAAATTCCTCTTCGCACCCAAGACGGAGATAATTTTCATCACCTTTATTCACCTGAAACATCAAAAATCACGGTTATACCAAATCACAATTCCTGCTCATAATCATACTAATAAATTCATCTTTGCACAACGGCCAAAGATATTCATTAACAATTCATCTTTGCACTACAGGCCAAAGACATACAACTGTATTTTAGAAGAGTAAAGTAGAACATGATATCTACTATCTTTTACGAATTAAAAGTGTATAATCAATATTTTATCGCTGAGACTCAGCTTAATAAATAATCCACATCATCGAAACATCCCTACACTATGGCCAAGGATATTCATGTAATCATCAATGGTCATGATTATACCGAATAATCCGTGGTTATAATCATACCAATAACTGTCCATCAATGCACTACGGGCAATTGAGGACTTTAACCACATCATCTATAACATTACAGGTCATGATTATACCAAATGATCCCTGGTCATAATCATACCAATAAACAGTTCATCTATGCACATAAGCCAAAGATATTCATCAATTAATAGTTTATCTTTACACGTAAGCCAAAGATATACAACTGTTAATCAACAGTCCATATTTGCACATAAGCCAAAGATATATAATTGTAAAACCAATAATCAACAGTCCATCTTTGCACGTAAGCCAAAGATATACAACTGTAAAACCAATAATCAACAGTCCATCTTTGCACGTAAGCCAAAGATGACTTTCATCATAATATAAGCATGAGGATGATGACAATGATATAAGCATTAATCAAATGAAATCAAAGATAAATATTAAAGACTTTAAATTTATCCAGAGTTTAAAAATATCCAAATTGTCAACATGATACTGCTTTGTGGAGTAAAATTCAAGAATAATATTCATGTACCAAAAATAATTTGGACAGAAAAGAAATATATTTTTGGGTAAATAGTACCCCGTGAATAGTACCCTATGAATAGTACTTTGGGAATAGTACCCCAACATGAAAAGTACCCCAAATACCCGAGTGAATAATATTCGGCTGAATAGTAATTTAGGTGAATAGTAACCCGTGAATAGTAACTCGTGAATAGTACTCCGACACGAAAAGTGCGTCGAATACCCGAGTGAATAATACTAGAGTGAATAGTAATCGGGTGAATAGTAACCCATGAATAGTAACTCATAAAAAAACATCAAAGAAAATGATATTTCATAGCGAGTACAAAAGAAATGATATCTCATACGAGTATAATAGAATATACTGAAATCGCAAATGGATTTTCACCATAATATGCAGAATCCACGTAGACGATGATCATTTCCATAATTTAATAAAGAATGATCTGAAGGATCATTCACCATGCATCTTGATAGTCCACACGCATGTGTTTATTCCAGCGAGAATAATAAAGAATGGAATAACAAAAGAATTCACCAGTGCATGCGATAGATCGCATGCATGAACGTGTTATTCCAATGAGAATAATAAATAATGGAACCAGGTCATGCGTAATCCGTATAGATAGGATATTCCAACAGAATAATAAAGAATGGAACCAGGTCATGCGTAATCCGCACAGACGGGATTTTCCAACAGAATAATAAAGAATGGAACCAGGTCATGCATAATCCGCACAGATAGGATATTCTAACAGAATAATAAAGAATGGAATAACAGAAGAATTTCACCATGTATGCGGTAGTTCGCATAGACAAGTTATTCTAACATAATAATAAAGAATGGAATAACAAAAGAATTTCACCATGTATGCGGTAGTTCGCATAGACAGGTTATTCCAACATAATAATAAAGAATGGAATAACAACCCTTACGAGTATTGAAAGAAAATAACTCTCTTCATGAATACGAAAGAATAATATCCCTTACACAATAATGATATCCCTTACCTCAGAAGAAGATTGAATACTAGAATAGTGAAGTAGCAGACTTTGCTTCTTCTTTCTCTTTATAATTTCTCTATAATAATTGCTCTTGTAAGACTTAGTGAATTGGTGAAAAATAATGAAGGAATGAGCTTCTATTTATAGGAAAATATAATTTCGATAATTGCACGTTTTGGGGCTCAAAATATTACAGTATAATACCTCCCTCTTTTTCTTCATTTTTAATTTAGTCCTGCAAGTATTATTAAACTTGCACCACCTCCCCTAATAGTAAATCATGTGAATTAATAGTAAATCACGTGACTCAATAGTTCTAAACATGTAAAAAAATTAATTATAGTATAGTACCTTCAACTATACCTCCATTTTTAACTTAGTCATGCAAGTATTATCAATCTTGCACCAACTCCCCTAATAGTAAATGAATGTGAATCAATAGTACACATGTAACATTCCAGAATTTTTAATTGTTATATTAAATATTTATTGAAATATTTAAGTATTTAATGGAGGTGTTTATTGTTGAATAAGTAATTATTCAAATTTGATTCGATTTGATTAATTATTTGTTAAATAAATAATTAAGGAAATTAATTATTATATTCTAATTTAATTTAATTATTAAGTTAGAGAGTTTTGATTAAATGAATTATTATTATTTTTATTTGAATTTGTTATCAAAAGGATGTGTTAGTTGATTAAATAAAGTTATAATTATATAGAAAATTATAATTTGGTGGTATTGATTTATGGGTTAAAGTAATTTAATAAATTATTATTAAAATTAATTTAATTAATTAAAAGTGTGACAAATAACCTTTTATAAAGGAGTTATTAAAATAACTTAAAGGAGTTTAATTCAGTTTTTGCCAAACAAAGCCTATTGCCTATTAAGTCTTTAATCTAATTTTGTTTTACCAAACAAGGCATAAGGAATAAATGATTATATTTTTAGTAAGTAACCAAACAAGCCTTATGGCTTTTGATTTTCAAAAATTGTATAACTGATATCAGTTATACTTATATTTATATTATATAATTAATATATATTATATCTTATACGTTATATTTCTAATACGTAAGATTAGAATAGAGGGGTAATAGAGAAGAAGAGAGTTTACAGAGAGAAAAGAAGAGAGAATTGGGAGAAGGCTAGAGAATTTGATAAAGGAATTGGGGTGAAGAAGCTTGATAATCAAAAGATAGCCATTATCTTCCAACTCTAAGGTATCATCTAAACTCTGTTATTGTTCTTCTTTTCAAAAGTTATAGTTGTATTTTCTCTCTCTCTCAATTTTCTCTATAAAAGCTTTGTAGAAATTGAATTAATTGTTATGTATGTGGCTTTATATGATAAACTAGTGTTGTAAAACTATTTTCATAAGTTATATATGAGTATAGTCAATGAAGTTATGTTATGTATGTAATTTGTGAAGAAAACTATTTTACAAAGAGTTTATGTGAATGAATATGGTTTAGTTTAAGGTAGAAATTAAGGGTTAATTAGTTGTTTAGTTGATAAATTGACTATTGAATTTGATAGAGTATATATAAATATTGATAAAGTGCTTTGAATTAACTATTTTGGTTGAAAAACAAAATCACAGTGTTGATTTTCATTGAAAACATCAAAAAGTGAGTTTTTATCAAAAACAGTGAAATTGGATGTTTTAAATTCGTTGTTTATGTTGTTTTATGGGTAGAAACATGTTAAGAGTCTTTGAATTATGTTTATATGAAGTCTCTATATGAATTACTTGATAATTAGGCTGTTAGAAAGTAGCTTGTAGGCTAAAATTGGCTTTTGTTCATGCTGTTGTCGAAGCTGTCTACCGAAGTCTACAGATTTGGTGTCATGCACAAATGACCTAGCAAGACATTTGTCACGTCATAGTTGCAGTATACCAAATAGTAGCGAGCGACCTCAATGAGTTTATTTTTCAAGGTATGCCAAACCACAAAGATAAACTATGAAAGCTTGCAGTATGAAGTTAGCGAATAGTCGACGATGTAATTTTTGTACTCAAAGTCTGAAGGAATTGTTATGTGTTAATAGTAGGACTGTTAAATTATGATTTTAGTATTTCTATACCATGAATGAGCATGTTATTAACAATTAACTTGTCTTGTAACTTGATTATGTGATTAAAAATCAAATCTTACATGATGAATGTATTTAGTTATGTTTGTAAGGTAGTAGTGACTAACTATGTCATGATGACATATATAGGGTATTGTGATTCGAATTGTTCGGTTTAGCATACGAGCAAGGCAAGTTCTCTAAATCTATTATCTTGATTGAGCCAAATTTTGTTTCCAATTCGATTCCAATATAATGATGCAAGATTTCTAAACTTTATTTTGATATTGAGCAAGTTATTCTTTTATTTAACTTGTTGTTTAGCATGAAAATTTATATATATTAATGTTGAACAATTTTATCGTTCAAATAGCTATGCATGCTTAGTATTCAATTCTAAATATCATTGGCTTAATATTGTTCAAGCAAGGTGTGTTATAGTTATTCAATATGTATGCTATTAGATTATTCCTAAAGCATGATTTAATTTACCATGTCGATTCAGTTATGATTATTCCATAGTATGATGTTATTAGTTTTATTCAACTAATCCTTAGTTGATGTTCGTTGAATTCCAAATTACCTTGAAATGTATCCAAACCAAACTCACTTTGGTGCGGACTTGTACTCTAAATACTAAGATGAACAACCCTATTATTAGGGGTAACTTACGCTTAGCGTTAAAATGTTTGTGCACAATACATTGTACGAAGGGCTGATCCCCTTAAGTACGAGGAGTCCCTATAGTCTTATGACTACTTAAAGTTTAAGTTGAAAAATTACTTATAACTATGGACATAGTTCGTGGTCTTAGGACCCTCAGTTATATACTTCAGATGTTGATAACTCATATTATTTACTTCTATCGAGCCTATTATTTGACATTTGTTGTAAAGATTTCTTCATTCATTGTTGTTTCCAAGTGAGCTTCGTTTGCTCACTCTTGCTTATATAACTATTACAGTTAAAGATGAGAAGGTTGATGTACCTAGCACCAGTAAGGGAAAAGGAAAGATGAACAAGTATTGAAGACTTGTAATATGATGATATTTTATTATCAGTTTTAATTGAATGGTTATAATGAAGTTTATTTATTTTCCGAATTTGAATGATTGTATTTAAAGGTTAGACAACCTGGGAGATTTTTATTATGTAACCCCTTTAACGGGAAAGGTTTTTATTATTCAATTTGATTGTGATTGGGTAGTTAGATATGAATGTTTGATTAAGTGAACACCAAATCCTGTGGGAATGAAGTACCTGGGTTTGGGGGTGTCACAACACACATGTGAACAAATAGTTATAATCATTTGAATCAATAGCAATTAATTGCTCATTTATCCGGTTAATTACCCGATTGGTCAATATAACCTCCAGACATCAATTATTATCGAAATAAATGTCGATTTTCACTAACACTAATAATTCCAACACAATGGAACTATCAATTTCATCTTTAATCAACACGAACTTATTCATCATTAATATTATAATTCACAATATTTAACAACCAGATCGTTCCCAGGAAAGAGGGGGCTTTTCGATTAGGATTTCTTCCAATTGGCGCGTAATTAGATTATCTAACCTCTCCTTGACAGAACTTCTAGACATTGTCAATATTACAAATAATAATACAAATAACTTTGTCATCTCAATTATTGATTTAATAATATAACATATTGTACAGATGATACTGTGACAATAATTGAATCAATAATATGAGAGATATGAAGCAGCAATTATTGTAGCAATAATCGAGTATAACTGAGTGACTTCTTACGTAAGCATCAATAATCAATACCGTGTGCTACTATGCAACTACGCGTATTATTGTACTTTTACTACCGAGTAGTTCAACAGTTTTAACGGTAACACTTTCGCCTTTATTTTTATAAAATGATAATTATGTCGTTTTCTAACTGCGACAATACTTAGGTTATTAGGGGTCCACTAATGATTGTGCCATCGCATTTAATATTCCCAACAAAAAGAATATTCCCAGACCAAACTAATATTTTATAACAACTTGCATACTTTGCGAAATTTTTACATATCACCCTTAACTTTAACCTGTTATCAATTTAACCATTTACGAAATAAAATAATAATTATAAGAAAATTGAATACTTTAATTTCATAAAATTTGGGGTCTCACATGTCTCCTTGGGGAGCACCGGTATTGTTTGTAATGAAAAAAGATGGGTCATTACGACTTTGTATCGACTATCAAGAGTTGAACAAGTTAACGATTAAGAATAAATACCCGTTGCCCAGGATCGATGATCTATTTGATCAGTTAAAAGGGGCAAAGTATTTTTCTAAAATAGATTTGCATACGTGGTATCATCAGTTAAAAGTGAGGAAGGAGGATGTACCTAAGACAGTGTTCAGGACTCGTTATGGTCATTACGAGTTTTTGGTTATGTCGTTTGGGTTGACTAATGCGCCAGCCGCATTTATGGATATGATGAACAGAGTGTTCAAACAGTATTTGTACAAGTTCGTCGTAGTGTTCATTGATGATATTCTAGTCTATTCTATGACATCAAAAGATCATGCTGAACATTTAAGGATAGTGTTGGAAACACTGCGTAAGGAAAAGTTGTATGCCAAATTCACAAAGTGTGAATTTTGGCTTGAACGAGTGAAGTTTCTAGGCCATGTTATTGATAAAGATGGCATTTCCATGGATCCAGCAAAGGTAGAAGCAGTTAATGAGTGGAAGCAACCAAAAATGCCAACTGAGGTTCGGAGTTTTCTGGGGTTAGCGGGATGCTATAGAAGGTTCATCCAAGACTTTTCTAAAATAGCTACTCCGCTGACAAATTTGACGAGGAAGTCGGTGAAGTATGTGTGGACTGAAAAATGCGAGAATAGTTTTTAGGAACTAAAGAAGAGGTTAAGTGAGGCACCTGAGTTGTCTTTGCCAGATGATACAGGGAATTTTGTAGTGTATAGCGATGCTTGCAGATAGAGGATCTGGGTTGCGTGCTTTCATACAAAGACGGCAATGTCATTGCATATGCATCACGTCAATTAAAGGATTATGAGAAGGCCTATCCTACTCATGATCTGGAATTGGCAGCTGTAGTTTTTGCCTTAAAAATATGGAGGCATTATCTATACAATGAGAAGTGTGAGATATACACGGACCATAAAAGTCTGAAATATATCTTTACACAGAAGGAGTTGAATATGAGGCAGAGAAGGTGGTTGGAACTAATAAAAGATTATGATTGTGATATCTTATATCATCCGGGGAAAGCAAATGTAGTAGCCGATGCACTAAGTAGGAAGGGTAGAGAGAAACTGTCAATGTTAACGACTCAGAATGAGTTGGTAACAGCGATGGCGAGAATGGAATTAGAGGTTAAATTATCGGATGAAGCATAGGAAATGTTATTTTCCATGGAGAGTCAACCGACCATAGTGGAACGTGTTAAGGAAGTGCAATTGAGCAACGAGGAATGCGAACATATGAAGAAGAGGATAGAAGATGAAGAAAAGACTAAGTATAATATTGATAAGGAGGGATTACTGCGTTTTGAAGGAAGAATTTGGGTTCCAAATAATTCTGAATTAAAAGTGGAGATATTGAGTGAGGCCCATAGTTCGAGGTACTCGATACATCCCGGTAGTACGAAGATGTATCAAGACCTTCGTCAGAACTTTTGGTGGTCGAACATGAAAAGGGAGATAGCAGAATATGTGAGTAGGTTCTTAACTTGTCATAGGGTTAAGGCTGAATACCAACGACCTAGTGGGTTGTTGCAATCATTGGAAATTCTGAAGTGGAAATAGGAGCACATCACAATGGACTTTGTGGTGGGACTTCCAACAACAAGGAAGAGATACGATGCTATTTGGGTGATAGTGGATCGATTGACGAAATTGACTCATTTTCTACCAATAGGAGTTAGGTATAACCTAGAATAATTAGCTAAGCTCTATGTCAAAGAAATTATTTCAAGACATGGAGTGCCTGTTTCGATTATGTCAGATCGTGATCCACGATTCACATCAAACTTTTGGAGGAGTTTACAAGAGCAAATGGGAACACAGTTGAGATTGAGTACGGCGTATCATCCTCAAACAGATGGACAAAGTGAATGGATGATTCAAACGCTTGAAGATATGTTAAGATCTTGCGTTATGGATTTCAAAGGGAGTTGGGACGATCATCTACCGTTGGTAGAATTTTAGTATAACAATAGTTTTCACGCTAGAATAGGCATGCCACCTTACGAAGCGTTGTATGGGAGGAAGTGTAGAACTCCACTATGTTGGGATGAAGTGGGTGAACGTCAAATGTTGGGGCCTGAGATGGTTCAATAGACGGCGGACATGGTAAAGCTAATACGTACTCGATTGGTAGCGGCTCAAGATAGACAGAAGAAATATGCAGATCCTCATAGAGAAAAGAGAGAATTTGATGTAGGGTCTTATGTCTTTCTAAAAGTATCGCCTTGGAAAGGGAAGATATGTTTTGGGAAGAAAGGGAAATTAAGTCCAAGGATTATAGGACCTTTTGAGATCTTAAGAAGGGTAGGAGAGGTAGCTTATGAATTAGCCTTACCTCCGGAAATGGAACGTATTCACAATGTGTTTCACGTGTCTGTGTTGCGTCACTATAAGCCGAACTATAAACACATAATAGAGTATGAATCTATTCAAATAGAAAAAGATTTATCGTATGAAGAACTTCCAATTCAAATTGTTGATAGAAAGGAACAAGTTTTGAGAAATAAGATAATACCTTCGGTGAAGGTTATTTGGAGAAACCTCAATGTTGAAGAAGCAACGTGGGAACTCAAAAGTAAAATAAAGGAAAATTATCCACATTTTTTTATGTAATTATAAGCGAGATTCTGGGGACAGAATCCTTATAAGGGGGGGGAGAATGTAACACCCGAGAAAATTGGATTTATATGAGAATTAAATTTTTATTTGATTATGTGAATTAAATGAATTTAATTGATTATTTATGTGAGTAAACTATGTGAAGGTCATTCTATGACCTAGAATGTGCGGATGTGGTTATTATTCTGGCTATGTGCTAGAATTAATTATTTTAAATTTCCAAGACGAAAATAAAAGTTTTTCGAGAAATTCTTGTAAAAACACTATTCATCCGTTTCTGCTCGGGAATTAAGTTTGAAATTCGGAGAAACGCGTAATGATAGAATATGAAGACGAGATGGAATATTTAATAATATTTCATTTATGGAAAACGAAGTTTTTATCTGCGGACTTAAAACCTAAGGGTTGGAAAGAATGATTTTCGAGAAGGAAATGACATTCGTATAATAAATTACGATAACGATTATGCGTACGTTATACAAGTGTGATATTATTTAGTATACGAGTATAGTATGAAGATTTAATAGGAAGTACAATATGATTATCGTACGAGTATTATACAAAGAGAATACGTGAATTATACGTATAGAATACGATTGGTGTTATTGGATTTAGAGTTTAAGGACTTAATATGATCCCATTGGATTTAGATTATACCAAGCCGAAGTAATTAAGTAATCAAGCCCAATGAATTATGTATTTAAGCCCAAGTCAAGGCTCAACGTTAAGTTTAATTAAGCCCGATCCAAGAAATCGAACCGTGGATCGAACCGATGGGTCACCGAATGGGTAAAACCCATGGGGCAACCCATGGGGATGACCCATGGACCATGTGGGGAGGCCACTGGGTGGGCAAGTAAAGTGTCCTACTTGATCACCAAGTAAATTACTTGGTGAGAAAGAAGTGAATAGTAAGGAGGTTACCTTTTGTCCAAAAAGCCCTCTATTTGAGTTGCCTATAAAAGAAAGGCATATGTTGGTCATTTGGTGGTTTTCCATGAGTTATCCAACTTATATATAGAGAGAGAAAGAGCTAGAAACAAGCAATCATCTCACTTTGAAGCAAAACATTAGAAGTTTAGCAAGAACGTAAAGAACGGAAAGGTAATATTCCATTAATTTTAGTTTCCATCCTTTTTGATTTCTTTGATTATAAAGAATCATAAATTGGTGGAGCATGCCTCTTATGGAGGAATAAGGATGGCTTGTAATGAGTAAAATCTTTATAAGTCATGTGTAAATAGAAATCGTAATGGTTTACGTAAGTTTAAATCGTAGAGAATATTGAATAATGAATTTGGTTGTTGATGGACAAATTGAAAACCATCACTATTAGGATATTTTCATCTTGCTTGGTTAGGATGTAGATATGAGCTCAATGGAGTTGTTCCATTTGATTTGGCATATAGAACACTAGTAACGAAGTTATGGCGAATTTTACAGAAATAGACGTTAAACATCGAAAACGTAGAAATTCTGGATTAGTAGTCAAAAGTTTCCATGAGACTTGAAAACATTGGTTTTCAATGTCAACACGTGAGATATGGTATTTAAGAGTCGTGGGCTCAAGAATCGTCAGATTCTGACTTAAAATGAAGAAAACGAGTATTGAACACTCGAAAGCGTTTAACGAACGCTCTCGATAATGAACTTAGAAGTGAATTTCGAGTTAACGGATTCGAAAATGTAAAATTATTATATGAACGCATAGAGTATGTAAAATGGGAGTTGTAGGCTTTTTAACGGACCAAATTGGACTTATAACGAGGAAGTTATGAAGCCGGGAAGTTCACTAAAAATTTTATCTGTAAAAAAAAAAATTTGGTGTTGAGGTGCAGTGGCTATGGCATGAACAAAAGCTTATCAATCATGTAACAAGCAAATGGCCATGCACAAAGATGTGATGACCTCTCTCAAGAGTGGCGCATGGCGCCATTCACGTATAGGTTTCAGGTTACATGACACTGTGACCGGGCTTAGGTATCAGAATGAAATAGGCAGCCATGACCAAGATGTTATGTATAGAGAGCCATACCCGCCATGGCATGGCCAAGGCAGGGGAGTTGTTAGACAAGATAGGTTTTGAATTCAATTGTTTCAAGACCAATATAAGATAAGTTTATATACTTAATGAACATACTAAAACCTTTCCTATATTACATATACTAGTGTATATGGTGATGAACTTAGGAATTGAACGCAGAACATGAAGTGTTAATAAATAATCCGTGAACGGTAATCGACATTGGTACTTCACCAATGATGATTGAGCTCGGTTAGTAATGTAAGATCGTTAACAAGTCGGGATGAAGGGTAGTAAGTTGAATTGACATTATTATTGAAAGAAAGTTAATTAAAACATAGAAGAGAAAGAAGTTGGTAGAAATAATGTGATTGATTGTTTGGTAGCTAATTACAGTGTGCTATGTGAATATATCATGTAGATTTTGTAAAGACTGGGAACAATTGAATATATTATTTGAAGACGCTTGAAGGCAAGTTTTCTTAACGCTTGTCTAACCTTTGAGTTAGTCGAGTTTTTTGTGATTCATTGTACTAAGTTGCATGAATGATTTTAAAGAAAGGGTCGATGCCAGTTTTAACTCGGCTAGACTATTCGTAAGAGATAGATTGATTTATATACATATCTTTCTATATAGAAATTAAAATGCTATCCTATGCCAAGTATTTGGTACGGATTCAAAGGTAAGTTTGTCTATGAACAAACAAAAGTATTTTTCATCGTTTATTCGATGGGCACACGAGTTTGCCAAAACTTAAACGTAAATACGTTTAACGGATGAATGTTGATCAACATAGAGTACTATAGGCTGATGACCTAGAAGTGCTCGTAAGAAATGCCAGTTGTACAGCCTTAGTGCTGTGATGTCCTTTTCAAGTATGAAAACAGAAAGAGACTGTTCATGGTCTTTTGACTGGTTCAGAATTCCTAAACTATTATATACTTTGGGAATTGATGTTATGAATTGTTAAGTATTAATGTTTCATAATACTTCATGACTATTTGTTCAGTTATGAAAGATTGTCATATAAGTCGCGAATGTGGTATTGATATTATTCTTTGTTAGACTTGCTGAGCTTGTTATGCTCACTTCTTGCGTGAATTATATGATTGTAGTTAAAGCTGAGCGTAATGAGAATTCTAAGAGAGATAAAGGCAAGGCTAAGATGGATAGTTAAACATCTTGTAATAGAATAGTATGATTGTATGTATTATACATTACGAACAGCGAATGATGTAATCGGTTTATGAAACTAGGAAAGGATTTTATTATAATTGTAATAAGAAGATAGTAATACATTCATTATGTTGTGTTTTCAATGGAATGATTGTATAGTTATGAGTACCGTGTAGCACCATATGTCGAGTTGGAAGATACCCGAATTTGGGGGTGTCACATAGATCGCTTTTTCAAAGTATATAAGAACAATTATAAGTTCAACACCTGAAATCAAAGTTCGAAGAATGTAAACAACTTTTTCTTAAGCTATGAAGCATTAAGTCATAAGACATGAATCATACTTTCAATGGTTTACTTGTACGACAAATAATGGCACAAGCTTAAGTAATGCTCCATAAAGAATAGGGTTAAGAACTTGCATCAAAGAGATAAGGTTTAGATACTTACACAATATTCAAAGTTGTGTAAGTTAGAAAACTTGTCTTTTGTGTAGTTTACCAAAGTATAGCTTATAAACACTTTTTGAATCCTATTATAACATAGTTACGTATATTCAATACTCATACTTGATATGTAAGTTTAAACGCATACATAAGTGTCTAACTTAGTTGTATAATCTCATACGTACGTCATTATGTACCTTACATACACATAACAAAAAATCAGTTTATAAGACATTATGAAATCAAATAACATAGTTCGTAATCATCTTTTAACTTTACGTTTGAAAGTTTATAAACTCCTATCAAATATATGATTCTATCGTTAGCATGCTTATTGACACTTTGAATACTGTACTGGAAATGTATTATAGATTAAGATAACAATACAAGCATGCATCAAATCTCAGATCACAAACAAAATAAGCAGACCTCACTAAAGGGTGGCGTGGCCGCGCTTGATTTGAACTAGGGAGTGGTGCGGCAGCGCTGTGACACCCCCAAATCCAAGTACTCCATTGCCACAGGATTTGGTGTTCACTAACCAAAACATTACATCTAACTACCCATGATCAAAGGATAAAGACATAATTTAAATAACTTAAACAATAATCTCTCCCATTAAAGGGTTACATCAACATCTCAAAAATAATCCTAGGTAATCTAACCTTAAATTTATTACATCAGTTGCGGAATACGTCATAAAATTAAAATAAGTCTCAAAGAGTACACATTTAAATAGTCTTCAGCACTTGGACAATTTGCCCTTTCCTTAGCTAGTAGACGGCTCATCAACCTTCTCCACTTTAGCTGTAGTGTTACTTGCAAGAGTGAGCAAACAAATGCTCACTGACATAGAAAGTAGCAATGATAGTAACATGAGAGTGAACAACGAAAGCTGAACAATAAGGAACTTGTTCTACAAATCAAAATAGAAAACAAGTTCGAACTTTAATTATCTGATGGTCTTAAGACCACGAACTATGTCCCCGGTACTTTGTTATTATTACCCAACCTTAATAGTCATTTAGACTATACGGACCCTTCTTATCGTACTTAGGGGGATCAGCCCTCTGTACCATGTATTGTGCACAAACATCTAAACATTACACGTACAAAATCCCCTATGTTAGGGTTGTTCGTCTCAGTTTGGATTTAGAATTTCCGCACTAAAGAAAGTTTAGTTTGGAACTAGCTTATCAGTGTTTCTAGAATTTTAGAACACTATTCAATTTCCAACAATAAAGGTTTAATACAGAATGTATAACTGAACAAGGCTATCAAAGTCAAAGATCGAATATCAACAATATATGTAATTGAATAAACATGATATACATGCAAAATGCTATAACCAAAAGAGTTAGAACAATCTCATTTGAATCGATGTATTAGAACAATATATGCTTTGAATAGTAACATCAAGGTTTAGAAAAGTAAAACTCGCTCGAGGTAACGAATTAGGTTACAAGAGCTTGTATAAACATATTCAAGATAGATTAGGCTTGCTCAATTTTAAGAACTTGTACAATAATAATATAGGAATAGAAACTTGCATTCAATATGAAAAGAATGAAGTTAGAAAGCTTGCTCAATTGTAAGGAGATAAGGTTTAGAAACTTGCTCAATAATAATAAGGTAGAGTTAGAAAACTTGCCTTGATTGTAAGCTACACAAATGTAAAATAATCTCCAATTACCCTAAATACATCATTGAAATCGCAAAAACAATTAGTTGTATGAAAATTAGCTTTAGGATTTAAACCATCATTTAGGTCATAACCCTAACCTAGCACCTCACCACGTAGGTTAATATACTTAACGAATCTAAAATCTCATTACAAGACAACATAACCTAACCATTCATCTCTAACCTTTGAAAACATCATATTTGGTTTCATTTTATAAATTATTTAAATAATTATTTCAAATCTTTACACTTTGCATTACAACACATTGAAATCTGTTATTATAGTTTCTATTATGCCTTAACATCATTAACATGCTTTCTTAGCTAACATAAGTCCATTATACATGACCTGCAAATAAGCGCACTTCAATCGCCTCGCACTGGGTATAAATAAGAATTGTGCCATTATACTTAAGCCTCAAGCAATCAATGCAATTTGCTACTGGTGCACATACGAAGGCAAGAGAGGTGAAGAAGCGAATGTAGTCATTTTAGCCCAACTAACATGAAATTCACCCACCAAACAGTGATAATAACAGGTAAAAATGATATAAAACTATCACAACCATGTTTGTGAACATATTCCACCAATTAAAACAATTTAACAACAATTTAAAATAAGTTAATTTCTCAAATTTCATGATTTTCATATAAAACTCAAATTTTGATATTCATCCCCAAAAATCCACACTGCGAATTCAATACATGGCCAATTCGCCTCATTCAAATTACGTTATGCTCGTTTCTTAATAAACTAACATATACAAGCATCAATTTATAGTTTAACATCCAAATTGGCCACTAAAATTGACAAATACCCAAGCCATATGCAAAAATTCACATACTGACATTATTTCTACTGTTAGAACGAAATTAGCATACAATTTCCTTGTTTAAACATAAACTCTAGCATATCACATATATCCACCATAATTTAGTTACACAACAACAATTTTGAAAGAAAAAATTTAATTATTTTTAAATTACAAATTTCTCAATCGAGAATTAAATCGAAATTTTTCATTTTTATTATGTGGATTAAATGAATTTAATCCATTATTTATGGTTCGTAAGCTATTCGAGGTGTTCATTTACCTTTCTCTCATGTTTACCTAGAAATATCTGAAACGTCACTACATTTAGACTATTTTAGGCATACATGTCAATTATGCTACATGATAGAATTAAAGTGTTTTGAATTTCTTCCCAAGAGTTTTCTTTTGAAAATAAAAAACTATGTAAACTTTTCATACATCATGCTTTCAGAAATTTTTTTTGAAAAACACTATTCACGACCGGAAATATTGAAACGTCGTAGTATTTTGGCTACGTGATAGAATTAAAGTGTTTGAATTTCCAAGACGAAAATAAAACTTTTTCCGAAATTTTTGAAACACACTATTCACGAAATATTTTTGAACTTCCTAAAAATACGTAATGATAGAATATCGAGGTGAAATGGAATATCTAATAATATTTCAGTTATGGCAAACACAATTTTTTTACTGCTGACTTAAAACCTAACGATTAAGGAAAAAGGGAATTCCGAGAAGGAAGTTAAATGCGTAGGATGAATTAAAGCAAGGATTGTATAATACGTAAGTATTATACGAGGTAATGGATATAAGTATAATATGAGGTATTATACGAGCATGTATGAATGATGGAATGACGTATATTGAATAAGCATACGAGTTAGAATATGAGATGAATACTTAAATTATACGTTATGAGGCTTTAAGCCAAATGTAATAGACTTGTAGGATTGTGTAGAACATTGTAAAGTCCAATAAGAATTGATAAAGCCCAAGTGTAGAAATGGGTAAGTCCAATAGGAATTAATGTGTAAGCCCAATGCAAGCTAATGGTAAAGCTCAAAGAATTGTTAATGCAAGCCCAAGTATAAGTTAAGCTAAAAACCCAAAGTATGAACTTATGGGTTATTGGATGGCTTAAACCCATGGGTGATCCAAAGTAATGAGCAAGTAATTAATGTGATAAGCAAGTAAAGTTCTTATGTGTGGTGATCAAGTAAAAGTTGTGATCAACAAACAAAGGATAAGCTAGGTGATTAACAAGTAAACTTAAAGGCTAAGTTATGTGATTAGAAAGTATACTTAATGGTTAAGTATATGTGATACCCAAGTATTGGATAGATGTTGTGATGGCTAAGCAAAGAGTGTGGAGGCCAAGTAACTTATTTGGTGAGCAAGTAAACTTAGGGTTTAAGTAAAGGAATAGTATGGAGGTTTAGTAAGGAGGTGGAGTGGTCTTATGACCATTATACCCTAACCTAGCAAGTCCTATAAATAGCAAGCTTGGATTTCATTATTCCTTGTTAAAATTTCATCCAACAACTTCTCTTAGAGAGAAACTTATTGGTTAGAGAGAATAAGCACTTGTAAGTCAAACTTTTATTGTGAGATTTTCAAGAAGCAAGAAGAAGAACAAAGCTTAGTCAAGTGATTATCAAGGGTAAGAACTTTAACCATGAATCTCTTTCTTCCCATTGTTAGAGAGGTGGGTAGTGGTAGAGAACATGTATGCTAAGGAATGAATGATTGATGAATGGACTTAAGCCGTATAAGTCATGAATAAGTAATTCAAACTTAATTAAGTTATGAATTTATGAAGAGTTTATATGAACTACTCATATGTTTACCTTAAGAAGATGATATGATAAGGAGATGTGAAAATGGTGGTTAAAAGACTTAATCTATAATAAGTCATGAGAAAGGAAGTCATAAGTAGTTATACTTTTATAAGTTACAAACTCACAAAGGATAAGTAATAACTTATCATATTTATAAGTTAATGAGGCATGTATGTCAAGATGTTAGTATGATGGATTGAATCCATTTAAAACAATGAACAAATCATAAGAAATGAAGTTAAGCTGGAATTCACGAGTTTAGACGATAATCGTCGAATTCGTGAAAATCTCGGAATGGAAGTCGAATTTTGATATTAATCTTGGAAACATTGGTTTTCAATGGAGACAAGTCTTATTTGGCATTATAGAGTTGCGGACTCAAAAATGACCAAATTCTGACTTAGAACGAAGAAACGAGCGTTCAACGTTCACGAACGTTTAACGTTTTCGTTAAAATGGACTAATTGGTGAATTTTTAGCAAACGAATTCAAATATGAACGTGTAGAGCATGTAATTCGTGAACCGTAGGCTTTTGAACGAGCCAATTCAGACTTATAACGAAGAAGTTATGCGTCCGGGAAGTTCACAAAATTTCAAAAGTCAAATTTTTCTAAGGCACGAGTTGTTGGCGTGCAAGCGCAACCCAAGGCCAAATAGTGGCATCAAGCGCCGCCAAGCACACGTTGTCATCACTTACTACTAACTTTCGTTCAGCCATGCACGAGAGAAAAAGAGTTAAGAGTGGCGCCATGGCTTTCCCCCAAGAGTTTTGATGAGATAAGAAGGTTTACAAGTATAGAAAGAAAGATAACTCATTAGTAATGAAATAAAGTGTTAATATAACATTGTTAAGGCATTGTTAGACACTTAATGTATGATGATTAAAGGTTAATAATCAATTGAAAGATGAACGTAATGAGAACAACGTAATGTGCTAAGACGACTGTAGAAATTTGTTGACCAAGTTGATTATGAATCCAATGGTTTGCAATACCAATGTGGATTATGTAATTACTTAATGAACATGATAAAACCTTTCCTAAATCACTGTTATAGTGATGACTTTAGGAATTTAATGTTGTTTAATGATTAGTTAAACGATGAACGTAAAGTATAGAGAACGTGAACAGTATTCAATAATGATAATGCGTGAACGTAAACGGTATTCAATAAAGTGTACTTAACCAATGACGATCGAGTTTCGATTAATAAAGTAAGAATGTTAGTAAGCCGTGAAGAAGGATGATTAACTCGAAACGAGTTAGATTAATGAAGTAAATCTACGTAAGACATAGAAGAGAAAGAAGTTGGTAAGAATGATGTAAAGATAATGGCAAGCCGGAACCAATAGTAACAAATCTAATATATGATTAGATTGAGATGAAGGGTAAGATTCATTAGGAACTATGTTCATTCTTGACCTAATGTGGTATATGATGTGGTTATGTATTGTAGAGACCTTAAAGACTGGAAGGAAAAGTTATTTTCTTCAGAAAGGCATTATGAAAGGCAAGTTTTTTTCTTAAACGCTTGTCTAACCTTCGTGTTAGCCAAGTTTTACGTGATTCATGTTATAAGATGCATGAATGATTTTAAAGAAAGGGTCGATGCCGCTTTTATCTCTACTAGACTAATCTTGAAGATTGATTGATTTATTTACAAGTCTTTCAATATAGAATTGTTAACGCTATCCTACGCCAATTGTTTGGTACGGATTCAAGGTAAGCTTGAGTTTGAATAAACAAATGTATTTTCATCGATTATTCGATGGGCACGCGAGGTTGCCAAAACTTAAACGTAAACACGTTTAATGAATGTAGTGTTGATCAACATAGAGTACTATGGGTCGATCACCCGTAAGTGCTCGTAAGAAGATATGCGCGGACTTACTGGACTTAGTGTCGGGTTGTCCTTTTCAAAGAAATTATGAAATGCTCATGGTCTTGAGCGCGTAATTGATGTTTTACCAATATTGTTATTGTAAAACATTTTGAAGGAAAAAGAAATGCTATTTTGAATTATTGATAGTACTTCATAACTATTATCCAGTTATTGAAGATATATGATTCCTATGTTTCAAGCATGTTGTTTAAAAGAAATTGTTGTACTTGCTGAGCTTGTTATGCTCACTCTTGCTTGAACCATATGAATGCAGCTAGGACCGAACGAATCGAGGGATCTGACAAGGATAAAGGCAAGACGAAGATGAACGATTAGTTTACCTTGTAATAAACTAGTAAGTTGTATATATTATAGTATGATGAACAAAGAATGTAATGGTTTTAGAACCTGGGAACGGGATGTAATATTGTTATTGTAATAAGAATGTCATTGAGACACACATTTTGATGTCGTTTCAATAGAGTGAATGTATGATTATAAGTACCGTAGCACCATCATCATCCGGGTTGGAAGAGACCCGGATTTGGGGGCGTCACAGGTTGGTATCAAAGCATTAGGTTATAAAACTTAAGGGGGAAGAACCTTAGGCTAATAACCCCGTTAAGGAAGAAAAGTCCAAAAAAAGTAAATGTAAGTCAAATCGAATGAGTTAATAAGGTATTGAGAAAACTCAATCTCAAAGATTTAAAAGATGGAAAGTAACCTAAATAAATTAAATGTGATTGGTGCTTATACTATTACGTGTTATGTACTAATCAACATATATGTGTTATTATAGGATGTCGATCGATAGCTTGATGTATAGAGATATACATACGGTGAGTGAAGAAATTGTGAACAGTAGTAGAGTCTGTACCCATGCCGCCAAGGCGGAGGTACCATTAGTGATTCTAGAGGAGATGGAGACAAGTGGAGTACTTTTTTGAGGAGGACTACTCCGAGGGAGATATGGATATAACGTCATATCTTAATATGATGGTCTATGAGGAGGAAGTAATGGAGATAATGTCGGTTGCACGGTGGTACCTACCCCAGAGTCATCGCCTCCGCATTTAATGATGAGAGCATTGTATCTGGCGATGCTTGATAGAATGTACAACCGAGTACAACAGCAAAATCGAGAATGAAGAGATTAGTGCTCTTTATGAAGCGAAGGAGTCTCTGAGAAGCGATTTTGAGTCCAAGCATGATGAAAAGATGCTCATGATAAATAAGGCTAGGGATTATATGAACGAGGTGGTAGAACTTCGTAAAGAATTAGGGAGAAGGACTGAAGATAAAGACGGATGTCTTACATCCATGAGAGTGCTCATAAAGATTTCAAGCTTAGAGTTGCTTGTTATTCCATAGAGTCGAAGCAAACTCGACATACTATTAGTCGGGATATTGTAGCGAAGATTGCGAATGAAAAACAAGACACGCTTATGCATTATTAGAAAGCTAGAGTTATAAATATATGTGTAGTGACGTAAAACGTCTCTTTTTAAATAATAGGGTAGTCTTTTTAAATCCTAACTTTTGAAAAGTTCAATTGTGGGATAGAAATGTAATAGCCTTTGGCTATGAAAGCAAATTGTAAATAGTTTTGACTATGAAGAAGCATATGAATATAATGAAGATTTCATTTAATATGCTTTGTGATGATATGAGTTGTTATGTGACGATTAATAAAGAATTAAGTAATAGATAATGATGGAATGCTATTGATTTAATCAAGGAGAAGACAATGTAATTAGGAAGCGGAATCACGTAATGAAAATCAAGAGGGTCAAAACAACCCTATGCAAGAGTTCATTAATTTATTAATGACTGCATGTAACCAAACCGGGGGTAGGATAACCGCGAAACCTAGGGTAGCCAAAATGACTACCTTTAAAGAATCTGAAAGTGTAGGTCCGATGGAGTTCAAAGGAACGACGGACCCAATAGAGGCCCATACATGGGTAAAAGAAATATAGAAGGCGTTTGTTATTACAAACGTAGGTGAGGCGCAAAAGACTTCATTTGTGAAATACATAATGAAAAGGGGAAACCAACTTTTGGTGGGAGGCTCACCAGGGTGGGACTAGAACGGATGCGGTAATGTGGGAACAATTCAAGAAGGTTTTCTTCGAGAATTATTTCCCTACAAATATGCAGTGGAGGAGAGGAAGACTCGTAGGATTGAGCAGGGCCTGAAACCCTAGCTCTATAGTAGAATTTTTGTGTTCCAGAGTGCATCCTATGGAACTATTCTAGAGAAAGAAATTATAGCAGAGAGTGGTAATGGGGCGTAAACCCAATACCACAAAGAGATAAAAGATAAGAGAAAGGAAGAGGGAGGAATTAAGACAGAGAATGCCAGTGGTAGTGGCAATATGCCAACAATAAAGAATTTTAACTCCAGAAATACGGGAGTGGGACAAAGGGATCCTAAGCGTAGGATTGAAGCATGTTCGACATGTGGAAAGACTCATTTAGGAATCTGTCTAAAAGGAAATCGATTTGTTATAACTGTGGACATGAGGGTCATATGTTACCCAATTGTCCTAATCCTAAGAAAAACCATGGTTGTTTTGTATGTGGGTCGTTGGACCACATGGCAAGAAATTGCCCAAAGAAGCGGTCGGAGAAAAGTAAAGGTATTAGTAGTGGTAAGTTAGCCATGATGCGATTGCATCAATGAGATTTAGTAGAGTGTATCATTCCATTCAATACCATGAATGCTTATGAAATTGTTTGATTGGAGTGTTATTGTTTTTTTTATGTGCTAAGTGATTAAGTTCATTCCCAAAAAGGGTTATTAATACCTTTATACGTTAAGGTAGAGAATGATGGGGATAAATTTCTTAAATTATATTCGTGGAAATGAATAAGAAATACAAGTAAGTATCGGTAGATAAGTACCGATAAAATTGAGAGAATTTAAAGTAATTCTCGGTATGAATAAGTTGATTAACTATAGAACTTTAATAAATTGTTAAAATAAAAGTATGAATCTTTGGTTTTCTAAAGAAACCCAAGGTAGTAAATTATGGTGATGAATCACCGAAACTTTCTTGTTGTCTAGTTATGACGCAATCTAGAAGAATGTTAAGATTAGTTTAGGTTGTGGTACAATTGTAACCTTTGATGGTTGACATATGGGAGCTGAGCTAAACAATTCCTTCAGAGAGCGAAGGTATATACGAAACTGGCAACTGATCTAACTCACTGTGATGGCAGTGTAGATGAGACGGGAACTTGTTTGTTGGTTGTTTGTGGGAAACCACTCAGAGTACCATATGGAGTACTAGCAGAGAGAGCGATTTGTGTTTTAATCCTAGAAAGTAATAATAAGAAGATAAGAATGTAAATCATCAAGATGATGAGCATAGTAAGTAAGACATCTTCGTATGTCATGAAGTTGTAAGCTGGTAATGAAAATAGGTCGCGTAAACTTAGGTCGAAAGGACGTGAACCCTAAGAAGTAAAATTAAGTGAACCAATACGTAAGTCAAATATATGACAATTTGGTTAGCAGTTAAGAATAAATACCCATTGCCCAGGATCGATGATCTATTTTGATCAGTAGAAAAGGGGCAAAGAAATTTTTATATATTTCTTAACGGGGTATCATTGGTTGAAAGTAAGGAAGGACGAGGTACCTAAGATGATATTTAGAAATCGTTATGGTTATTACGAGTTATGGTTATGTCATATGGGTTGACTGATGTACTGAAGTTAGACTTTCCGTAAAGGGCGCCGAGCAAGTCGGTGGCAAATTGATAGGTACCCTTGTGAGGTGCTTTGTTTGAAAGTACCATTAGCGTCACAGGTTGATATTGATACGAGGAGAAAAGTGAGATATACACGGACTCTAAGAGTCTGAAATATATCTTTACACCGAAGGAGTGGAATATGTGGTAGAGAAGGACTGTGATATCTTATATCATACAAGTGAAAGAAAGCGTAGACGCCTATGCATTTTGTAGATGAGATAGAGAAAAGCTATCAATATTAGCGACTCATAATAAGTTGATAACGGAGGTGGTGAGGAAGAAGTTAGAAGTTAAATTATTGAATGAAGTAGCAAAAATGTTATTTATAAACATAGACTCAATCCACGATAATGGAACAGAGTTAATTAAGTACAATTAGGTAACGAGGAGTGCAAAAACAAATGAAGAAGAGGATGCGAGGATAAAGAGAGGATCATATATCATCTCGCTTTTGAAGGAGGAATTTGAGTTTTCATATAATTTGGAATTAAAAAAGGACTAATAAGAGGAGAGATAGAGTAATGTGTGAGTAAAGGTTTAGCTTCCAACTCGGATTATTGATAGGAAGTGACAAGTCATGAGAATTAAGATAATACCTTCTGAGAAGGTGAATTGAAGAAACCACAACGTCAAGAAGCATTGTGGAATTTGAAATTAAACGATGGAAAAATTTTCCTCAATGGTGGATGTAGTGTTAGCGAGATTCGGGGACGAATCCTTATAAGGAGGGAAGAGTGTAACGCCCCAGAAAAATTGGATTTTTTTGAGAATTAAAATTTTATTTTTATTATGTGGATTAAATGAATTTAATCCATTATTTATGGGAGTAACCTATTCGAGGGTCGTTCTATGACCTAGAAATATCAAAACGTCGTAGTATTTTGGCTCCGTGATAGAATTAAAGTGTTTGAATTTCCAAGATGAAAATAAAAACTTTTCTAGAAATTTTCCGAAAAACACTATTCACGCATTTCTGCTCGGGAATTATTTTTGAACTTTCGAGAAATACGTAATGATAGAATATCGAGGTGAGATGGAATATCTAATAATATTTCAGTTATGGCAAACGTAATTTTTTTCTGCGGACTTAAAACCTAACGATTAAGGAAAAAGAATTTTAGAAGGAAGTTAAATGCGTAGGATGAATTAAAGCAAGGATTGTATAATACGTAAGTATTATATGAGGTAATGGATATAAGTATAATATGAGGTATTATGCGAGCATGTATGAATGATGGAATGATGTATATTGAATAAGCATACGAGTTAGAATATGAGATGAATACGTAAATTATACGTTATGAGGCTTTAAGCCAAATGTAATGGACTTGTAGGATTGTGTAGAACATTGTAAAGTCCAATAAGAATTGATAAAGCCCAAGTGTAGAAATGGGTAAGTCCAATAGGAATTAATGTGTAAGCCAGTGCAAGCTAATGGTAAAGCTCAAAGAATTGTTAATGCAAGCCCAAAGTATAAGTTAAGCTAAAAAAGCCAAAGTATGAACTTATGGGTTATTGGATGGTTTAAACCCATGGGTGATCAAAAGTAATGGTAATTAATGTGATAAAAGCAAGAAAAAGTAATTAATAAGTAAGCAAGTAAAAGTGCTTATGTGTGAAAAAAGTTGTGATCAACAAGCAAAGTGATAAGCTAGGTGATTAACAAGTAAACTTAAAGGCTAAGTTATGTGATTAGCAAGTATACTTAATGGTTAAGTATATGTGATGCCCAAGTATTGGATAGATGTTGTGATGGCTAAGCAAAGAGTGTGGAGGCCAAGTAACTTATTTGGTGAGCAAGTAAACTTAGGGTTTAAGTAAAGGAATAGTATGGAGGTTTAGTAAGGAGGTGGAGTGGTCTTATGACCATTATACCCTAACCTAGCAAGTCCTATAAATAGCAAGCTTGGATTTCATTATTCCTTGTTAAAATTTCATCCAACAACTTCTCTTAGAGAGCAACTTATTGGTTAGAGAGAATAAGCACTTGTAAGTCAAACTTTTATTGTGAGATTTTCAAGAAGCAAGAAGAAGAACAAAGCTTAGTCAAGTGATTATCAAGGGTAAGAACTTTAACCATGAATCTCTTTCTCTTCCATTGTTAGAGAGGTGGGTAGTGGTAGAACATGTATGCTAAGGAATGATTGATGAATGGACTTAAGTCGTATAAGTCATGAATAAGTAATTCAAACTTAATTAAGTTATGAATTTATGAAGAGTTTATATGAACTACTCATATGTTTACCTTAAGAAGATGATATGATAAGGAGATGTGAAAATGGTGGTTAAAAGACTTAATCTATAATAAGTCATGAGAAAGGAAATCATAAGTAGTTATACTTTTATAAGTTACAAACTCACAAAGGATAAGTAATAACTTATCATATTTATAAGTTAATGAGGCATGTATGTCAAGATGTTAGTATGATGGATTGAATCCATTTAAAACAATGAACAAATCATAAGAAATGAAGTTAAGGTGGAATTCACGAGTTTAGACGATAATCGTCGAATTCGTGAAAATCTCGGAATGGAAGTCGAATTTTGATATTAAGCTTGGAAACATTGGTTTTCAATGGAGACAAGTCTTATTTGGCATTATAGAGTTGCGGACTCAAAAATGACCGAATTCCGAATTAGAACGAAGAAACGAGCGTTGAACGTTCACGAACGTTTATCGTTTTCGTTAAAATGGACTAATAGGTGAATTTTTAGCAAACGAAGTCAAATAGATAAAATTCTTGCATGAACGTGTAGAGCATGTAATTTGTGAACCGTAGGCTTTTGAACGAGCCAATTCGGACTTATAACGAAGAAGTTATGCGTCCGGGAAGTTCACAAAATTTCAAAAGTCAGAATTTTTCTAAGGCAGCGAGTTGGCGTGTGCCAACCCAACCCAAGGCCAAATAGTGGCGCCATGCAAATGAAAGCACAATGTCATCACTCTACTACTAACTTTCATGCCAGCGCGCGCGAGATAAAAGCTAAGAGTGGTGCCATGCTCCAGGTCCCAGTTTTTGATGACAAGAAGAAGTTTACAAGTATAGAAAGAAAGATAACTCATTAGTAATGAAATAAAGTGTTAATATAACATTGTTAAGGCATTGTTAGACACTTAATGTATGATGATTAAAGGTTAATAATCAATTGAAAGATGAACGTAATGAGAACAACGTAATGTGCTAAGCCGACTGTAGAAATTTGTTGACCAAGTTGATTATGAATCCAATGGTTTGCAATACCAGTATGGATTATGTAATTACTTAATGAACATGATAAGACCTTTCCTAAATCACTGTTATAGTGATGACTTTAGGAATTTAATGTTGTTTAATGAGTAGTTAAACGATGAACGTAAAGTATAGAGAACGTGAATAGTATTCAATAATGATAATACGTGAACGTAAATGGTATGCAATAAAGTGTACTTAACCAATGACGATCGAGTTTCAATTAATAACGTAAGAATGTTAGTAAGCCGTGAAGAAGGATGATTAACTCAAAACGAGTTAGATTAATGAAGTAAATCTACGTAAGACATAGAAGAGAAAGAAGTTGGTAAGAATGATGTAAAGATAATGGCAAGCTAGAACCAATAGTAACAAATGTAATGTATGATTAGATTGAGATGAAGGGTAAGATTCATTAGGAACTATGTATGTTCATTCTTGACCTAATGTGGTATGTGATGTGGTTATGTATTGTAGAGACCTTAAAGACTAGAAGGAAAAGTTATTTTTACTGTAGCAGACGCTGAAGGTAAGTTTTTCTTAAACGCTTGTCTAACCTTCGTGTTAGCCAAGTTTTATGTGATTCATGTTATAAGATGCATGAATGATTTTAAAGAAAGGGTCGATGCCAGTTTTGACTTGGCTAGACTAATCTTGAAGATTGATTGATTTATTTACAAGTCTTTCAATATAGAATTGTTAATGCTATCCTACGCCAATTGCTTGGTACTGATTCAAGGTAAGCCTGAGTTTGAATAAACAAATGTATTTTCATCGATTATTCGATGGGCACGTGAGGTTGCCAAAACTTAAACGTAAACACGTTTAATGAATGTAGTGTTGATCAACATAGAGTACTATGGGCTGATCACCCAGAAGTGCTCGTAAGATATGCCGGACTTACGGACTTAGTGTCGGGTTGTCCTTTTCAAAGAAATTATGAAATGCTCATGGTCTTGAGCCAGAATTGATGTTTTACTGAATATTGTTATTGTAAAATGTTTTGAAGGAAAAGAAATGCTATTTTGAATTATTGATAGTACTTCATAACTATTATCCAGTTATTGAAGATATACGATTCCTATGTTTCAAGCATGTTGTTTAAAAGAAATTGTTGTACTTGTTGAGCTTGTTATGCTCACTCTTTCTTGAACCATATGAATGCAGCTAGGACCGGACGAATCGAGGGATCTGACAAGGTTAAAGGCAAGACGAAGATGAATGATTAGTTTACCTTGTAATAAACTAGTAAGTTGTATATATTATACTATGATGAACAAAGAATATAATGGTTTTAGAACCTGGAAATGGGATGTAATATTATTATTGTAATAAGAATGTCATTGAGACACACATTTTGATGTTGTTTCAATAGAGTGAATGTACAGTTATAAGTACCATGTAGCACCATCTGTCGAGTTGGAAGAGACCCGGATTTGGGGGCATCACAATATCCATATAACTAGATCACATAAACATGACAATATAAATCAACATATTAGTCACATGCTAAGGCATAAAAGAGCTTGATATATTTGTACATAAGGCCAAAATATACATTAGACAATGCTCACAAAAATTAGTTTCCAAATCTTTAAGTTTTCTTTGAATACACATACTTAACCAAGCTAAAATGACTTACTATAACCAAAACAACATCAATCAATATGTTAGGGTCATTTACATGCATAATCAAACCAAAATAACATACTCATGACAACACAAGGTAAACAAAATCAGTTCCCAAGACTGGCAGCTTGCGCGGCCGTGCCACTTCGATCAGAGGAAAAAAATAGTTCTGTTTCTGCAGAGCCTCAACACAAGCATTGCTAAAACCTTCTAACTGCAACTCAGACCAACTACAATGCTTCTAGACTTGCATAAAACCTTAACTAACATTATGCTAACAACTTCTAGGCCAATTCACAAAGATTATAATTATAGAAATTTACTAACTTGGAAAATAAGAACATAGAACATGATTATTACCTCTTGCAGTTAATTACTAACTCCTTTGGTTTTACCTTCTGTTAATACCTCCAACTTCAGAATTCACTCTCAATTTGTAGCACTCACTCTCTAATTGCACTTATCAGACAAATTAACAACAAGAATTGTGAAGAGGAGAGTATAAATTTATAGGGAACCCATTACTCAAATTTGGGTCTTTGCTCAATGAATTCAACCAAGGAAGAAGAAGAAATCATTGGATTGAGAGGGTTTGGTGAAAAGATTTCACCAACTCCTCATCCCCCATTTCTCAGCTCATTATCACAGCTATCTAGCAGGCTTGAGTTCACGCAAAAGGAAATTAGGCTACTGTTGAGTACTGTTTGGTCACTTAATATGGGACAACTCTAATTCTCAGCATTTGACAATTGAACAATGCCACATACTATATGTTTAATACACATATGTACACCTTAGGTTAAACACACATATATGTATACTTAGGTTTCAAATCTAATTGGGTGCATACATGGATTTTAATGATGTAACAATATTACGTTAGCAAATTGGGGTATATATCTATTCATACAATATAATCCATGTACATTTTGATAATACCAAATATAATCTAATTGGGTATTATCTAACCACATTATCATAAACTTTATCATTCCAATTATACTTACTCATTGAAATAATTATTAATTACAGAAATCATAGATTTATTCTAATTTAATATTACATAAAGTACATCTTTAATGTTCTTAGACATACATGTTGTCACATAAGCATCCTTTATGTAACTTATAATTCATTCAATTTTACTATATAGTTATATATATTATATAGTCACATTAAAGTGTCATACCACACTTTTTCTTTTTAATTGAATGTAGGTACTATATATAATACTATTAATTATCACATATCTTGCACATAACAATTAATTGAATAAATATAAATTATATTAATTGTTTACTCATTAATATTCTATTACTCATAATAACAATTATTTAATAATATGATATTAATTAATCATTCACTTCTTAATTCATTCATTCTTTAATTTAATTAAACCATCATAATTTTCATTCTCATGCCACACAAGGCATTTCACATGTCTCATCATATTTCTCCACATTTTCTCAATTATCATAAATTCAATTTAATCTAATTGAGCTACTCATCTCATGACACATAAATATTTATATAAAATAAATATTCACAGTCTTATTAATATCATATTAATATTTATTCATAAAATTCACGGTTCTTACAAAAACTATGAGTTTATCATATTTAAATATAACATCATTATGTAGATAATATAAACACCTTTAAATAAACAATTCTTTTATTAATAAATGAATAAGATTGTTACAAAGTATATGTTTTATCATCATACATGATTGGCTTGTTACTACTTTCATCAAGGCATTGATGCAATTTCATGGCATGATATAAATCTTTTCCTTTTTGTAACTGATGTATCCAGATAGCACGGTATGATGACCATGTGGATCAACTTAGTTGAAATAGTCACATAATTGACTTCTCGAGGGAAATTACAGGTTTAATGGAAGAAAATGAATGAACTAGTGATGAAGGCTAGGATTATGCAAAGACCTAAGTTGGGGGAAGATATGGGATCTATATATTTGAAAAAGAAAAAGGAAAAAGAAATAGAAAAAAAAAGGAAAAATATGAATAAACACCGTGACTAGTTTAGTTTTGTGGCCTTTGTTACTCGAGTAAGTACGCCCTAGGAGATGTCTTTAGACCCAGCGCCCTAAAGCCGTCTGGTTTGGGAGTTGTTGGTCAAAAGCTCGCTAAATGGGTAGCATTGAAAAGCCTAAGAGGATTAGACATTACATAATCATGTGTAAGGAAATACGGGAAAAAGAACAAAATGCCCCTGTAATTGAATAAAGGTAGCAGTCATATCTCATATTAACTCCTGACTTGGTAATTGCATATTTTTGGCTGAACTTAGCTTGTTTACACAACTTCTTAAGTTTAAACTATGATCTTTTTTCTAAGAAGCGTATTATATGATATTTTTGATCTATAGTCGGTTTCCATGGTCATTAAGCGCGCGCGCGCGCACACACACACACACACACACTACATCAGTGATAATAGGTGTTGATTTATAGATTAAAATGGGATTGTTGATGTGTCTTACTGGGATTTTTTGTCCATCTCTATTGTGATTTCACTGAGGCAACCTTGTTAAACTTTATACTATCTGATAGCTGGATTTGTAGGCATGTAGTTAGTTGCATTGCATTATGTTTTCTTGAGGACAAGCAATGTTTTAAGTTTGGAGGTATTTGATGAGTGGGTTTCATACCTATGAATCAGTTAATTTTCAAGCTTTAATCATTGTTATTTTAAGTGTTTTTAGTATTATTTAATGCATTTTTGTGTTTGTTCATTACAGGAACAGGTTGGAAAGGAAAAGCAAAAAATAGGAGCTTAAAGGGTAAAATGGTAATTTTCCAGGACAGACATGCCGTCGGGCAGCAGTTCCCAGGCCAAAATGTGTTGTCGAGGCAGGGGTATCAGGTTTAAGTTGGAGTTTTCTGTTACTGTTAGGATGTTGCAGATCTTTTGGGGGTAGTTTTGGAATGCGATCAAAGGCAGATAAAAGGCAATTTAAAGGGCAGAAAAGGGATAATGAAAAATATAAGCAAACCCTAGTTTTGGTTACGTACTAGAGAATTAAAACAAGGAAATTATCGCGAAGAATTCAAGATGAACATGGAGAAGAGCAGCAAAATACTTATCAGTTTTAATTCTCTTTTTTCATCTTCTATCTTGTATTCAAATGCTTAATTACTTGTGGATTTTGGGTTTTACTTCATTGATAATGAACTAATTTTCTTATTTAAGTCTACAATGAAACTTTTAGTGTAACGAAGATTAAAATGTTTTTATATTAATTCATTGAGACTATTTCCAGATTTGTCTACTATGGTTTATGCTTAATTATTTAATTGTCTGATCACCAATTACTTGATAATCCATATGAACTCGAGAGACAGAATATGGGTTTAGATCTAATCATGTAGCGTTTGATTGTGATTTCTGCATATAGATGAGATTCATAATTTATGCTTAGTATAGAGATATACCTACGCATCGCACATAATCTAATAAGAACTTGGGCTTAAACCTTCTTTAATTGTAATTTACATAGAGATATAGTCGATTAGTTAATTAGGGTGTTCTATATAATTCTATCAATTGTGGATTTAAGTTGATATGGGTATAATGCATTGATAGATGGTTATATCTACTATTGTGTTCTTGATTAACAATATGAAATAATTAATTTGAGCTAAAAGGAAGTGTGTCATTCTAAGTAAAGCATAAAGTGAAATTATAGGCTTAATTCTCCAAATCTTGATTAAAACTTGTGGTAGTTAGTTAATTTTTCTTTAATTAATAGTTTTCATAAATTTCACAATCTTGATTATTTGTTTAATAAATTGACGTAATATAAAATTGCTAGTTGTTTGAATAAATTTTAGTTATTTTCTCTGTGGGAACGATACTCTACTCATCACTTTATTATTTGTTGACCACGTATACTTACATGTTATGCGTAACTAGATTTTATACCAACACCGTCCACTAGTAAGGGCAAGGGCAAGATGAACAAGTGATGAAGACTTGTTTAATTTACTTTAAGATGTTATGTGAAAAGACCTATTTAAATATGTTATGTTTCCGCAATTGATGTATTTAAGGTTATACGACCTGTGATTTGTTTAAGATGTTGTAACCCTTTAATGGGAGGATTTCTATTTAAGTTTTTAGATTCATTTATATCCTTTGTTATGGGTAGTTAGACATGAATGTTTTAGACAGTGAACACCAAATCTTGTGGGAATGAAGTACCCGGATTTGGAGGTGTCATAGGTTGGTCTCAAAGCTTTAGGTTATGAACCTTAGGTGGGAAAAACCTTAGGAAGTAACCTTATAGGAGATTAAAAACATAGTGGTGATAAAAATCTTATCGAGTTCTATGGAATGAATTAAGGAAATTCATCAAAGATAATAAAAGACTTTATGTGCTTATGTGTTAATAGCTTATATGCTCGCTTTGAATAGTAATTAAAATTTAAAATTTTACTGTCAGGATGTTTGATGTGGGAGGACCCATTCATGCTAGGGAGGAGGAACCCCGAGTGCCTAGGGAGGAGGAGCCTCGAGATATCCATACCGTTTGGGAGCAGCTAGTTCCGAGGGAACCATCCTCGTTGATCACAATCGTGGGTCAGGAGCATGAGCTCGAGTCTAATCCGGTTGAGGACCCTGAAGAGATAGAGATAGAGAATGAGGAAGAGGATCCAGAAGAGTTCCCACTGAACTCTATTGCAGCTAAGATGTATGATGAGCTATATAATCGTAACATAGAGTTACAGGATAAGGTTAGGGAGTTGGAGGAGCTGGCAGATATACGTCATACCACCATAGGGAAAAAGGATGATATGTTCCAAGATCTTGATGAACGTCTTGGAAATGAGGAAGGAAGCTAGTTCAAAAAGAGACTTAGAGAGATCAACTACTGGCTGAGATTGAGAAGATGAAGGGTGACTTTCAAGAGGAGTGAGCTAAGTGTGTGAAAGCTGAGGACGCTTAGATGAAGGCTTCTCAATGTGCAGATCGTGATGAAGACATGGTTAGGGCAAATAAAGCTAAGATTAATGAGATGAATTACGCTTTTCATTTGGCGATTGAGAGGTCCCATGACCTAGTCTTTTACTATCCAAAGCAGTTTGAAGATTTGCCATGGTACATGTTGGATCGTAGGACAATGTTTCGTGTTATGGAGGAAAAGTGCGACGTCTTAAAATAATAGATCGTGATAAGTAGAGTAATATGTTATGTAAATCATTATTAGAGTTAGTAGATGTAAATCCCAAATGTTGATATAAATAATGGGATAAGATGAGAATGTAATCCTGAAACCTTATCAGTTCAGGAAAGTTGATGTAAATAGCAGTGATGCTATCTTTTCTATGTTTAGAAACTATGAATGAATAAAAAACTAGAGTTTATTGAATATTTTATGTGTCAATTATTAATCTTAAAATGTATAAGTTAATTCTTAAATACTTAAAAAATGAGTAATGAGCTAATAAACATATATCTTAAATATAAAAAAATACCGCCAAAAATACGCCAAACACATCAACAAGCTCAAACAGTAATAGGAACCACGTTTGAGCTTGTTGATGTGTTTGAGTAATAGATTTTTGTTGCTCATAATCATATTCTCTACACTGTGGGTAATTTGGCATAAGGTTGTTTGGCACAAACTTCATGTCCCTCAGTACTCTTTTATTCTATGGATGGGCTTCCTTAATAAGCTCCCAACAAATGAAATCACCAGACACTACTCTTTGGGAAGAATCTCTCCTTTCCCTCTGTCATCTTCATGATGAAAGCTTTACTCACTTATTTTTCGAATGCACTTACTCCACTGTCATACTACAGCATACCTTGGATTTGGGAGATTGGGCCATTGCCAATATGACTGGATTAGAGTTACTGATTTCATCCTTTCTTTCCAAGGTCGAAGACTCACTAAACACATTCTATATCTTACCATTACTATTACATTTTACAAGATCTGGGAGTCGATGAACATGAAAATCAACAATGACAAACTTATCTCCCCGTCCTGTATTGCTAAAGATGTTGTTCTCATCATTAAGTCTAGACTGTCATCCTCCTCTTCCTTTATTAATGCTTCCCATTTTAATACTTTTTACTGTAAATGGATCTTGTAATGGCGTGGGATGTTTGGCATTATGGTGTCAAGGTTTTATTGCTTGCTTTTGCTATTCTTTTGGTTCCTTGGATGGTTGTTCCTCTTGGTAGCTTCATGATGATGATCTGAGTGAGTTTGGGTTTCTGCTGCTACGGGATGGAATGATATGGAATGTTATGACATGACATGCTAGTTGCAGTGACTTTGTGTTGATCTGGTAGCTTCATGCTCTGGGCTCGTTGCTATGGATGGGATGTTGGACTTGGACTGCTATATTTTGTTTTGTGTTGCTGCTGGGTTGGGGACCTTCTCTTTCTATTGCTGCAGATGCTAAAGCATGTCTCGGTGCTGTGATGGATTCAAATGATAACTGTTGGCCTTCATTGTTGTTGTGTTCTTCTGCTTACGCTACTCTCTGTTCTTTGATTTGTTGAAATGGATTGATCTTTGCAGATGTTATGTCCTTTATTCTTTGTTAGCGGAAATACCCAATTAGGTTGCGTGCGTACTTTTGTTGTTGTTGTGGCTACTGTTTTTTGTTGTTGATGTCTCGCTGCTTATGCAGATTCCCACTTTTCGCTGTGGCGAGTGCTATGTAGGGGTTGCTATATACGCCGATGCCTCGCTGTTGTTTGCCTCTTTTTATTGTTTTTAGAATTCCTGGGCTTTTGTGATGATGTGCGAGTTACTATGCTTGGGGAGGTTTTGTCTTGCTAAGGGGATGGTCTTGCTTCTATGCCATTTGCCCATGGTTGATGCTTCCTACTGTTTCCAAAATGTTATCTGTTGCACTGTTATTTGTTATATTGCCATAATGCTATCTACTGCAGGGCTTCTACCTACTGAAGTCTGTCTTTTATAATCCTTTTGACTAGGTGATGATAATAAACTTCTTGATGCTTAAGTTATACTTTTTGTTGTTCGTTTCATTCATTTCTTGGAATGTTGGGTCTAATTACTACTCTTCCGGACTGATTACTGCTCTGTCATGCTATGGGCCGAACTGGTTATCTTGCTGATGTTATGGACTGCTACTGTTTCCCTTCCCCTGGTGGTTGGCTGATGATACTTCCTTTTTGGAAGATGCAATGTTTTCTTCCCATGTTGGGATATTTTCTTTCCCAGTTTCTATGTTGTTTTAAAGTTTGGTAAGGTATTTTGTAATAGTACATTGTTTCTCTTATCTAGCCATCTGTTTCTTTGGCTTTGCTTTCTGTTGATCTCATAGGGTCTGTCCTATAGTGGTCACTGAATGGGGTATGCCCCATTAACTCTGTATCTTTCATTTATAAAGTTTTAAATTTAGCACAAAAAAAAATAAGCTCGAGAGGGATCTACGAATAACAACAATGAGGTCGACGCCAATCCAGTTTAGCAACTGGTAAATCTATTAACGAGAGCACTTGCGAATTAACCACAAGTGATGAGTGGGTTTTATACCTATGAATCGACCTTTAATTCAAGCTTAAATTCTGTTAATTCATTATTTTTGAGATTTGTTTTACTTGTTTAGTGTTGTTTTATGTTTAGGTGTGGTGGCATAGCATTTGGGATTTAAAAGGTGATTTTGTGGCTAAAGTGGGCAAGAAAATGAGCAAAAGTTAGACTGCAGCAGATTGACCCCCCGCCGGGGCAGATATCATGAAGCTAAAAACCCCGCCGGGGAGGGGGTACTTGATTGGAAGATAGAAGCACTGCCCACCGGGGCGGGCTATTAAGGAAAAAAACCCCCGCCGGGGCGGGGGTACGGGAAAAGGCAAGGTCTCCTAATTGAGTTATATTGCTACATAGGCGTGATGGAATGAGTTTGTTTTGGATTGGAACTATATTTGGCATCGAATTATGGTCATAATATGTGTCCTAGGCTGGTTATTAACAACAACAAGGGAGATAACAACTAACAATCAATTAGTAATTTTAAAGACCTAATTTCAGAGAAAGCATTGGAGGAAGGATTTGAAGGGAAAATTCAAGATAATTGCATATTGAAGCAAAGGAGAAGGGTGGTGTTTTATTCATTCTTTTTCTTTGATTCAATAATTGTAATTGGGATGTTTACTTTGATGATTTCAATTTTTAATTCATTTGTGATGAACTAATTTACTTGTTAGGCTTATGACGGATCTTATGGTTGAACGATGATTATGTAACTTTTAATTTCAGTTTAATAATCTATCTTTCAGTTTATCTATAGTGATTTGTACTTTAATTTATGAATTGCTTAATCACCAATTGTATGTGGATTTATATGGATTCGATAGAGGAAATATGAATCTAGACCTAGTCATTATAGCATGTGTTCTTGAATTCTGTGATTGAATGGAATCTTGATGAATGTTAGGGTAGAGATATGCTTAGCGTCGCTTGTAATCAGATAGAGAACTTGAACTTAACCCTTCTTTGATTGTAATTCACATAGAGATATAGTGAATTAGTTGATTAAGGTTTTTAGCTTAATTCTATCTAATTTGTGGATTTAAGTTAATATGGTATTAGTGCATTGAGAGGTGGCTAGTTCTACTTGAGTGTTCTTGATTAATAAACTGGGATAGTGCATTAAACTGAAATAGGGTGTAATAATCGGAGTGATACTTACAGTGAGTTGTAAGCCTAATTCTCCAATATTTGCTTGAAATTACAGTTTTTAAGTTTGTTGATTGTTTGGTATTTTTAGTATTTCTAATATTTTTAGTTTTAATAGTTATAATTCTTAAATTGGATAGTTTAATAAAATTTGGATTAATAGAAAGATGGTAATTGTGAGGATTAATTTCATATTTAATCTCTGTGGGAACGATACTTAACTTATCATTGTATTATTTGTTGACCACGTGCACTTGCGTGTGAACGTAATTAGATTTCGACCAACAAGTTTTTGGCACCGTTGCCGGGGATTAGTATAGATTTTAATATTTTGCAATATCAGTTTAATTAGTCCAGTTTTACTTAAACACTTTTTCTTTTATTTTGTTCTTTCTATTTCAGGTTCTTGAAGTTGGTTTATGAAAATTTAGTCCAAAAACCCAGACTTGCTTCCTTTTGAGGACGATATTGAGAAACGGTTTCAAAGGCTAAGTAAGTGGATTAAAGAAACAAGGGAAAACTTTGAAAATTCTGAAAAAGAAGAAATAATGGTTGCCAATGACCAGAAAGCATTAAGGGATTTTGTTACACCTAAAGTGACTGAGCTTCAATCGAGTATCACTAGGCCGGCAATTGCGGCAAATACGTTTGAGATAGAGCTTGGGACTATTCAGATGATCCAAAACTCAATTCAGTTTGGGGGACTTGCAAATGATGATCCGAATGAACACTTGGTCAGCTTTTTTAGAGATTTGTGACACTTTCAGATACAATGGGGTGTCAGACGACGCAGTCAGACTTCACTTGTTCCCATTTACCCTACGGGACAAGGTGAAGAGTTTGTTATATTCTCTACCACCAAGATCGATCACTACTTGGGAAGATCTTGCTCAGAAATTTTTGGCTAAATTCTTTCCACCAGCTAAAACTGCAAAGATGAGAAATGAGATCACCATGTTTGAGCAGCAGCATGGGGAGTCTTTATATGAGGCATGGGAACAGTACAAGGAACTACTCAGAAAGTTCCCTCATCACGGATTACCAAAATGGCTGCAGATGAATACGTTCTATAACGATTTGAGTGGGAATCTCAAGACAAGTATCGATGCAGCTTCGGGTGGAGCGTTTATGGCCAAGAGCTCTGAGGAAGCATATGATTTGATTGAAACTATGGCAGCTAATAACTACCAGTGGCCTACAGCAAGGATGACACAACCGAAGGTAGCTGGGGTATTAGAGGTAGATGGAGTAACAGCACTAGCGGCACAGATTTTAGCCTTATCGAAGAAAATGGATGCTCTGATAGTGCATAACCACATCAGGTGGCATATGTTTGCGAGCTATGTGCAGGAGAACATCCTATAGAGCAGTGTGCCATCAACCCAGCATCGGTTCAGTTTGTGGGCAGCTACAATAGAATTCTGCAAAACATGTATCAAAATTCCTATAACCTAGGGAATAGGAATCATCCCAACTTTTCATGGAGCAACAATTAAAATTAGTAGGCTCCACGAACTTCTTATCCCCAGGGTTCCAAAATCAGCATCAACAAGTAGCTCCGCATCAAGAAAAGAAAACTGATTTAGAAGAGCTCTTGTTGAAATACATATCGAAAAATGAAGCAGCAATGAAATCACAAGCAGTGGCCATCAAAAATTTAGAAAATCAGATGGGACAGTTGGCCTTAGCATTGAATAATAGACCGCAAGGGACTCTACCAAGTGTCACAAAAAAGAATCCGAAGGGAAATCAAGAACAGTGTCAAGCAATCACTTTAAGGAGCGGAAAACATCTAGATGGGAAAATTATAGAAAATTCAGTTAAAAAGGATGTCAAAGTTGATGAAAACAAAGTGGGTGAAGAGAAATAGGGTGAGGAGAAGCAAGAGGAACAGGATAAGTCAGACGTCAAGCCAGTTGTGTATCCTCCACCGTCGTTTCAGCAGAGAGTCCAAAAATAGAAATTAGACAAGTAATTTGCCAAATTTTTGGAAGTTTTCAAGAAACTTCAAATAAATATTCTATTTGCAGAAGTCCTAGAGCAAATGCCAAGTTACACCAAATTTATTAAAGGTATTTTGTCTAGGAGGAAAAAGTTAGAAGACTATGAAACCGTGGCGTTGACGAAGAAATGCAGTGCAGTTTTACAACAAAAGTTACCTCCAAAGTTGAAGGATCTAGGGGAGTTTTACTATACCTTGCACGATCGGTAACATGGCCTTCAAGAAGTGTTTATATGATTTGGGGGAAAATGTAAACCTCATGCCATTATCTGTTTATACTGAATTAGGTTTACCAGTGCCAAAGCCCACGAATATATCATTGCAGTTAGTGGATAGATCAATATTTTGGTCAAGGTGGACAAATTCATATTTCCAGCAGATTTTATAATTTTGGATTATGAGGAAGACAAGAACATCCCAATCATCTTGGGGAGACCATTTTTGGCCACGGGTAGGACTCTCATCGATGTACAAAAAAGAGAATTAACTATGAGGGTCCAAGATCAAGAAGTCACATTTAACGTATTTAAAGCCATGAAGTTCCCTACGGATGAAGAGGAGTGCTTCCAGGTGGATGTCATCGACCGGATAGTGAATGATGATATGGTCAAAAGTTTGGTCAATGATCCATTGGAAATGATCCATTGGAAGCTACACTCTTGGGGGGATGAAGATTTGGATGATCTAGAGTTTGCGGATTATTTACACATGTTGGATACTTTGCCTAGAGTAAGTAGATTCAAATTTCCATTCGAGCCATTACACACAGAAGAAAACACTTTAGCTCGGATGAAACCTTCACTTGAAGAGCCACCCACTCTTGAGCTTAAACCACTTCCTAAACACCTCAGGTATGCTTATTTGGGTGATTTAAATACTTTACCTGTTATTATTTCCTCTGCACTTAACGAATTGTAGGAAAGTAAGTTGCTGAGGATTTTGAGAGAATATAAGTCTGCAATAGGATGGACCATTGCCGATATAAAGGGGATCAGCCCCTCCTTTTGCATGCACAAAATTCGAATGGAAGAGGATACGAAGCCAATAGTGGAGTAGCAGAGAAGATTAAATCCAATCATGAAAGAAGTGGTGAATAAAGAAATACTAAAGTGGTTAGATGCGGGAATTATTTACCCGATTTTAGACAGTGCATGGGTCAGTCCAGTACAGTGTGTGCCGAAAAAGGGTGGAATGTCGGTGGTTCAGAATAAAGATAATGAGCTAATTCCGACAAGGACATTGACCGGATGGAGGGTGTGCATAGACTACAGAAAGCAAAATAAGGCAACCCGAAAAGATCACTTTTCGCTGCCCTTCATTAATCAGATGTTGGACCGACTGGCTGGACATGAGTACTACTGCTTACTGGATGAATACTCGGGCTACAACCAAATTGCCATAGCTCCCGAGGATCAAGAGAAGACCACTTTTACATGCCCATATGGCACCTTTGCATTTAGAAGGATGTCATTTGGGCTATGTAATGCACCAGCGACATTCCAAAGATGCATGATGGCTATCTTCTCAAACATGGTGGAAAAAGAGGTAGAAGTTTTCATGGATGACTTTTCAGTCTATGGAAACACTTTTGATAAGTGTCTGGAAAATTTGGTCATGGTGTTAAAGCGGTATGTGGAAACTAATTTGGTACTCAAGTGGGAGAAATGCCACTTTATGGTTGAAGAAGGGATAATTCTTTGGCATAAGGTTTCTGTTAAAGGCTTGGAGGTTGACAAGGCAAAGTTGGACACGATCGAGAATCTTCCACTACCGAATTCAGTAAAGGGAATCCGCAGTTTTCTGGGGCATGTCGGGTTCTACAGAAGATTTATTACGAATTTCTCTAAAAATGGAAAACCCTTGTGCAGTCTTTTAGAGAAAGATGCGATATTCAGATTTGATTAGGAGTGTAAAACAACATTTGAGCAGTTAAAAATGAAGTTGACTACAGCGCCAGTAATCATCGCACCGGATTAGACTATGCCCTTTGAATTAATGTGCGATGTGAGCGACATGTTATATTTCCGCATATGATGTAATGTAGAGATAAACGCTAAGTTTAAGTTTTAGTTTATTTAAGGTTGTAAAGACAAGGAATTTTATCTAAATAGGTATGTAATAGTTATTATTATTATTTTACGGAGTTTATGGAGTTAAATGTTTATGTATGTTGTATCGTGAGCACCATGTCCTATAATCGATGTTACACGGATTTGGGGACGTCACATTTACAAGATATTAAAAATATTCTTGAAGCGTTAATTTATTAAAGAATTGAAGATGTGAAGGCTTGAAGAATTGCTCGAGTCATTAGGAAATAAATATAAGATCCTTGCTTTAATTATTTCTCAATCAAGGCTCTAGGATATTGCATTGCGTGGAAATAATCGTGGTGGTAATTACTTAATAATGGAAATAATTAATTGAGATTTCACAATTAATGAGGATTAAATATTTGGTAATGGTATCTAATTTTGAAAAGTTTATTCTTAAATCCTTCCCATAATTAAAGGAATTAATTTGAAAACAGATTTTGATTTCTTATAAAATCATTATCATATATATTGGGATTGAGTTATTCATAATTTATTAAGTTTTCCGGAAAACCGATTAAGCAAATTAATTTTTATATCTCTAGAATCAATTACCATGGATCAAATAATTGGAGTACTTTTTGAAAAGTTAATTAGTGAAAGTAAATTTAAATAAATTGGGATTTCAAAATAAATATGGAAATAATTTTGAATTACATGACAATAATTATGGAAGTGGTTATTTTATTATGGAACAAATTAGTTTGGGCATATAATTCAAATTAGATTGATTAAAATTGATTCTCTTTCTATTTAAGGTGTTTCTTATTTATATAAGTGTGACGCCCCCAAAATAGGTCCAATCCACTCAACCTATTCTGAGTCGCCAAATACATGGTACAGAAACAACTACAACTTCATTATTACAATTGTCGTGCAAAATACGACAACACTTATGCTGTGAGTTTAAATACAAATATTATCTTCTAGACAATATTCATACTCAAATAAAGTCCTCATTACAATTATTAATACATTATTTTACAAAATAGTGAGGACTACTAAAACAACTGTCTTGAACCATCACTCCACACCTTTAATTAGTTCCCGCTATATTCTCGTCTCCTCGAAGAAAAATGGAACAAAAAGGAAAGGGTGAGCTCAACTAGCCCAGTAAAGAATATTATGACTAAGATAATGTACAACAAATTATCCTTAGTCTTCAATAGGGAAAAATCTGATAAAATACAATAGACAACAAGTTTTAGATTAACAATCATAATTTTAAACAACAATTCATTAGAAGAGTTAAGTAGAGAATGAAATCTACTATCATCTATGAATTTAAAAGTCCATCATCGATATTTTATCTCTGTAACATCAATCAATATACATCTTGAATCAAATATTCATCTTAGCACTACGGGCCAAAGATATTCATCAGTTGGTCATGTTCATCTCAACACATGTTCATCTTTGCACTACGGGCCAAAGATGTTCATCAGGAAATCATTCATCTTTGTACTACAGGCCAAAGATATTCAATAATATCATCATTTAGGATTGAGGATGATGAAAAATATTTTTAAAGAAAACGAATCCAGTGAGAAAAAAGAACAAATAGTAAGGATTCGTACTTCAGTTTATCCTTGTTCAAAAATACTCCATAATAAACTATTGTGGAGTAGAATTCAAAAATGAAGATCAAAACATAGATCCAATCAAAGATAGGAACCATAACAGACAATCTTGGACATAGAAAAGAAAATTAATTTTTCTGTGAATAGTGTCGTATTCGTGAATAGTGTCGTATACGTGAATAGTAACTCTGACACTAAAAGGTAGAAATTCCATAAGAAAAATCATCATGCTTCGTGAATAGTAACTTGTAAATAGTAACCTTGACATGAAAAGATAAGAATTTCACAAGAAAAATTCTTAACAATATTCCGGCATAATGATATTGAAAGAAATAATATCATTTTTTTTAAAAAATAACATCCCTTACTTCAAAAAGACAATTATTTACGCCAGAATCTTTGGATATAGTCTTGAAGGAACTTGCAAGTATAAAGAACACTTAAAGTATCAAAATACTCACAAGAATATGCTCGATAATATAGAGAGAGAAAACTTTAGTTTCTGGTGTGATTTTCAATTCTAACCTAATCACCATATTTATAGGAAAATGCTTAGAACACCAAAACAGAAAATTTAATAAAATATTAATATTTATAAAAAAAATTCCTACGCCCACCTTTGAAATCTGAATTCAGCATTTTGCAATAACAAGTGGGGCCCACCAACACACAAAATATGTTTTTATCATTTAATGCAACAAAATCAATTCAGACCCAATATTCCGGAACTTCAATAATTCATAATAAATATCCCTTTTATCAGAAAAATTCAAATCTAATGTCCATTCCATAGGATGTAGACGCGGGTTACGGAACCGATATTCGGGGACCGTAATCACGATAAACGAACGTGGGGGATTGTTATGGTTGTGATTCCTTAGACGTTGAGTGGTGAGGGTAATGAATAACATTTTGATGTTATGTCATACTAGTGAGAGATAAGTGTGAAGCCTATAGACGCTGCAAACGCAACGTTGTTGCGATGAATGATTGGTCTTAGCATACAACGATCAGTGTGGCTTCAACACTAGGAACGAGTAATGAACATGGAGTTCATATAATAGATAACAAAAGTATTAGTAAGATATGAATTATCGAGAAAGTAGTAACGAACGGTAATAAGATTAATGAAAGCTGAATGTGAGTCGTATATGAATGAATCCTGAGGTATGAAATTTAGTTGCCAGAAAGCCGTAAGGAATAAGAAATTAACTTAATGAATGTTATAATTAATGGTTAAAATAAGTTACGATAAGTTTAGGTTGTGGTACAATCGTAACCTTTGATGGTTGACATATGGGAGCTGGGCTAAACAATTTCTTCAGAGAGCGAAGGTATATACAAAACTGGAAACCGATCTAACTCACTGTTATGGGCAGTGTAGATGAGACGGGAACTTGTTTGTTGGTTGTTTGTGGGAAACCACTCAGAGTACCATATGGACTACTAGCAGAGAAGCGATGTGTGTTGTGTCCTAGAGAAGTTATAAGAAGAAGATAAGAATGTAAAACATCAAAGATGATGAACGTATAAGTAAGACATCTCTGTATGTCATGAAGCCGTAGAACGATAATAAAAGTGGTCGCGTAAACTTAGGTTGCAATAATGCAAACCCTAAGAAGTAAAGTTAAGTAAACTAATGCATAATTCAAATATATATGACTAATTGGTGTATGTGGTTTTTTGTTATGTGTTATATAGGAATTGAAATGAGCAGTTCGGCGTAAGTTGTAGCTGGGCGTAAGGCAAGTTTCTTAACTTCATTAATATTTCAAATGAATGCTAGTTTCATAAACTTCTCAGATGTTGAACTTGATAAGTTCTTTCTATGTGCTAATGTCTGATATTTGTGTAAAGTGGTAGAACATATGAGGCCTTGTGCCACAATGTGAACACTTCGGTGTTTCTATGAGATGAACTGTTCTGTGATTTAACTGTTCAATAAGAGAATGCTCTGTTCATACATGATCCGTTATTGTTAAGTATGTGCTAATGATTCTAGCCAGACAGAATGTGTATGAAAAAGGTAGAAAAATGAAAGTATTTTAAAATTAAAGTGAATATTATTTTAAAATGATAGGAATCGAGATTATTCCTATTATTCAAGCTGCTTCATAACCTTTGTTCGGTTATTAAAGTCTTAAAAGAATATTTGAATTCTTGAAGATGTTTGTTCAACTGTTATGACTTGCTAGGCAATTGAATGCTCACAATTGCTTTAAATGAAAAACATTTTCAACGAATGATGTTAGAAGAACTTAAGGATCCCGTAAAGATCAAGTTGGCGGTATCCAGATGAAGTGCCATTCAGAATGTGGATGAGTGAGAAGATCGAACGAAGACTTGTAATATAAAATAAGTTAAATGAACTTTAGAACAGTTTAATGAACGGTGATGTATCCTTGGTGGCGGATAAAAGTCACTCTTGTAAAAGATAAAGAATAATGTAATTATCGTTATTTGTAATGAAAAGGGGTTATAAGGTTTTAAAACTTGGGTTTTGAGGATGTATGTTGTTGTATTTAGCTATATAATGATGTATGTTTGGAAGAAGATGGGATCATGATGTATGAAATCCGGATGTGAAAATAGACCGGATTTCGGGGCGTTACAGATTGGTATCAAAGCTGATAGGTTATAAATCTTAGGTAAGAGTATCTAAGACTATAATTGTAGAGAGAGGGATAAGAAGATCACCACGTGATTATAGTGAATCGTAATGTAATGATGAGTACATTAAGCGATGAATGATTTATAGTACTACTGAAGTAAATGCGGGAAGAAAAGAACTTCAGATTGAGTTGTAAAGGATAACATACAAAATTAAAGAAAATTAAGTAAAGTAAAGAGAAATTTAGAAGTTGTAAAATTTCAATTGAGGACTCATGTGATAGCTGAGTTGTATGAACCTTTGTTATGGGCAGAGGTTTGTGCTTGGTGTAACAACTGCTTAGCTTATTACAGTGATAATCATTGGAATCGGTCGCGTTGTCAAGATGTATATAACGAGAAGGTGAATCTTTTCACATGTATATACTTGATAGGTAGAGAACGATAAGGTAGGTGCGAGTTCTTGAAACTCATACTTATGGTACGTTCGTGACTCATAATGATATGGTAGGTTTTTGAACTTCTCAGCGAATGGACGTTTATGGTCTGTCTGGGATGGTTCTTAAACTCGTATTATTATGGAAAGTTCCTAAACTCATAATGTGTGGTAAGTTGATGGACTGTACTAAGGTATAAGGATGTTTAGACTGACAACAAGTTGTTTTCAGTAGGCTTAGTATTGAAGGTGCTAGAGAAGATTAGGTATTGTCGCAGTAAGACAATGAAGAAAGATGGAGAGTAGGATACTCCAAGTCATCTAACTATGCTAGATTTCAAAGTTTATTGAACTCGTACTGATACGTATATTTTGAAAAAGGAAAGAATTGGTTCAACTTTTGGAACCAATAGATTTTTTAAAAGAACTATTCTTGGTATGTCTATGATAATTGTTTCAGCTAGACAGAAATTGATTTAAAATATCAAAATGAATTTTATATCATCAGTGCATTTGATGCAAGGATGGTAAAAGGATGCAGTTATTAATGCAATTGAACCTAGTGTTGGATGTGATCTTAGGATCAACAACCCGCTATGGTATGATGTATAATGACGAAGTCACAAACTGACGAAGTCCTCAACGTACCGTAAAAAGTACGGTATCATGACGTCATAAAACATTTTAATGTATTGAAAAAGAATTTAAAGAAGTAGTCGATGTCAATTGAGTTGACTAGATTAATGTTTCACGTTGATATCCAATTTATTGGTATGGTCTAAGCTACTTGATTCGGCTAGACAAATGGTATGTCATCGAGCTTTCGTTGAAGAAGTTGTGCCAAACCAAATTGTTTTGGTGCGAAATCTAATGATTTAGTCTGAGGTGAACATATCCCGAAATGGGGTATACGATGGGTAAGAGGTAGTTTGCTTTCTTTGTGATTGTAAATTGACTGTGGAAGAAAGGTTACGGCGTTATGCTGTTAAATCGAGTAAGAGTTCATGGTCGATTTGACCCCTCAGCAAAAGTATGAAACTTTTTAAAAGGAAATTTTATATTCCTCGTTATTCTTTCTACTTCATGATTCTTGATAGGTTATGGAGGTTAGGAATGATGGAAAGATAAGAACTTCTTTGAAGAAAAGTTGAGAAGATGGGTAGGCTAAAATTTCAGGATGAAATTCTGTGAAGAAGGGGTGAATGTGATAATCCGGGTAAGGGTGTAGTTTTAAGAAATTCCGAGGACGGAATTTTTATAAGAGGGGAATAGTGTAACGACCCGAAAATTTGGATTTTCCAGAATTTAAGTTTAAAGAATTAGTTATTAATAAAATGAATTTTTATTAATAATATTGTGTGCTATGTGTTTATTAATCGTTCTAGAACCTAGGGTGATTATAAGTTGGGAGGATTCTGGCTACAAGATAGACTGAACGAGTAATAATTTCTAAGACAAAAATGAAAATTTTCCGGGAACAAAAATATTTCTGGGGAAAAAGACGAAACAGGCACTATTCACCCAACGAAACCTAAGGGTTAGGGTTTGAATAACCTAAGCCTTTCTGAGAGTTTGGTATGTCGAAATGACATTTCGTCGAAAGATTTGACGATAATATATCTTGAAAAGTTAAGTAAGCCGATAAAAAGTTTTTCTCGAAAAACGTGCAGAAATCGGACGAAATAAAAACGATGAAAAGTACTGTTGTGTACTTTTCACTCGTTTAACTACGTTAGGGTAAAACGTGAAGGAAAACGCTTAACGCCAATAAGTGTTTTTCAGTTTTTCGAAAATCCGAAGAATATATAAAAGTTAATCGGTAAAGGAAAGACGAAATATCCAAAAATATTTGGATTCCGAGAATCGCAGATTTTAAAAGCTATCGAGACGAAACTGAAAATTTTAACCACAAAACTTACAGGCTAAGTTTCGTGAATAGTAAGGAGGTTAACTAAGGAGGTGGAAGTAGTAAATTTAAGTGTTAAGTAAACTTAAGAGTTAAGAAAACTTAATGGCTAAGTAGACTTAAGTGTTAAGTAAACTTAAGGAGTAAGTTAACTTAGTCCTTAAGCCATGAATAGTAAGGAGGTTAGGGGGGTGAAATGACTAAAATACCCCTAGCTTAGAAATTCTATAAATAGGAAGCTTAAATCATTTATTTGGGATTTTGAAAATCCTACACCTTAAAGAAGGAGAGAGGGTTCGGATGGGAGGATGAGAAGGAGAAGGAAGCAGAAAAGTTTGCTCGTGAGTAACCTTTGTCCGACGGAAGGAGATTAAAGGAGAACGGTAATCCGAAACCTAGTCTTTTATAAATTTTCTTTAAGTTTCTATGTTTAAAAACATAACATAATGAAGATAAGGAGTAGATGATGTTAGGGATGATTTCATATGGTTGAAATCATGAGAAATAATGAAAATAAGAATTTAAAGTTTAATAAATAAATTTCTTAAGGAAGTATAAGATTCGTAATGAATTAGAACGATTCGAGTGGATTATATAAACAAGTTGGTGAAATAAGTAAGGAATAATGTTCTATAACATCAAATTCCATTAAAAAGTAAAATCGTAATCCAAAATATTGATTAAAATGAAGAACACGTGAAGAACACGAAGAACGTTGTAGATGGACAAATTTAAAACCATCGTAGGATAATTGTTATTGATGGAAAAGTTTAAAACCATCGTGTATAAGTTAGATGCTTATTGCTTGGTTAGGAACGATAGAAACGTTCATGAAGAACAGATTAAAACTTAGCTATAATGAAGTTAAGGCAAAAATTTCGTAAAAGACAAACGAGAATTAGAAAGTTAGCAAATGAACTTGAACGTGTAGGGTTTCATAAGAATGTAAGAGAATGTAGAAAACGTGAGTTATGGACTCAAGAATGAACAAATTTCGAGTTCAGATGACTAAATTACGGACGAACAAACAAAGAGAGTTAAAAACGTAAAATGAACAAAGGGTGAAGATTAAGCCAATTGACTGGCATGTTAACGGATTCAGAATGAAGTTCTATCCAAGGTTGATTGAAGTACGTAAGATAAGGAAAAGAATGGCTTTGGAATGACCTCGTTCCGAGTTATAACGAAAGAGTTATGAGATCAGGAAGTAGCGTCTCAAAATGAACTTAACACTTAGAAGAAATTTTCAAGAATTAGGGCTTGGCGCCGCGGCACCAGCCATGCCTTATGAGGTGATCTTTGCGATGCGCGAGACGAGGGGAGATGGTATCGCAAACTTCAGGCCATGACACACGAGAGATAGAAGGAGAGTGGCGCCTTGGCCTGATTAGGAAAAAAGCAGGAGAAAGAGCTTTTAAGCTACTTTCGACTCTTGGGGAAACGTAAGGGAAGATAAAGAACATAAGGTTCATCAAATGTAACACTTAATCTAGTAAATTAAACCTTTAATGAAGGTTGAACAAAAAGATTAAATGAGATTAAAAGACAAAGAATGTAGACGCGGGTTACGGAACCGATATTCGGGGACCGTAGTCACGATAAACGAACGTAGGGGATTGCTATGGTTGTGATTCCTTAGACATTGAATGGCGAGGGAAATGAATAACATTTCGATGTTATGTCATGTTAGTGAGAGATAAGTGTGAAGCCTATAGACGCTGCAAACGCAACGTTGTTGCGATGAATGATTGGTCTTAGCATACAACGATCAGTGTGGCTTTGACACTAGGAACGAGTAATGAACATGGAGTTCATATAATAGATAACAAAAGTATTAGTAAGATATGAATTATCGAGAAAGCAGTAACGAACAGTAATAAGATTAATGAAAGCCGAATGTGAGTCGTATATGAATGAATCCCGAGGTATGACATCTAGTTGCCAGAAAACCGTAAGGAATAAGAAATTAACTTAATGAATGTTATAATTAATGGTTAAGATAAGTTACGATAAGTTTAGGTTGTGGTACAATCGTAACCTTTGATGGTTGACATATGGGAGCTGGGCTAAACAATTCCTTCAGAGAGCGAAGGTATATACAAAACTGGAAACCGATCTAACTCACTGTTATGGGCAGTGTAGATGAGATGGGAACTTGTTTGTTGGTTGTTTGTGGGAAACCACTCAGAGTACCATATGGACTACTAGCAGAGAAGCGATGTGTGATGTGTCCTAGAGAAGTTATAAGAAGAAGATAAGAATGTAAAACATCAAAGATGATGAACGTATAAGTAGGACATCTCTGTATGTCATGAAGCCGTAGAACGATAATGAAAGTGGTCGCGTAAACTTAGGTTGCGAGAATGAAAACCCTAAGAAGTAAAGTTAAGTAAACTAATGCATAATTCAAATATATATGACTAATTTGTGTATTTGGTGTTTTGTTATGTGTTATATAGGAATTAAAATGAGCAGTTTGGCGTAAGTTGTAGCTGGGCGTAAGGCAAGTTTCTTAACTTCATTAATATTTCAAATGAATGCTAGTTTCATAAACTTCTCAGATGTTGAACTTGAGAAGTTCTGTCTATGTGCTAATGTGGGATATTTGTGTAAAGTGGTAGAACATATGAGGCCTTGTGCCCTGATGTGAACACTTGCCGGTGTTTATGAGATGAACTGTTCTGTGATTTAACTATTCAATAAGAGAATGCTCTGTTCATACATGATCCGTTATTGTTAAGTATGTGCTAATGATTCTAGCCAAAAAGAATGTGTATGAAAAAGGTAGAAAAATGAAAGTATTTTAAAATTAAAGTGAATATTGTTTTAAAATGATAGGAATCAAGATCATTCCTATTATTCAAGCTGCTTCATAACCTTTGTTCGTTTATTGAAGTCTTAAAAGAATGTTTGAATTCTTGAAGATGTTTGTTCAACTGTTATGACTTGATAGGCAATTAAATGCTCACACTTGCTTTAAATGAAAAACATTTTCAGCGAACGATGTTAGAAGAACTTAAGGATCCCGTAAAGATCAAGCTGACGATATCCAGATGAAGTGCCATTCAGAATGTGGATGAGCGAGAAGATCGAACGAAGACTTGTAATATAAAATAAGTTAAATGAAATTTAGAATAGTTTAATGAACGGTGATGTATCCTTGGTGGCGGATAAAAGTAACTCTTGTAAAAGATAAAGAATAATGTAATTATCATTATTTATAATAAAAAGGGGTTATAAGGTTTTAGAACCTGGGTTTTGAGGATATATGTTGTATCGACTATCGCACGAATATGGTGTCCCCTACGAAGAGTCAGGTTTTGGTGAATTCCACAAAGGAAGTCACCAGTTAGAGGCTCGGTTATCAACTTCTATAGTTGGGTTTTTAACTCCTGAAGTTCAATAGGAGTCATTCAATATGAGATTTTAGAAATGGATGTTGTACCGGGTTCAAAGTCGATTCAAAATTCAATATCACGCTCTAGGAGTAAGCCGGGAAATTCTTCAGGAAATACGTCAGGAAATTTATTAACAATAGAAATATCATTCAAATCTAACGTATTTTTGTTCAAGTCCATGACATGGGCTAAGAAAGCTTGACATCCGTTTTTCAATAAATAAATGGCTTTATGGCTTGATATGAAAGAGTTTGGCTTCAATGGTTTGGTTGCTTGAATTCGAATAACAGGTTGCTTAGGAATATGAAAACTAACAACCTTACGAAAGCAATCAATTTTGGCATGATGAGTAGTTAACCAATCAATCCCTAAAATCACATCAAAAGCAAGTATCTTTAAAGAGATAAGATCAACAGGTAATGTGATGGTGCCAACTTGGATCAAACAAGATTTATAAACAGTGGATGTAATGAAACTTTCTCCTAACGGAGTCTCCACAGATAAGTCAAAGTCTAATTTCTCCGGAGTCAAGTTTAAACGTTGAGCACAAGCAAGGGAGATAAATGAATGGGTAGAACCGGTATCTATTAAGGTATAAACTTCGCAAGAATTTATGATTAGCTTACCCGTGATCACCTCGTTTGAGTTCCTCGCATTTTAGCCAGTCACGACAAACGCTCTTCCAGGAACCGCTGACTTTGACTTTTTCAGGACAGCCCTTTGAGTCACCATCCCCGCTGGACTTGGTTTCACTACAGTACAATCTCGAGCGATATGTCCTTCCTTTCTACAATTATAACATACCTTGAACTGTTGTGGATAGTTTGGGCTGATGTGTCCCTTTTTTCCACATTTATAGCATGTGATCGGTGGTCGTTCTCCTCTCTTAGGAATAGTTGATGATGGTGCTGACGTCTTCGGATTGTCATTATTGTACCTTCTCTTTTTAAAATCTCCTTCGGACTCGCTTCTTCTATTATCGTGGCCACGATTACCACTAGAGTGGTTACCGCTTTTGTCCATATTTTTCCCTCCCTGTTGATTATCGTTTCTCCGATGACTGCTGTCACCGGTATGACCCTGGTTGTGATCCCTCGGTTGAACGTACTCGTTATCTCGCTCTAATAATTGAGCCCTGTTGACAACATCTGAATATAGAGAAAATTTATGAGAAATAAGATATTGACGTACGTCGGGTTTCAAACCTCTCAGAAACATTTGCGTCATACGTTCCTCATTTTCCACCAAATGAGGGGCAAACCTGGATAACTCCGCGAACTTCGCCTCGTACTGAGACACTATCATGTTGTTCTGCTCCAGTCTAATAAACTCTACCTCCTTCATATGATGAATACTTTCAGGAAAGTACTTGTCATTGAACAGTTTCTAAAATGTTTCCCAAGACATGTTGAGTGCGGCTGGCTAGGTACGCTTCACAGATTCCCACCAGTAATCTACCTCATTACGAAACATAAAAGTGGCAAATGGAACCTTCTGTTCCTCCGTGCATCCCAAGACATCAAATATCTTGATAATTTGCTTGACCCACGTCTCTGCCTTAATCGGACCCGGCTTTTCCCAGAATTCTGGTGGTCCCAACTCTTTGAACTTCTTGGCTGTGACAAATCGTGCGTTGCTATCATTTCTACCTGTATTTTGTACACGAGTCTCCCTCGTCTGATTTTGCATGAACTGCAAAAAGCTTCTAAACATCTCGTCGTTCATCGTCTGATCAGTGGTGTTTTTTACAGGAGGAACATTGTCGTCCTGTTGCACGTTCTCCTGATTGGTGAGTACAAGTGTCTCCACGGTCTCATTTACTCCACTGTTAACATTCTCAATTGTCATTCTCAAATACTTCCATAAAACTAGGGTTAATTAAAGAAATTGACATGCAACATAATAATATTATACTCTGACCAACCAACAAATAAGCTTAGGTAGGACATACTAGCAAAGGATTTACTCGTCTCTCCCCTCCTAGTTCTATTCCCCGATCTCCGCCAGAGATCATATCACTAAGCTCTGATACCAACTTTGACGCCCCCAAAATTGGTCCAATCCACCCAACCTATTCTGAGTCGCCAAATACATGGTACAGAAATAACTACAACTTCATTATTACAATTGTCATGCAAAATACGACAACACTTATGCTGTGAGTTTAAATACAAATATTGTCTTCTAGACAATATCCACACTCAAATAAAGTCCTCATTACAATTATTGATACACTATTTTACAAAATAGCGAGGACTACCAAAACAACTGTCTTGAACCATCACTCCACACCTCGACTAGTTCCCGCTATATTCTCGTCTCCTGAGAAAAAAAATGGAACAAAAAGGAAAAGGGTGAGCTCAACTAGCCTAGTAAAAAATATTATGACTAAGATAATGTACAACAAATTATCCTTAGTCTTCAACAGGGAAAAATTTGATAGAATACAATAGACAACAAGTTTTAGATTAACAACTGCAGCGGAAACAATAATTCATTAGAAGAGTTAAGTAGAGAATGAAATCTACTATCATCTATGAATTTAAAATTCCATCATCGATATTTTATCCCTGTAACATCAATCAATATACATCTTGAATCAAATATTCATCTTTGCACTACGGGCCAAAGATATTCATTAGTTGGTCATGTTCATCTCAACACCTGTTCATCTTTGCACTACGAGCCAAAGATGTTCATCAGGAAATCATTCATCTTTTTACTATAGGCCAAAGATATTGAATAATATCATCATTTAGGACTGAGGATGATGAAAAATATTTTTAAAGAAAATGAATCCAGTGAGATAAAAGAATAAATATTAAGGATTCGTACTTCGGTTTATCCATGTTCAAAAATACTCCAAAGTGAATTTCGGTAAGTCATTTTCTTCTGGGAAATGATTTACTAGTTGAAATCGGTAAGTCATTTTCCCCTCTTTTAAGCCTTCTTTTCTGTTGATCAAAAAATATTTTACATTGACAATATTTTCATAAGAGCACTGAACACCGAAAAATCTCGAAAAACATTTATCGAAAAAAAAAATCCCTAAAAACATAAGCTAAATGAGACTCATTCTGTGGAACGGAGGGCGTACATAAAGGATAGTGCTCATTCTAGGAAATCAATTTTTCCTACATTTTTTGTTCCAACCAAACAAGGCTTCGACATGGTTACCTAAGAAAAGAATAGCCACAATGATTTCCTTTTACAAAACATCCATAATGTAACACCCCGTACTCACCATAGGTCCGAAGTGTTACAGCCGCAAGCCCAAAGGCCCGCAAGGCGAGCAAGACGACTAAAATCCAATTGCGTAGGTCAAAACAATTACAAAACCAAATAAATAATGTACAATCAAAAACTTCAATAAAATTTACATTGAATAAGCAAAAGTTTTGAGCCTAAAATAATATCAATGTAGGTATTGCAACTGCTCTAAATCAAAGTCCAACAAAATCATACCATAACACTATACCGATACTTAAATTAATCATCTCATGTTTATCCTTGACTTAACCCATGGCGTCCTAGCTCTCGAAACAAGGTAAACTGTAATATTGTAAGGGGTGAGCGATGAAGCCCAACAAGTAGCAATCATTCTTATCTAGCCGGATCGAGTATAATTTGCAAAAATACTTTTTAATTGAAAGGAATATTTATTTCAATAAATTTCAATAATAGATATACTTTCAAAACTAATACAAGTTATAAAAAATTGAATTCACATTCAAAAATGATTTCAATATACAATATATCTAATATGTACACTTCTCGAAGGGTATCTAAAAGGTGTGCGCCTTAGTAAGTCCTAAATTAGCTTTGGAACTAAACGTAATCAATAACGGATTCTATACATAGTTAAACTAAGGATTTCAAAATATTTTCTCAATATTATAAATATTCTGAACGATACTTTTTCACAATTCAAAATCATATAATCTCATTTCACAATTCAAAAATAATTACTTGATCCGAATTTTGAAATAGAAGAACATAAAAATTTAATTTAAATGAAAGTCTTAAATAAAACATAACAAATTTTGAAACCATACATTTAGGCATCCGAATAATTACTAATACATAAAGTAAACAATAATTTAAAAAAAAAACACTAAATAGTACGAAAAACAACTTACAGTACAAGTACCCAAAAGATTAATCTTGTGATATAAAACGTCGTCTCAACCAAAGAATCAATTACCACTTCACCTCGTAACACTCCTCTGCATAATTAGAGTTTTAATAATTAATCATAAATTATAAACATCTAGTCCCCAAATCTGTCCAAATATCATCAAGACCTTAGGTCACTATTTCTGCCAAAATTTTCTCATATTGAACTTATTTTCTAAATCTAAAATTATAAACATAAACTAAACTTTAAATACTCTAATTTAGCCTCAAGAATGACCCAAATCGGATTTAAAATCACCAATTTATACATTTTGAAATATTAGAACTCATTGCTAAAAATGTTCTTGAAATATTCCAGACCAACCACCTCTTAAAATTCATAACGAATCATACGTTAATTTTTAACGGTTCAAAATTAGTGAACATATTCTCAGCTTATATATGCATAACATATTTAAAATTCATAACGATCCAACGGTCGGATTAAGAGATATAACTCGCTCAATATAACTTAAAATATAGAAACTGATTTTTAGATTTTAACGTTTACATTCAATCAAATTATATTTCTTTATATAAATTCATCTTCTCTTTTTGATTATCATGATATCTAATTCCATGTATATATTTTATTTAAAAACAATCTCTAATTTAAAAACCCTCATAAATAAACTTAAAATCAAAATATAAAAAATATTTACCATCCTTGTTCACCTTTATTCAATACGCAACATTAAATAATTTAACTTTCGGGTCTTCTAGATTCTTCAAAACCTCTTCATGGCTTCACAAAAATTATATCTCTCAAAAAGATACACTAAATAAGCTCAAGAATCACTCGATTCAGAGTTCATATGACTGAGTTATGGATGTTCAAAATTAGGACTAAAAATAATGATGGGAATCAGGATAGGTTGCAATTTTCAATAATTAAGGCATGAAGATGATGTCAAATAACTTATATTTCTCTTCATAATTGTAGGGGATGAAAAACTGAAGAAATAGGCTTTGGATTCACTTAATTCCGACATTGGATAAATTAATTATAATTTTTCTAAAGAGTTGCAATGCGTATAAGCATTCTACTTGGGAATTCAACTAACCAAATTAAAATAAGAATAAGATTACATCTCCACTCTTTAAATATAAATAGGAAACAATATAAAAGTTACCAAAACCCTAATGGACTCTTCAATTTTAATTAAATCAATTATTTAAGGGAAGTGATATTTCCACAAGCTAATATGATATTTCCACAAGCGGATCCCATTTTAAACTAAACTAACTTTGTGTGCAGTAGACTAACTATAGGATTTAGTTTTTATGCCTAATTTTCCCTTATTTAGTAAAAGTAGAATTCTAATATATTTTAAATATTGCTCAAAAGTCTATTCATATTCTCTTTCTTATTGAATTCACGTGTACTGTGTACAAACATGTATAAATAAAAAAAAAGTGTAGACATAACACTGTATATATATATATACACACGAGAGAATCAAGAAGTTCATACGACTGAGGACGTACGATAAGCAGCGGATGTAGATTATTCACAATAAAACTTGGAATTAAAAATAATAATAATAAATACTAGTCCTAAAATTTACACACAAATTTAAGTAAGAGTGATTTTCTTCATGTACTAATACTTTCATTTCTTCTTTTTTACTTCCATTGCTTAATCGATTCGTGCGATTCTAAGTATCACAATAGAGGAAAGAAGGAAGGCGGAGGGTAATTATTTAACAAGATCTTATAGGATATATGTAATACCTGATAACATAAATAAATAAATAAATATTGAATAATAAAAAATTATTTTGTTTTAAATTAATTTAATTGGACTTTGTCTTTTATTTGGGTCAAACTAGTCATTTAAGTTATGTGGGCTAATAAGTATTAATAATGATGAATATTAAATTTATAAAATTTGGGCCTTAAAAATTAATTGGGCTTAATTTATGTGAGTAATATTAAAATTCTATTTAAATTAGGAGAGTTCATCAGTTATATAAATAAATAGTTAAGCCCTAATTTATCTCACGTACCTCGATAACCGATTTGGAAAAAAAAAGCCTGACCATTTATTACGAAAAGGGAGAAAAAGAAAGGAAAGAGAAATCAAATTACACTTTGTAAAAGAAAGGGATTCATTTAACAAAGGTAAGAACTCAAATTAGTTGTAAAAGATTATGTATTTTTTTTTAAGAAAAAAAAAAGATTATGTATATATATATATATATATATATATATATATATATATATATATATTATGATCCTGGAAGGCTGCAGTGTTATATATATATCGGAAGTGAGTAATATATTATATATATGTATGGTTACTTTATTTTATATAAGGTCATGTGTTGTTGTTTAAAAAAAATCGTTGTTATAGAGAAGTTGTTGTACTAATTTATGAATGAATGGTGTATATTATATATATTAAGGTTATTGAATTGTTAAAATATAATAATAATAAAAAAAATATGATTAGAAGATTATTTATAATTTAATTCGGGTTATTTTGTAAAATGGATGTAATTGGAGAAATTAATTTCATATTAATATAAATTATAATTATTAAGTAACTTATAATTGCATTATTATTTTTATTAGATCGGGCGGAGGGAATTTAAGTAGTATTTTCGGAATATAAATTTTGAGTATTACATTACTTAATCCAAGTACGGATTCCATACTCATTCAGCGATACTCTTTAGTTTTAGTTTGTTCGTTTTGCATCTCGTTTTGATTTCGAATATTGTCTCGATACCTTGATCTTAGTGAAGTTCATATGATAGTTTATTTTATTTTATTTTATTTGCTAAATTTATACTGAAATAAATGAAAGAATAAATACAAAGTACAAGGGTCAAACCCCAAGTAGTATATCATAGCCATCATAGGACAGGCCCTATGATGGCAGAAGTAAACCAAAGCTAGACACTAGCATACAAGGATTCAACAAGGATCAAAGCAACAACAATAAACAACCAACAAATTGGCTTTATACTAGTCAGTACAAACTGCATCAAACAAAAACCTGTAGCAAAATTACAGATCATAGCAGACCAAATAACATGACAACAGTAGGCAGGAGACAGCTTCAAACAACATGACAATAGTAGCCGACTGCCAAGACATAATAGTAGCACAGAACTACAGCTGCTCAAGAAACAGAACTACAGCATAGAACTGCATACCCAGCACAGCACCAGTCGCGCACACAGCAGACCCAAACCAGGTGCAGTAGACCACTGAGTTTGAACTAAAGCTTCTCAAGAAACCACAGCAGCAGTAGCATCTGTAGCAGCCAGCAGAACCGAAGCAGCACCATAGAAACTCAGCAACAACACAGCAGCTGCAGCACAGCAACACAACAGCACCGAGCAGCTGCAGCTAGCCAGACCCCGGCAGCAACTAACCAACAAACCCTACTAGTCCCCTAGCTGATCCGTCCAGCTAGACCAGCCTGAAGTAAACCACAGTCGGACCACCATAATAGCATTCAAACCCCAAACATTAGTCTAGCCCAAACTAGAATAGACCCAGCAAAACAGCATAAACGCAGCCAACCAAAAACCTAGCAGACTATAGCAACTCCAGCAGACTGCAGATAACTAAAAATAACAGCAGACAAGACCCAACCAGTAAACATAACCCATCTACAGCAGCTGTTTCTCACTAACAAGCAGCAAACTGCAGACAGCTCCAGCGCCAGATCCAGCAGAAGAGAGAGGCCCATTCATTTAGCAGAGCATAGCAACAAAGGAGAATGCTCCCTAACCCCTACCTACAATAATCAATCCTAGGCAATATCCCTCTCCCACCCAACAGACGGGAAGGAGAGAAGAGGGCAATCATGTCAAAACTTACAACACTTACAAAACTTACAAACTTACAAATCAAGATGTTGATAACATAACCTGGACTTAATTTTTTGAAACCTGACATTAGTATGGAGACCACACTTAAGCAAATGGATAATATCTAGGATAATGATCCGGGCAGGAATAGCAACTTTAGTAAAAATCTTAGCATTCCGTTCTTGTACTCTTTGAACTCGTTTATCATGTTTAATATTTATTTTGATTTTCGTAGTGATGCACATGTTAGTATATTTTTGAAGACTTGTGTTGATGATTCGTTCGATTTAACATGTACACGTTAGAACCCCTTTGTGTTGATAGTGTCGCATGTATTGTGACATGATATTTTTGTTAGAATATCATAGGGTATACCTGATCTATAATCACCTGTGGGGGTACCACAGGCATGTCCTCTTGGCACTGAGGCATGACACCTTCCGTGGGGGTGTGATCAGTCCACGACGTCTACTTTTGTGCTCCGGTGGGAGTTGGCCATTTGGTGTTTTGTTGTGGGAGGCGTATGGGTTGACCCTAGTTTTTGTTTTGTTCTGTTCTGCAAAGTGGTGATGTTTATGCCAAACACACCTTCTGATTTTACATGCATTGGATTCGCGGTCCAATGTGTGTGACTTTCCTGTGTGGCAATATTTGATTTGTCTGTGTGGCATTATTTGACTTGCCTGTGTGGCAAGGTATATTCTGTTTTGTTTTGAGCTCGGTATGAAATATCACCCAGCCATTTGATTCAGCCTATTATTTCGTTGTGTTAATTTTGTTCGTTTCGTTTCAGTTCGTTTTGTTTCAGTTCAGTTCAGTTCATTTAATTGAATTAATTATTTTGTTTCATTATTCTTTTATTCTATATTAAATGCTCTTGGGCATTTGGCTCATCGTCGTGTTTTTCTTCCCAAGCGAGTGTCGAGGAATCGAGGCGAAGTGTGACGAGAGCTCCCTTTTATCCAAATGATTTAGATATATTATATTTAGGTTATGATACATTAGTTTGTTCAGATTTGTAATAATTATTTTAGATTGTGGTTTGAGACAGTTTGATATTTATTATGGTTGACTTGTGGTATTAATCAGATATTAAGACTATTCTTTTGTGGTTTTGTGTCTTCCTATTGAATTCATTAGTTTTGTTGTGTTTTGTGTAACCTCTCTTTCTATTTCGGAAAGGGGGTGTTACAGAGTTGGTATCAGAGCTCAGGTTCTTCCTTGTAGAAAACCTATTTAGGTTTGACCTATGAGTGGGTAGAATGGGTTAGGTTTTTGTTCTATTTGATTTTCTGTTCAGCTATTATATCAGCTATATTCGAATTTGTCTCTAATCTACTTTGTTTATATCCGTGATTTCTTTCTTAAATGGCTCGTAGATCCGCTTAAAGTTCTTTGAGAGCGAGGTAACAATAGGGGAAGAGGTGAGGTCATTGATAAGCAACCTAATGATCAAATTAATGCTCAATTACCTTGGTGAATCAGGCGGTGAATCAGGCTTTACCTCAGTTGGTGGCACAGGTTATGCAGTAATGCAAAGAAATGGCCACCGTAAATTCTGAACAAGAGAATCCGGGAAATAATGGTCATCAAGCAAATATTGAGGAGGGTAATGTGGAGGGTCATGATCAGCCGGTGGTTCCGATGTATGTATGGTTGGAGAGGTTCCAGAAGCAGAAACCACAGTCATTCAGTTCAGCTCCAATTCCAATTAAGGCTGAGAATTGGATTGCCCACCTAGAGAAGATTTTTGACGTGTTGGGTGCTCGGATAATCAGAGAGTGTTGCTTGCAGCTTACAAGCTAGAAGGGGATGCACAGAGGTGGTGGAAAATGGTGAAAGTAACAAAGGGTGATGGTTATGTTGAGGCACTTGGTTGGGCGGAGTTTTGTGAAGTTTTTTATCAGCAGTACTTCCCAGCTACGGATAAAGAGGCCTATGCTAGAGAGTATCTATCGATTCGACATAAAGACGATGGTCCATCACGGATTTCATGATGAGGTTCACCAGGTTGGCAGAATTTGCGGGAACCTCAGTAGGGACCGCAGCAGAACAAGCAAAGAAATTCAAGTGGAAGATTCATTATAGGTATCGCCAGTATCTTATTAACAACAAGTTTGCAGACGTGTCAGCAGTGGCTAATGTAGCCAAGAATATTGAAATGGAGCGATAGGATTTTCGGTCTTCTAAACCGGAGGGGAGTCAAAAGAGGGACAGAAAGGACCAGCAGGGTCAAACTTCAGGTCAGCATAGGAAGAATCAGGGTAGTCAGTGGAATAAGAACCGTGGTGGCCAGCAGCAGCAGTGACGTGGCCAGAATCAAAACAGGGGTTATCAGTAGACGCCTCAACAAGGGCAAAATCGTCAGCTTCAACTACCTTGGCATAGTCAAAATAGTCAGCAGTGGAAGAATCATTAGTAAGGACATAATCAGAGTTGTTATCCGGGACCAGCAGGTGGGGGTAACCCAAATCTCATCCTGATAGCTCCTTGTGCTACTTTTGGGGATAATAATCCGGGGAGACAGTGTCATAGAGTCACAGGTGCATGATTCTTGTGTGGACAGATGGGTCATATTGCTAGGGATTGTACCAGTCCACGTGGTAATGGTAGAGGTGGTGATAATGGTGGCAATAGAGGTCAGCGTCAGGGTGGTCTTGACATATAACCAGGCGGCAGGTGCACTAGGTACTATTTCTGGCACTCTTTTAGTTGGCAATCGTGAGGCGTCTATTTTGTTTGATACGGGTTCTACTCATTCTGTTGTTGCTCAGTCTTTTGTTTGGCACCTAGGTTTGCCATCTCAGTCTTTAGATTCTGTTATATCTATTGCTACCCCGATGGGGACTTCTATTGTTATTTATGATTTATATCAAGGGTGTGCGATCAGTTTTGGAGATAAGATTCGTAGAGCTAATCTTCTTCCGATGAGTATGCACGATTTCAATGTCATTCTTGGGATGGAATGGTTGGATAAGCATCAGGCCACTATCGATTGTCAAGCAAAAAAGGTTATATTTGGAGATGTGAAGTCTCCAGAATTTGTGTTTTAGGATTCACAGCCGAGTAGGGTAGTGAAGTTGATTTCGGCTTTGAAAGCTGGGAAGTTAGTGGCAAAGGGTTGTGAGGGGTATTTAGCGTTTGTGAAGGATACCTCAAAGGGTGAGTCTCATATTGAAGATGTTCCGGCTGTTAGTGACTTTCCTGATGTATTTCCTGAGGAGTTGTCAGGGTTGTCACTGCAGCAGAAAGTGGAGTTTGCTATTGAGCTTGTTTCTAGTGCAAAGCCTATCTCTAAGGCGCCGTATCGAATGGCTCCATTGGAGTTACAGGAGTTTAAGGAGCAATTACAGGAACTATTAGACCGTGCCATGATTCGCCCGAGTGTTTCGTCGTGGGGTGCTCCGATCTTCTTTGTGAAGGAGAAAGATAGGTCTATGAGGTTGTGCATAGACTACATGGAGTTGAAAAAGATTATCATCAGGAATCAGTATCCATTGCCGAGGATTGATGACTTGTTTGACCAATTTTAGGGGGGAAAGTATTTTTCGAAGATAGACTTGAGGTCGGGCTATCATTAGTTGAGGGTGAGGGATGAGGATATCTCTAAAACAGCTTTTCACACTCGATATGGGCATTATGAGTTTCTGGTGATGCCATTCGAGTTGACTAACGCTCCAACGGTGTTTATAGATTTAATGAATCGGCTGTTCAGGGAGTACTTGGACTAATTTGTTATTGTATTTATTGATGACATTTTGGTTTACTCCAAGTCTAAGGAAGAGCATGAGGAACATCTTCACACAGTGTTGGGTATTTTGCAGAAAGAGAAGTTGTATGCTAAATTCTCTAAATATGAGTTTTGGTTGGAACAGGTGTCATTTTTGTGCCACGTTGTTTCTGCTGAAGGCATTAAGGTGGATCCTACGAAGGTTAAGGCTATCATTAAATGGCCAAGACCTACTACGGTGATAGAGATTAGGAGTTTCTTGGGCTTGACAGGGTATTATAGGCGGTTTGTGGAAGGGTTTTCCTTGCTTGCCTTACCATTGACTCAGTTGATGAGAAAGGGCACGAAGTTTGTGTGGAATGAGGAGCGTGAAAAGAGTTTTCAGGAGTTAAAGAAATGACTTGTGTCAGCTCCTATACTTGCATTGTCGTCAGGGACAGAGGTTGTTGGGCAAAATCTAATTACGCACAACACGCAAGTATACGTGGTCAACAAGTAATAAAGTGAAAGTAGAGTATCGTTCCCACGAGGAATTGTTTAATAAAAATCACCAAGTACTAACCCGTAACCAACTCAATCTTATTTAAACGAATGAATTTCAAATTATATAATTAAACTACTATTAAATTCCACTAGTTAAATTAAGATTACAGAAATTTAAGATCACAACTTCACTTATTGCATCATCTAAGTTAACACACTTCTCATCATTATTCTCTATTCTGAATTGTTAATCAAGAACACTAAAGCAGATAAAACCACCTCTCGATGCATAATACCCATACTCACTTAAATCCACAAATGATAGAATTAAGCAAGACACCCTAATTAACTAATCCACTATATCTCTATGTGAATTACAATTAAAAAGGATTTAAAGCACAAGTTCTCTATAAGATTACATATGGCGTAAAGGCATATCTCTATCCTAAACACGAATCATGAATTTCATCAATGCAAAAATCACAAGCACATGCTATCATGATCAGATCTAAATCTAAATTTCATCTCTCGAGTTCATATAGATTATCACGGTAATTGATGGCCAATCAATTAAACAATTAATTCCAAATCATAATAGACAATCCTCACAATAGAACATAATAATTGATAGAGAAACATATAAAAATAAACTACACAATAAGATCCATTGTAATCTCAAACAAAGAATTAGTTCATTGAATTAAAACTAAGAATCCACAATTGAATAAACAATAAAAGACAAAGATAGAAGAAGATGAGAAGATAGAATCTATTGTCTGTAGATTTGATGCTCTCTCCTTGCTCCTACTTTGAATCTTCAATGGTCTCCAAGTCGCTTGAATCTCCAAATCTCATAAGAACTAGAGTTTTGGTCCTAATCTACTCTAATCTAATCTAATGGAATCCTCTCTCTCTCTTCTAATCCTTATATTTCTCCTCCTTTTATATGCCTTTGTATATGTCTTTAAGTTCTCTTGGAAGTCCTTGAGTCAATCGGATCAAACCAATCTTTCTCGAACTCAAGATCGGACAAAAAATAACTTTTCTGCGCGTAGCCCCGCCCCAGTGGGGGGTATAAGGCTAAAAGGGTCCACCCCGGTAGGGGTCCCTACTATTTTACAGCTTGTAGCCCCGCCCCGGCGGGGGTTTTGTGAAGAGAAACCCGCCTCGGCGGGGGTCCTTTTTTTCTATTCTGACATCCTTTGGAAAAATGGCCATAACTTCTTCGTCTGAACTTAGATTTTGATGATTCAAGATGTTCCGGAAAGAGGAGACGTAGATATACAACTTTCATTCTTTAAGTTATTCGAAATAAGGAATGGAGCTATGCTGAAATTGGCTTTGAAGTGGCTACTATGTAAATGATCACCCAAAACAGTGAAGTTCAACGTCTGTTGGTACAAAGGTCATAACTCATGCATCCGAACTCCGATTGGAATGATTCAAGATGTTCCGGAAAGCTAAGAAGAAGCTCTATAATATAATCCAAGTTCCAAGCCAAGAACATGAAAAAAAACATGAAAGCCCAAACGATGTCCAGATTGCTTTTCCTTGCTTCTTTATGCCAATGTTATGTCATAGCCTACAAAATAATATAAAATGTATGAAAAGTAACTAATAAACATAGGTTTAAGAAACTAATTCAAGTAATAGATACCGGATAAGTAGGTATAAAACCTACTTATCAAATACCCCCAAACTTAAACCGTTGTTTGTCCTCAAGCAAAAATACAAATAAAAATGCTATGCAATGCAACTAATCTAATGCCTACGAATCCTGCAGTAATGATAGAAACAAGTCTATTCACCCGGCCTTAGAGAAATCAAGTAAACATGATAATACATCATATCAAAACACATCAGTAATTTCCCAATCAATCATTAAATCTTAGACTATTATCACTAATATAGTGCGTGTGTGCTCCATAACAATGTTAACTGATATAAAATCAAATTTAACACATAACAAGTCTCTTCGAAGGCATCATATAGTGTAAACTCAAGAAATCCAAAAATAAGTTAGATCCAACTAAAATCAAATAATTACCAATATCGCGGGTCAACGTGGGATACGTATGCTTCATTTTTCATCTACGGGGGCTTTTTGTTCTTATTTCCCATTTTATTCATTTTTTTTGTTTATATACACATAGCTATGCAATGTCTTATTCCCTTAGGCTTTTCAATGCTACCTTAACGAGCTTTCGACCAATGACTCCCAGACCATTAAGACCTCAGGGTGCTAGGTGTAAAGACAATCCCCTCGGGCTTATTTACTCAAGTAATAAAGCCCACAAAATTAGACAAGCACGCCACGGTGTTTATTCATATTTTTTTATATAGCTTATATACCCCAAATATTCCCCCAAACATAGGTTCTTGTCTAACTTTAGACATCACTACTTATTCTTGTCATTCTTTCATTCAAACTAGCATTATCTGTGACACCCCCAAAACAGGTATACATCACCCATCTTAAGTCGCCAAATACATGGTACAAAATTCAAATACAACTTAATTATACAACAGTCGTGTAAAATACGACAAAACATAATCTAAGAGTATTAATAAGAATATTGTCATCTAGACAATATCCACACTCAATGGAGTCCTCATTACATTTATTGTCACACTATTTAACAGAATAGTGAGGACTACTAATGCTATCATCTGGACCGTCACTCCATTCCCCATCTAGTCCCGGCTATGTTCTCATTTCCTGAAGAGAACAATGAAAAAAGGGTGAGCTCAACTAGCCCAGTAAGAAATATTATGACTAAGATAATGCAGAATAAATTATCATTAGCCTTCAACAATGTTAAACCGATAAAATACAATAGACATCAAGTTTAATCTGCGGTGAATAAGCAATCCATTAGAAGAGTCAAGTAGAGCATGATATCTACTATCTTCTATGATTTAAAATGTTTTCATCAATTTTTATCATTTGAGACTCGACAATAAATAAACCACATCATCATCGAATCTTCCTGCACTACGGGCGAGGATATTCATTAAATCATCAATGGTCATGACTATACCGAATAATCCACGGTCATAATCATACCAAAAACTGTCCATCAATGCACTTCAGGCCACTAAGGACTTTCACCACACCATTTATAACATTACAGGTCATGATTATACCGAATGATCTCTGGTCATAATCATACCAAGTTCATCTATGCACGTAAGCCAAAGATGACTTTCATCACAATATAAGCATTAGGATGATGACAATGATATGAGCATTATTCAAACGAAAACAAGGATAAATATTAAAGATTTTAAATTTATCCAAATATTATCAATCACTTAATAAACTCATAATCTAATATTATTAATATTATAACAATATTTTAATCACTTCTTAAATTTGTAAATAATTTATTTCAATTGTTTACACTTTACCAAATAATGCATTTAATCATTCAAAAATGCCATACTCATAAGATTTCATCACTAATGATCAAATCCCTCATAAAAAATATAGGATTCTCAAGCCATAAAATCCTATTTTCTAATTTTGTTACTTCACATAACATATTTAATTTATTTACTCATAACTAGTTTATTTTCATGAAAAATATCAAATCAGTCCCAAAAATATTTCTTTTCTGGGATTTAGCATAATATAGTCCCATATTGAACATATATTTTTCTCGGAATTTTTAAAATTCATTTACTATTTTTTATATGGCCAAAATTGCCAAATATTTAGACATTAATCATAAATTGTACTTTTGTCCAAAAATTCCGAAATTTACAAGGTATACTCCTGTTATATACATGTACTCCCAATAAAAATTTTACCAATTTTGCAGTTAACCACAAAGAATTATAAGAGTTTACTTTTAAAATAGTCTTTTCCAATAAAATCCAGAACTCTTAATCTATACATCCAAAAATCACCATTTTTGGACACAATCTAGAAAACTCGTCAAATTATCATTTCAAATTTTTCCAGAATTTTTGAGGGTCAGAAAAATTACAAAACTACTCCTGGCAGAAACCCCTTTTGAATGAAAATACTATTCATATGAATACAAATGATCATTCACCATGCATGCGGTAATCCACATAGACAGGTTATTCCAACGAATAATAAAGAATGGAATAACGAAGAATTCACCATTCATGCGATAGAATGCGATGTTATTCCCAGCGCATGTTATTCTAACCATAATAATAAAGAATGGAACCGTGTCATGCGTAAACCGCATGACGAGATATTCAACGATATTCCAAAGAGAATAATAAAGAATGAAACTTGGTCATGCGTAATACCACATACGATGATAGGATATTCCAACGATGAATAATAAAGATGTAATAACAACAAAATTCACCAAGCATGCGATAATTAGCAGCATAGACAAAGTTATTCCAAAAAATAATAAAGAATGGAATAATAGAAGAATTTCACCATGTATGCGTTATTGGCATGATAGACAAGTTATTCCAACATAATAATAAGGAATGGAATAACAATAGCTCTCTTCATGAATACGAAAGAAATAATACCCCTTACCTTAGAAGAAACTGGATATTGGAATAGTGAGGTAGCAGACTTCTCTTCTTCTTTCTCTCTATAATAATTACTCTAAAGCTTTAGTGAATTGGTGAGAAATGAAGGAAGAATGAGCTTCTATTTATAGGAAAATATAGTTTCGATAATTTCACGTTTTGGTGCTCGAAATATTACAGTACAATACCTTCAACTTTTCTTTCATTTTTAATTTAGTCCTGCAAGTATTATCAAACTTGCACCACTTCCTCTAATAGTAAATAATGTGAATCAATAGTTCAATCTTGTGAATTAATAGTTATAATCATGTGAAAATACGAATTACAGTATAATACCTCAATCTATACCTCCATTTTTAACTTAGTCATGCAAGTATTATTAATCTTGCACCAACTCCCCTAATAGTACAAGAATGTGAATCAATAGTACACACATGTGAACAAATAGTTATAATCATGTGAATTAATAGCAATTAATTGCTCATTTATCCGGTTAATTACCCGATTGGTCAATATAACCTCCAGACATCAATTATTATCGAAATAAATGTCGATTTCCACTAACACTAACAATCCTAACATAATGGAAATATTTATCTCAAAAATTTTATTTTTGAAATTTCAAAGTTTGACGTTTTCTAAAAAAGTCAACTGTTGACTTTTTTGACCAAAAAGTTAACCCCGACAAATTTTGTGTTTATAGTCTATTTCTACTAATTTCATCGCTCCGGACTCAAATATCATGTCCGCGTCTCCAAATTCAACTCCGAATTCAAATTCGATTTTTAATAACATTCATCATTAATATTATAACTCACAATATTTAACAACCAGGTCGTTCCCAGGAAAGAGGGGGCTTTCCGATAAGGATTTCTCCTTATCAGCGTGCAATTAGATGACCAAACCTCTCCTTGACAGAACTTCTAGACATTGTAAATATTTTAATTTAATAATATAAATAACTTTGTCGTCTCAATTATTGATTTAATAATATAACATATTATCGAGATGATCTTTGTGACAATAATCGAATAAATAATATGAGAGATATGATCACGGCAATTCTTCGTAGCAATAATTGAGTATAAGCGAGTGACTTCTTACGTAAGCATCAATAATCAATATCGTGTGCTACTACTTATGCGACCACGCGTATTATTGTACTTTTTTACTACTCGGTAGTTCAACAGTTTTAACGGTAACACTTTCGCCGTTATTTTTATAAAAAGATAATTTTATCGTTTTCTAAATACGATAATACCTCCGTTGTGGGGTCCACCAATGATTGTGCCATCGTACGAATATTCCCCGATAAAAAGAATATTCCCCGACCAATCGAATATTATATAACAACTTGCATACTTTGCAAAATTTATAAATATTACCCACAACTATAACATTATATCAAATCCACACCATAATATTCAAAAAAATATTTTGAGAAATTTAAATCTTTATTCATAAAATTTGGGGTCTCACAATCTCCCTCCTTATGAAATTTTGCCCTCGAAATTTACGTACGTACCTGGTATGCCGAAGAGATGAGGATACCTTGACTTCATTTCAGATTCTAACTCTTGAGGTATAACCTTTGAGTGTTGAATATGATCCTTCTTATCCAAGATTTTAACATGTATCTCCTCATACGTTAAATCTTCTGCTATCTCGTCTAGTTCTAATTTAATAATGTGGTTTGGGTCATCCACATATTTACGTAACATCGATACGTGAAAAACGTTATGAACACGCAACATACTTGGCGATAAAACGAGTCTATAGGCCACAGTTCCTACTCGATCAAGGATTTCAAATGGGCCAATAAAATCGAGGGTTGAGATTTCCTCTCTTCATCGATTCTTACTTCTAGAATAACGTCCTCTTGAACCTTCTTCTTCGCATTCATCAGATTAGGGTGTGTAGCTTGAACGGCTTTAACTTTATCGATTCAAGTCAATTTTACTCGTATATTCATTATCTTCACATGGGACCCTAGAGTCTTTAACTCTATCTTCATCATTTGTAAGTTATACGAAATGGGTTTTTGTGTTAATAACATCGCACTCGTAAACGTATACGATCTTCTACTCAACGCGTCGGCTACAACGTTCGCTCTTCCACGATGATTTTGAATGGTATAGTCGTAATCTTCAACAGCTCGAGCCAACATCTTTGGCGCATTATTCGTTCGTTTTGGTTGAAGAAATATTTAAGGGTTGAAGAAATGGGTTTTGTACTAAGGTCAATACAAAATTCGATTTCACGCTCTAGGGGTAGGCTAAGAAGTCTTCAAGAATACGTCAGGAAATTTATTAACGATAGAAATATCATTTAAAAACTGTGACTCTCATCCAAGACTTGGATAGCACATGAAATGAAGGTTTCTCCTAACGAAGTTTCAATCGATAAGTCAAATTCTAACTTCTCTAGAGTTAAATTTAAACGTTGAGCACAAGTAAGAGAGATAAAATAATGGGTAGAAGCGGTATCTAATAATGTATAGACTTCACAAGAATTTATAATTAACTAACCCGTGCTTACTTCATTCGGGTTACTCGTTTTTTGAGAAGTCACGACAAACGCTCTCCCTGAAACCACCGACTTTGTTTTGTTTGTATCCGCCTTTGGTGCCACCGTCCCAGCTGGACTTGACTTTGGTGCGCAACAAAATTGGGCTAGGTGACCTTCTTTTCCACAATTGTAACATGCTTTGGACTGCATCACGCAATTTATATGTCCCTCCCCTCCGCATTTGAAGCATACAATTGGTGGTTGTTCTCCTTCCATGAAAACGGGTGTTGGTGCTGCTGTCTTTCCCTCGTTGTTGAACCTTCTCTTCTTGGAATTTCCACTCCTATTATCTTGGCCATGATTACCACCGAAGTGGTTACCATTCTTGGCATGATAATTTCCTCCACGATGGTTATCATTGTTCCGATGGCCGTTGCCACCGGTATGATTATTATCGTGTTATTGGTTGTTGCCTTTTGGTTGTGCTGACTCATTATCGTGCTCCAATAACTGAGCCCTATTCACGACATCTGAATATAAACAAAGTTTGTGAGAAATGAGGTATTGACGTATATCGGGTTTCAAACCTCTTAGAAACATTCGCGTCATTCGCTCCTCATTATCGACCAAATGGGATGCAAATCAGGATAACTATGCAAATTTAGCCTCGTATTGCGACACGGCCATATTATTTTGCTCCAACTTGATGAACTCCACCTCCTTCATGTGACGAATACTTTTGGGAAAGTACTTGTCATTGAACAGCTCTTGGAACTTCTCCCAAGACATCTTGAGTCGTCGAAAGCTAGTCGCGTTTCTGATTTCCACCAATGTCTCGCCTCTTCACGCAACATAAAGGTGGCAAAGGGAACCTTTTGCTCCTCGGAGCATCCCAAGACATAAAATATCTTGGTGATCTGCTTTGACCACGTCTCCGCCTTAAGTGGTTCTGGCTTTCCCAAAAACTCCGGAGGTCCTAGCTCCTTGAACTGCTTAGCGGTGACCGACCGTTGGTTGCCATTATTTTCACCTATATTTTGAACATGAGTCTCTCTTACCTGATGTTGCATGAATTGCATAAAGCCTCTGAACCTCCCATCGTTCATCATTTGATCGGTGTTGTTATTTACCTAGGGATTATTGTCTTTCTGTTGCACATTATCCTGGGTATTGATTGTTGGTGACTCAACGGTCTCATTTGCTTCATTGCTAATCTCAACATTTTCAGATGCCATTTTCAAACACTGTCAAAAAAAAGGGGTTAATTGACATATCAAATATTATCCTTATACTCTGACCGACCAATTAAATACCAAATAAACTTAGGTAGGTCATACTAGCGAAGGAATTTCCCGTCTCTCCCCTCCTAGTTCGTGTCTCACATCTCAGCCAGGGATCATATCCCTAAGCTTTGATACCAACTGTGAAGCCCCCAAAACAGGTATACATCACCCATCTTAAGTCGCCAAATACATGGTACAAAATTCAAATACAACTAAATTATTCAACAGTCGTGTAAAATACAACAAAACATAATCTAAGATTTTTAATAAGAATATTGTCATCTAGACAATATCCACACTCAATGGAGTCCTCATTACATTTATTGTCACACTATTTAACGAATAGTGAGGACTACTAATGCTATCATCTGACCAATCACTCCATTCCCAGACTAGTCTCCGCTTTCGTTCTCATTTCACGAAGAAAGCAAGAAAGAAAGGTGAGCTCAACTAGCCCGATAAGAAATATTATGACTAAGATAATGCGAATAAATTATCATTAGCCTTGACATGTTAAACGATAAAATATAATAGACATCAAGTTTAACTGCGACGAGAATAAAGCAATCCATTAGAAGAGTCAAGTAGAGCATGATATCTACTATCTTCTATGATTTAAAATGTTTTCATCAATATTTATCGTTGAGACTCGACAATAAATAAACCACATCATCGAATCTTCCCTACACTACTGGCGAAGGATATTCATTAAATATTCATTAAATCATCAATGGTCTACGATGATTATACCAATTTATCTCTTCGGACATAATCATACCAAGTTCATCTATCCATCTATCTATGCAAGCCAAGATGACTTTCATCACAATATAAGCATTAGGATGATGACAATGATATGAGCATTATTCAAACGAAAACAAGGATAAATATTAAAGATTTTAAATTTATCCAAATATTATCAATCACTTAATAAACTCATAATCTAATATTATTAATATTATAACAATATTTTAATCACTTCTTAAACTTGTAAACAATTTATTTCAATTGTTTACACTTTACCAAATAATGCATTTAATCATTCAAAAATGCCATATTCATAAGATTTCATCACCAATGATCAAATCCCTCATAAAAAATCTGCATATACTCTATATAGGATTCCCAAGCCATAAAATCCTATTTTCCAATTTTGTTACTTCACATAACATATTTAATTCATTTACTCATAACTAGTTCATTTTCATGAAAAATACCAAATCAGTCCCAAAAATATTTCTTTTCTGGGATTTAGCAGAATATAATCCCATATTGAACATATATTTTTCTCGAAATTTTTAAAATACATTTACTATTTTTTATATGGCAAAAACTGCCGAATATTTAGACATTTATCATAAATTGTACTTTTGTCCAAAAATTCCGAAATTTACAGGGTATACTCCTGTTATATACATGTACTCCCAATAAAAATTTCATCAATTTTGGAGTTAACCACAAAGAGTTATAAGGGTTTACTTTTAAAATAGTCTTTTTTCATAAAATCCATAACTCTTAATCTATACATCCAAAAATTGCCATTTTTGGACACAATCTAGAAAACTCATCAAATTATCATTTCAAATTTTTCTAGAATTTTTGAGGGTCAGAAAAATTACGAAACTACTCCTGGCAGAAACCCCTTTTGAATGAAAATAATATTCATATGAATACAAAGGATCATTCACCATGCATGCGATAATCCACATAGACAGGTTATTCCAACAGAATAATAAAGAATGGAATAACAGAAGAATTCACCATGCATGCAATAGATCGCATTACATACGAGTTATTCTAACCATAATAATAAAAAAAGAATGGAACCGTGTTAATGCGTAAACAAGACAGAGATGGGATATTCCAAATGAATAATAAAAATGAAACTTGGTCAAATGCGTAAACCGCATGCATGTGATATACCAATGAAATAATAAAGAATAGAACTAGGTCATGCGTAAACCGCACAGACAGGATATTCCAACAGAATAACAACAGAATTCACCAGGAATGCTATAGACCGCATAGACAGGTTATTCCAACAAAATAATAAAGAATGGAATAATAGAAGAATTTCACCATGTATGCAGTACTTCGTATAGACAGGTTATTCCAACATAATAATAAGGAATGGAATAACAATAGCTCTCTTCATGAATACGAAAGAAATAATACCCCTTACCTTAGAAGAAACTGGATATTGGAATAGTGAGGTAGCAGAATTCTCTTCTTCTTTCTCTCTATAATTTCTCTCTATAATAATTGCTCTAAAGCTTTAGTGAATTGGTGAGAAATGAAGGAAGAATGAGTTTCTATTTATAGGAAAATATAGTTTCGATAATTGCACGTTTTGGGGCTCAAAATATTATAGTACAATACCTTCAACTTTTTTTTCATTTTTAATTTAGTCCTGCAAGTATTATCAAACTTGCACCACCTCCCTTCATAGTAAATAATGTGAATCAATAGTTCAATCATGTGAATCAATAGTTATAATCATGTGAAAATATGAATTACAGTATAGTACCTCCATTTATACCTCCATTTTTAACTTAGTCGTGCAAGTATTATCAATCTTGCATCAACTCCCCTAATAGTACAAGAATTTGAATCAATAGTACACACATGTGAACAAATAGTTATAATCCTATGAATTAATAGCAATTAATTGATCATTTATCTGGTTAATTACCTGATTGGTCAATATAACCTCCAGACATCAATTATTATCGAAATAAATGTCGATTTCCGCTAACACTAACAATCCCAACACAATGGAAATATTTTTCTCAAAAATTTATTTTTGGAATTCCAAAGTTTGACTTTTTCTGAAAAAGTCAACTGTTGACTTTTTGACCAAAAAGTCAACCATGACAAATTTTGTGTTTATAGTCTATTTCTACTAATTTCATCGCTCCAGACTCAAATATCACATCCGCGTCTCCAAATTCAACTCCGAACTCAAATTCAATTTTTAATAACATTCATCATTAACATTATAACTCACAATATTTAACAACCAGGTTATTCCCAGGAAAGAGGGGGCTTTCCGATAAGGATTTCTCCTTATTGGCGCGCAATTAGATGACCAAATCTCTCATTGACAGAATTTTTAGACATTGTAAATATTACAATTTAATAATATAAATAACTTTGTCGTCTCAATTATTGATTTAATAATATAACATATTATGCAGATGATACTGTGACAATAATCGAATCAATAATATGAGAGATATGATCGCGACAATTCTTCGTAGCAATAATTGAGTATAACTGAGTGACTTCTTAGGTAAGCATCAATAATCAATACCGTGTGCTACTATGCAACCACGTGTATTACTGTACTTTTACTACCGGGTAGTTCAACAGTTTTAACGGTAACACTTTCACCATTATTTTTATAAAAAGATAATTATGTCATTTTCTAAATACGACAATACCTCCGTTGTGGGGTCCACCAATGATTGTGCCATCGTACAAATATTCCCCGACAAAAAGAATATTCCCTGACCAATCGAATATTATATAACAACTTGCATACTTTGCAAAATTTATAAATATTACCCACAACTATAACATTATATCAAATCCACATCATAATATTTTGAGAAATTTAAATTTTTATTCATAAAATTTGGGGTCTCACATTATCCTTTAGAGTCCCATTATGTATCAATTTAAACTCAATCAATCAACAAGTTGTTTTTACTGTGCTATCCTTATTATACAAGTTTTAAACAGAAAAAGACTCGATTCCTAACAAGAAATCACATCAAAGCTCTAATAGTCAGTACTATACTTGTCTACCCAATTCCAATCTCATCATTATACAAAACAAACTGTAAATATCAAACAGCTGGACTCATGCAAGATGTACTAAATACTATATAAACATAGTAAACTAATTACTATTTTTGAAAATTTTCAATTTTTCAAAAAAAAAATTTAAATTTTTTTTATTTTAAAAAACTGAATTTAAAAACTAAATGTAACTATACAAACTATAATGTAAATAATTAACTATATGCAATACGACACTAAAATGCCCCCAAACTTAAACTAGACAATGTCCTCAATGGCTGAAATAGAAAAAAGTAAAGCGGAGGACTTCCCTAAAAATATAGCAATCCTCCTCCTTGTCCGCTAAGTTTGGAGAATAGGTTAGGTACATGGAACAAATTGGGCACCACACTTGAATTTGACTTGAATAACATTTTCATAATCTTTTGCCTATCCATTGAACCTCCAATACCTGCAATTAAGACAGACAACATGGATTAGAATAGCACTTGGATTGGTAAGAGAACTTAATAAGCAAATTAATTCATATCTACTAAATAAACTAGTAAAGCATATAAATATAAAAATTCCTGGGTTGCCTCCCAGTTAGCGCTTGAATTACAGTCTTTCAGCCTGACTCTAGTCAACGCTATCCAATTCCTCTTCGATGATTGAGGAACCCTCCATCCATCAGAAATAATATAACTTTTGGTAGGTTCCCATTTGTGATGGCTAATGCGTCAAAGTCACCTAGCATGCTCTGATTTGGTATGATCTCAATCAAGAACGTCCCACAGCTAGGTGTTTTCTCCATTGTGTATGTGATCACTTTGGGGCATGGAAGCTTGTCACACACAATGGGCTCTTTGTCTATATTCTCTTTCTCGTCCCACCATGGATTCAAAATTGTACTCGCTCTTATGTCATTAAGAGCTTCGCCGATGACATGACTACTAAGTGGGCATGATTTTGAAAATCTGACTGACTCTTTGATCTTTGGTGGAGACCTATTTAGATCTTCGTCGACCTCTATTCCATTATACCCAATTGTCTCCACACTTCTGATATCTTGTGGCTCATCCAATCGCAGATTTGGTTTGGGTTCTCCGTCAATTTTGTCATCCATGTCATAAAGCCAAGTGTTTGGAGAAAGGTTGCTTACAGCTTTGGTCATTTGCTCTATCTGATCCGTAAGATTTTGAATTGACCTAGCTTAATTACTCATCTTCTCCTTGTCGACGTCGAGATTTTGAGTGTCCCTTTTCGTTACTTGTTCTTTGGTGTTCTCATGTTAATGTGAGATTTGTTTGAAAAAACAAGTGAAAAAGGTCCGACGTGTATAATGTCGACGATTTGACCTTAAGAGTCGCTAGTTGGTGTATTTAACTGGTTGCACCAACGCAATCGAAAAGGTTTGTACATTGACCCAGTGATGTGACACTGCTAAACGGGTCTGTGAAACCGAGATTCATTAAGGGTTTAGGGGCTTGGTTATGCGGAGGGAAGGTGTTAGGCACCCCCCGACATCCGTGTTGCCACAGTGACCGCCACTTCTCAAAGAAATTATTATATGAATGTGTGTGTGCGTGTGTGGATCAATGTGCAATTACTTGGAAGTAGTGTTGTACCTCGTTCGCACCTATATACAAGGGTTTGAATTTATAGAAAAATTCAATTTTAACCAGATATAGCAATGAGGTTTTATAAAAAAGGTTTTTTAAACCCTGTGCTCAATAGTAATTAAGGCCTTCGATAGTTCCATTTTATTATCTGAATGTTCTAACATTTGCTTTTATTTTTGAGATCGAGAGGCATCTGCGAGAAAATAATATACAAAGATCTTAACTCCTTATGGGCATGATGGTCATCCAAGGAAATTCAGACACTATAAATAATGTACAAGCTGCTTACAGCTGGAAAATGTCCATCATGGGAACTGAATCTAGATTTAGTAGACTGAATCTATGATCACATGATTCCTAGGCTCACATGATACTGCAGTTTGTATGGAAAGCAGTAAGCATATATATATATATATATATAAAAGTTGTAAATATATATATACATGCATGATCAACCACCACAAAGCAACTCCATGGGGGATTGGAAATGTAAATATATAAAAGCGATAAATATATATATATATATATATGGACATGATCAACCACCACAAAGAAACTCCATGGGGGATCAGAAAACTAAATAAAGCAGTAAATGCAATCAATCGCCACGAAAGTAAACTCGAGCGAGATTTAAATGTAAATAAAGCTATAAAAGCGATCAACCGCCACGAAGTAAACTCCAGGTGGGACGAAATATAAATAAAGCAGTAAAAGGCCACGAAGTGAAATCTAGGCCTAACAGAAATGGAAATATATATATATATATATATATATATATATATATATATATATATATATATATAAGTAGTAAATGCACTGGATGTAAATCCAGGCTCATCGAATATGTCCGACAACAATTATATATATAAGTATATATATATATATATAGGTAAATGCTCCGGATATAAAATCCAGGCTCATCAGATATGTCTGACAACAATTATATATATAAGTATATATATATATATATATAAGCAATAAACGCTCCGGATGTAAAATCCAAGCTCATCAGATAAAGTCTGACAACAGTTCATAAATATAAGTATATATATATAGAAAAAGCAAGTAAACGCTCCAGACATAAGTCTAGGCTCAATCGAGGCATAACTCGATAATGTTAGTCCGTATAAAAATATATACATATATATAAGTATATATATACAGACAGAAATGAAAGCCACGGACCAAAGTTCGGGCATATGCACATAACACGACTCTCAATGTGTAGAATAGTGTGTGATAATATGAGAAGAAAACTTTATAGAATGTAAGAAGGCTTACAGTGGGCTGTCAAAGTAGACTTCTATGACTCTATATGGACAAACACTCAGACTCCATGAATAAATTTATAAGCGTATATGTGGGCTAACATGTGTTTAAAAAGAGCAAGCACTCAATATGAGGCGTGTATAAAGCAAATTGATGAGGCTTCCTCGCCTTTTTTCTTGTAAATATGGCTGGCCCAAGCCCCATATATATAGAAGAACTGATGGTCAGTAGGTGTACTGCTGCGACCTCGATACACTACGGCTGGTAAAGTGGTGCATTCTGACCTCATGGTCCCATTATCTTGAAGTACGTGCACTCATGCAATGTAATGTCCGCTCGAACTTGCAGAACTTCAATCCGAGCATCCGAACGAGGTTTACAAGACCATCTTCGGACTACTTTTGTCGAGAGTTACGCAATAACATGGGATTTGCCCTTTTTGATTCTAGGAAGATGGGTCCATGACCGAAATAGCATTCCCGGGTTCCCGTCAGGAAATCCGGTGAGCTGTTTCGCGTAGTTTTCGCTCCAAAGTTAAGCTATGAGTCTTATGGGACCAATTTTGAATCAATTTGAGTTGACATGAGTGTATTTGATTTGAAATAAAGTTGAGTTAGCAAAATAACCATTTTGCCCCTCCTGGGGTTATCTCTGGTTTTCGCACAGTTGTAGCGGATTTTTCCCAAGGTTATCTCTGAGATGGTCATGATGTTGACTCTGAATGTTGATAAGTGGATTTTATATACACTTATCTGGTATCTTTTACTTGAATTAGTTGCTTATATTCATGTGTCTTAGTTACTTTTCATGCATTTTATGTTCATTTTGTAGGTTATATGTTTGGGAGCAATATGAGCGATTATTGGTAAGGAATCACAAAGAATTGGTATGAAAATGCAAAGAAAAGCAATCCGGACATCATTTGGGCTTTCATGATTACTTCATGTTGTTGGTTTGGAACTTAGCTTACATGGTAGAGCGTCGTCTTAGCTTTTCGGAATATCTTGAATCACTCTAATAAGAGTTTGGATGCAAGAGTTATGATCGTTGTACCAACGGACGTCGAATTCGCTGTTTTGGTTAGTCATTTTCATAGTAGTCACTTCCGGCCCGATTTCAACCTTCATCCGACCCGAATTTCTCAATCCTCAAAAAATAAAAGTTGTAGAGATTGTCGATATCTTCGATTTGATAGGTGACAGGCCCCGTAACTCCTCCCGAATCAAAAGTTATGACCGTTTTACCAAAGGATGTTGTGACAGAAAAATGATGTCCGCCGGGGTGGGCTTTTCCTTAGTAAAACCCCCGCCGGGGCGGGGGTACCTGCTGCAAAATAGTACTATTGCCCGTCGGGGTTGGCCCTTGACAAGTCTAGACCCCCGCCGGGGCGGGGGTACGCGTAGAAAAGACGGTTTTTGGCCAAATTTGAGTTCGGGAAGGATTTTTTTCGATCCAATTGACTCAAGGACTTCCAAGAGGACTTAAAGACATGTGAAAAGGCTTATAAAAGGAAGAGAGATAAGAGAGATTGGAGAGATTGGGAGAGAGCATTCCATTAGATTAGATTAGAGTAAATTAGATCAAAACACTAGTTCTAATTAGATTTGGTGATTGAAGCAACTTGAAGACCATTGAAGATCAAGAGCAGGAGCTTGAGGAAGATGGAGATTTGTTGAAAACAGATTTATTCTTTACTTTACTCTTATTCTTATCTTTTAATGTGTTTTCAATTGTGAATTCTTAGTTTTAATTCAATAATCATGAACTAATTCTTTGTTTGAGATTACAATGGATCTTATTGTGTAGTTTATTTTAATATGCTTCGCTATCAATTATTATGTTCTATCGTGAGAATTATCTATTGTGGTTTGGACTTAATTGTTTAATTGACTGGCCATCAATTACCGTGATAATCTATATGAACTCGAGAGATGAAGTACAGATTTAGATCTGATCATGATAGCATGTGTTCAGGATTTTGTTAGTAGCTTAAACTTGATGAGTGTTAAGGTAGAGATATGCTTGACATCGCATGTAATCGGATAGAGAACTTATTCTTCAACCTTCTTCAATTGTAATTCACATAGAGATATAGTGGGTTAGTTGATTAAGGTGTTTAACGGATTTCTATCTTAATTGTGGATTGACGTTAATACGGTATTAGTGCATCGAGAGGTGGTTAATACTACTTTAGTGTTCTTGATTAACAATTCGGGATAAAGAATAATTGATGAGAAGTGTGTTAATTTAAATGAAGCAATAAGTGAAGTTGTGAACCCATAGTCTTAATTTAATTAGTGGAATTTAATAGTAGTTTAATTTATATAATTTGAAATTCATTTGTTTAAATAAGATTGAGTTTGTTACGGGTTAGTACTTGGTGATTTTTTATTAAATAATTCTCTGTGGGAATGATACTTAACTTATCACTTTATTACTTGTTGACCACGTATACTTGCGTGTTGTGCGTAATTAGATTTTACCCAACAAGTTTTTGGCGCCGTTGCCTGGGAATTAGTTTAATATTTTTTACCAATATTAATTTCAATCAAATTAGTCTTAATTTAAACATTTTTATTTTTATTTTTATTTCTCTTCATATATTTCTCTCTTTTCAGGTACCATGGATGACTTTGCATATCAATGGCCATACACGAACATGACTCAACCAAGGGAATGGAGATCGACAGACTCGCGACACACTTTCGCAATGTCGATCAGATTGAAGAACTTTCGAGGAAGTTGGGCGTTATTGTAGCCCAACATAATCGAAGGATAGCGATTACTTGCAATTATTGTCTTTGGTAATCACCCGAGTAATCAGTGCACCATCAATCTTAGGCCGGTACAGTATGGTGGTAACTACCTCAATCAGTATGCATATGATAATTATGATCAAGCTTGGGGGTATCACCCGGATTCTTCATGGAGCTACAACTATCACGACCAATACTCTACTCCAAATCCAACATTCACGCCGGAATTCTCATATCAACCTCCATTAGAAGAAGAAAATTCAAGGTTGGAGGAATTGTGGTCCAAGTTCAAGGAGAGAGGGATTAATCAAGCGAGGTTAATTCAAAATCTTACGGATTAGATGAGTAATCAAGCGAGGTCAATTCAAAATCTTGCGAATCAGCTAGAGCAAATGACCAAAGTCGTAAACAACCTTCCTCCAAACACTTGGCTTTATGACATGGATGACAAAATTGATGGAGAACTCGAACCAAATCTACAACTGGATGAGCCACGAGATGTTGAAAAAGAGGAGACAAGTGGGTATAATGAAAATAAGGTTGGTGAAGAACTAACTATGAGTACCAATGAGGATGAGCCGATGTTATTAGTGCCCCAGGATCCTTCTCCGCCAAAGATCAAGGGTCCAGTTAAATTTGCAAAACCTTGTCCGCTAGGTAGTCATGTCGTCGGCGAAGCTCTTTATGACATAAGAGCGAATACAATTTTGAATCTATGGTGGGATAAGAAAGAGAAGATAGACGAAGAGCTCATTGTGTGTGACAAGCTTCCATGCCCCAAAGTGATCACATACACAATGGAGAAAACACCTAGCTGTGGGATGTTCTTGATTGAGATCATACCAAAATAAAGTATGCTAGGTGACTTTAACTCGATAGCTATCACAAATGGGAACCTACCAAAAGCTATATTATTTTCGATGGATGGAGGGTTCCTCAACTTTCGAAGAGGAATTGGATAGCATTGACCGGACAAAAAGTCAAAGTGAAAGACTATAAATCAATGTTGTTGAATGGGAGGCAACCCAGGAATTTTTATATTTATATGCTTTACTAGTTTATTTAGTAGATAGGAATTAATTTGCTTATTAAGTTCTCTTATAATTTAATCCATGTTGTCTCTCTTCATTGCAAGTATTGGAGGTTCAATGGATAGGAAAATGATCATCGCCGCCATCGCCACCATCACCTCACGCTTAGCTAATTACAGGGACTTCTAGTTATCATTATATTCTTACAATGAGGACATTGTAATTGCTAAGTTTGGGGGAGTTTAATTTAGTTCTTTATTGCATGTTTAGTTTCATGTTTATGTTATGTTATTTTGCATATGTTGTTAATTTAGTTTAGGTTTATTAATAAAAAAAATATCAAATCAAAAATAATAGTTAGTTACTATGTTCATCTTGTATGATTCCAGCTGTTACATAGTTCAGTTTATTTTCACCAATGATGAGATTGGAATTGAGTAGACAAGTATAGTACTAATTATTAGAGCTTTGATATGATTTCTTGTTATGAATTGAATCTTTTTCTGTTTGAAACTTGTATAATAAGGATAGCACAGTAAAACCAACTTGTTGATTGATTGAGTTTAAATTGATACATAATGGGACTCTAAAGGATGATGCTAGTTTGAATGAAAGAATGACAAGAATAAGTAGTGAGGGCTAAAGTTAGACAAGAACCTAAGTTTGGGGGAATATTTGGGGTATATAAGCTATAAAAAAAGGATGATGTCGTTGATATCCTTGGAGGGTGCAGCTCGCTTTTTTGCTGTTGAACTTTTGAACTTCAGTGTAGAGGCCTCAATTTATGAAGATTTGACGCAAATTAACACATTTGTCGGTGTAGATTTCATTCGCCAGACCTTTTGTCGTTGGCCTTGCGTTAAGAACTTTTTGAGAATCTTCCCCTTCTTTCGTAGGGGCACGCTAATGTCGCCATGATTTCTTTCAGGAGTTTTCCTTCTTTTGATGAGAGGCCCGATCCCGCCTTAAAATCCTTCGCTTTCACGAATCGAAAATGCCCCAGATCCTTTCAGCATCTCGATGTCGGGATTCAAATACGAAAAACTATCTTTGTTGATGAAGTCGTAAGTGAGTAATATCCAAATCGCTAATGAGCTGATGTGAGGGAAGCTTTGATGATGATGGACCATGCTGATGGTGTTGGTAGGGGCATTTTCCTCTTTAAGATGTTTGATAAATGCCCCGGTGTTGAGTTGTTCTTTGTTTTCGAGATTGCCCAAGTCTTGTTGTAGTGGTCGCATGATATCGGGTTGTCGACGATTTTGAAATTGCCCCCTTTTGCTTGTTATGCAGGATAGTCGCTTTGACGGATGGGTTGATAAGATCTTTGAGATCGTGAGAGACTTTTCTTACATGCATCGGATGGTGAACAAGTATAGGACTTGGGTTTTGATGCCTTCAATCATTATTCCTGACTTGTTATTGCAATCGGTCTTGATTTTCTTCTGATTTGATGAAGACTCGTGATTAAGGGTGTCGAATATTTAAAGGTCCTCATTGCTGGTTGTCTTGGCATATCGCTGTTTCTTCCTTTCTGGGATTTGTGCCAGATTTAATGGAATGACATTGCAGTGTTGTTGGGTCTTCTCCACATAGGTCATTGACTTGGAGGGTCGTTCTTGGGATCGACATTTGGATTTGGACGTTTCTGTTGAGGGTCAGACCGCACCACTGGTGGTTGCCTACGTACTCCCGTGAGTGTGGGAGATCAGGTATGCGTAGTTCCTACTTGATAAGATAAACGGTTTGACAAGTGTTTGTTTGAGAAGCGTTTGTTTGAGAAGTGTTTGTTTGAGAAGTGTTTGGTTTGGGTTTTTTGGGTTTTTGTTTGGATTGATCGCGCCATAAATGGCTGCCTACGTACTCCCATTAAAGAGGGGATATCAAGTCTTTCGTAGTTCAGGCTTGATGAGCTGAAACCTGAATGATTTGATTTTTTATTTTTTTTTATTTTTTTTCTTTTTCTTCTTTTTTTTTTCTTTTTTTCTTTTTTTTCTTTTTTTTTTGTTTTTTTTTCTCTTTTTTTTTCTTTTTCTTTTTTTTTCTATACATGCATGGAAAATAAAAAGCATCTTCTTGAAGAAGTGATACCATCCCAACATCTTCTGGGAACTCGCAACTTTATCCCCTAGATCTACATCTTTTGGCTAGTTGAGGCCTGGATAGCCCGTTCGCCATGGCTGTGTTGCCTTCAAGGCTCGCGATAGAGGTTACTTCTTGGTTTTGAATGTCTTCGATTATGGCCATAACTTGATCGCTTCTGTTCAAGACATTCCTCGTGGATGCTTGAAATTTGGACCCATCGCAAAAAGTATGAACTCTTGATTCTTTGATGGGTTGGTTTCCCAGATAACCTCACCACTTTTTTCCTCATCTGTTCCTTCACGCTTTTCACAGGCTTGAGAGGATTCGACCATGAAATCACCTCGAGCGTATCGTCGCATTTCTTGCAAGGAATTTTCCTTTTTTGCTTTTTCTTCCTTGGAAAGGATCAGTATTTCCTCCACATCATCCAAGGTGATAAAATCAGGAACGTGGTTGATATCTTGGGACCAGAAGATGTTTAATGTTGGCGGAAGAATATCCTTCGGGAATTCCCTTGTCTCTTCTATCATTTCTTGCATTAGGATCGCTCCATCTTGAGTTCTGCCAGGATTATCGCTCATAGCCTTTACCTTATTTGAACTACCTATCTCGAGTGGACATCTTAAGCTTTTTATTGCCTTTTCGCCTTTTTTGGTCATGGGAATTTCTAACTCCAACTCTCCATTTTCAATGAGATCCTGGATTTTATGTCGCAAAGCCCAGCATTCCTCAGTCGTATGTCCAAGTGAGTTAGAATGGTAGAGACACATCTTGGTGGAATCATAGCTCTTTATCTTGGAATTTACAGGAGGCAGCAACTCAGTAATCCTTCCTTCGCTTATCAGAAAGTGTAGCATTTTTTCATTGGATTTGCTTAGAGGGGTGAATTTTCAAACTCTTGTGGAGGTTGTTTGATCTTTCTTCTTTGAGAGTTCGCATTCCCCCAAGCGATTTTTCCTTTGGCGAGGTCTGCTAGCAATTTTATCATCCTCCTTTTCTTGGCCTTCTGATAGTTGAGTGAAGAAATGCCTCGTATCCTGATGTTGGCACATTATCAGCTTAGCTAGCAGGTTTACTTGGTTCTGGATTGTCTCTAACTTTTGCATTACTATCATACCCTCCTCTGAGTTTTCCCATTTTAGGACATCTACTCTGTGCCTTTGGGGGTAGTCTTCTATCCTTTGTATGCACTTACGAATTGGATATATTTCAGCGCTTCCTGACCCTATCATGTTTACTTCTTCCGTATCATGCTGCAACGGAAGGTGGGTGTTGACATTTTGTTGGTCAGGTTGTTGGACAACAATACTGCCACTTTCGATCAGATTTTGAATTTTATGCTTTAAGGACCTACAATCTTGTGTATCGTGTCCTGGAGATCCTGAGTGGTAAGCACATCTCTGGCTTGGATTGTATCTTTTGCTCCCTGGTTCCAGAGGTGGAGCCAGTTCGGTAATTTGCTTATGATCCATCAATATCGCCAACACATTTTTAAGAGAATCGCCTAGTGGAGTGAACACCTGATTTTCCATTCTCTCAAATTTTCTTTTCCTGTCCTGGAATTGGTTAAATGATGCCTGTTGTTGAAATGGCAGATTGTCTCGCTTTTTCCAAATGGGGGGGCAGAGGTTGGTCTACTAGATTGCCCTCGCATAAAGGGATACATCTTGATGTCTTTATCGGTACCCCTTTGGGGACCGCTTTCGCATACTTGACAGTCTGTATATGCTTGGCAACTACTTCCAAGGCAGTGAAGTCTTTAATCTTGCCAGCCTTCAGGCCCATCTCTGCCATTTCGCCGTGTTTGATCATTTTCGAGAATGGCTTTCCTATGCTTGCTAGGATTCTCTCATAGTATGGAGCCTCTTGGATATCAATAAACGTCATTACCATCTCAGTTTTCGTCATTGATGGAATGACTTGCGGTGCGAGATGTCTCCACCTTTGGGCATATTCTCGGAAAGAATCAGTACTTTTCTTTTTGACTTTAGTCACTTGGTATCGATCCGCCGCCATTGGATGAAAATCTGTCTTGATTTAGAAAGGCGTGGGCCAATTCTTCCAAGTTGTGGATTTTGGCATTGTCAAGTCTGGCATACCAGGCTTTAGCCTCTCCGGTGAGACTCTTTTGAAAAAGTTGCATTCTGAGGCTTTCATCTTCAACATAAGACCCCAGTTCACCAATGTACACTTTCGAGATCGTGATAGGATCACCTTGCCCCTTATACTTTTCAAACTCTGGGACTTTGAATTTGGTAGGATATCGAGCCCCTGGGAATATGCAGAGATCTGAATAGGTGACACTCCCATAATTTTCAATCCCTTTGATTGACCGGATGGTCTCCTCTATTTGTTGGACTTTCTTTCTTAGATCCCCAGTTTCTCGATCATCCCTAAGATTTGTGATCTCTTTATTGGAATGAGGTTTAGGTATCTGGGTTTCCATCTTTTTGCCAATACTCTGACTGCCCCCTAGGGTGAATAACTCTGGTTGAGTAGGCATTGTTTGGCCCTGGATTCCTCCATGTGTAGAGGATTCTGTATGGATGGGTATTTGTGGACCCTGAGTAGATTGGTGTAGTTCTTTGAGCATAACAGCCAACTCTGTCATTTGATAGCTTAATCTTTCGAACTCCTTGCGAGAGACAGGAGTATGATCAGGTTGGGAACTTTTATCCATGTCTAACTGTGGGCTTAATGCCCTTTTGGACTTTGAACTGGAAATAGGATCAATTGCTTCCCTATAAAAACTTATGTAGTTTAGTCTTAGGGAAATGTATAAAAATTTTACATGTTATCATAACATGTCCATTTTAGGAATATTATCCTGCAAAATGGGTGTCATTTGATAGCATGTCAAGCCTTAATATGCATTCACATATTCTTCATATTTTCCATTACATTGAGATTGACAAGTAATTGAAATGGGAGAGTATGAAGAGACTTCCCTTCGCGTTTGTTTTATCAGAGGCTGACCTATCTTAGGTTACTCTCGCGGCTTTTTGGCATAAAGGTTCCCAGATCATCGCAATCTACTTGACGGGAAGTTAATCCGATTAGCTTCAACCGAGCGAATCTAAGTGGTGCCTTTCACGAGCCCCGAGGGAATTATTCTTCCCACAAGTCCAATAATCAAACAAGCGGGGATGACCTCTGGTGAAGGGACCACACAACATACATTCACATACAACGTGTCTCACCGTTTATGCAAAATGATGACATGTGCGAAGCACTAATATCACAGATAGATATTTAGCAGTGCATTAATTAAGATGCATTCGTACACATTCATCATAAATGTAAATGCAACATTCACACACAAGCATATAACAATTTTGAAAAGCTTGTAATAGCGGCTTAAGCCCTGTTACTGGAGTCCTCAACAGAGTCGCCACCTGTCGACGTCGGGATTTTTGAGTGTCCCTTTTCGTTACTTGTTCTTTGGTGTTCTCATGTTAATATGAGATTTGTTTGAAACAACAAGTGAAAAAGGTCCGACATGTATAATGTCGACGATTTAACTTTAAGAGTTGCCAGTTGGTGTATTTAACTGGTTGCACCAACGCAACTGAAAAGGTTTGCACATTGACCCAGTGATGTGACACTGCTAAATGGGTCTGCGAAATCGAGATTCATTAAGGGTTCGGGGGCTTGGTTATGCGGAGGGAAGGTGTTAGGCACCCCCCCGACATCCGTGTTGCCACGGTGACCGCCACTTCTCAAAGAAACTATTATATGAATGTGTGTGTGCGTGTGTGGATCAATGTGCAATTATTTGGAAGTAGTGTTGTACCTCGTTAATTTTATATACAAGGGTTTGAATTTATAGAAAAATTCAGCTTTTAACCGAGATATAGCAATGAGGTTTTATAAAAAAGGTTTTTAAACCACATGCTCAATAGTAATTGAGGCCTTTGATACTTCCATTTTATTATCCTAATGTTCGGGCTTTTTGCTTTTAATTTTAGATGTGAGGCATCTGAGAAAATAATATCTGACGATGTCGAACTCCTTATGGGCATAACGACCATCCAAGGAAATTCGGACACTATAAATAATGTACAAGCTGCTTACAGCGGAAAATGTCCATCATGGGAACCGAATCTAGATTCTAGAGATCAATCTGTGATCACATAATTCCTAGGCTCACATGATCTTTACGGTTTTGTATGGAAAGCAATAAGCGATTATATATATAAAAGCTATAAATATATATATATGAGGATATATCAACCACCACGAAGCAACTCCATGGGGGATTGGAAATGTAAATATATAAAAGCGGTAAATATATATATATATATGGACATGATCAACCACCACAAAGCAACTCCATGGGGGATCAGAAAAGTAAATAAAGCAGTAAATGCAATCAACTACCACGAAGTAAACTCCAGGCAGGATGAAATGTAACTAAAGCTATAAAAGCGATCAACCGCCACGAAGTAAACTCCAGGCGGGACGAAATATAAATAAAGCGAAAAAAGGCCACGAAGTGAACTCCGAACTGATGAAATGGAAATATATATATATATATATATATATATATATATAAAAGTAAAACGCATTAGGATGTAAATCAAGGCTCATCGGATATGTCCGGCAACAATTATATGTATAAGTATATATATATATATATATATATATATATATATATATATATAAAGCAATAAACGCTCCGGATGTAAAATCCAGGCTCATCAGACAAAGTCTGACAACAGTTCATATATATAAGTGTATATATATAGAAAAGCAAGTAAACGCTCCAGATATAAGTCTACGCTCAATCGAGGCATAACTCGATAATGTTAGTCCATATAAAAATATATACATATATATATAAGAATATATATACAGACAGAAATGAAAGCCACGGACCGAAGTCCGGGCATACACACACAACACGACTCTCAATGTGTAGAATAGTGTGTGATAATATGAGAAGAAAGCCTTATAGAATGTAAGAAGGCTTACAGTGGGCTACCAAAGTAGAATTCTATGACTCTATATGGACAAAAACTCAGCTCCCACGGGTAAATTTATAAATATATGTGGGCTAACATGTGTTTAAAAAGTGCAAGCACTCAATATGGGGTGTGTATAAAGCAAATTGGACAGGGCTTCCTCGCCTTTTTTCTTGCAAATATGGCTGGCCCAAGCCCCATATATATAGAACTAATGGCCGCAGGTATACCTACGGCAGCCTCTGATATACCTGCGACTGGTCGTCGTGCATCTGGGCCACGCGGGTCCCGTCATCTCGAAGTACGTGCACTCATGCAATGTAATGTCCGCTTGAACTTGCAGAACTTCAATCTGAGCATCCGAACGAGGTGTACAAGACCATATTCGGACTACTTTTGTCGAGAGTTATGCAATGACATGGGATTTGCCCTTTTTGATTCCAGGAAGATGGGTTCATGACTGAAATAGCATTCTCGGGTTCCCGTCAGGCAATCCGGTGAGTTGTTTCACGTAGCTTTCGCTCCAAAGTTAAGATATGAGTCTTATGGGACCAATTTTGAATCAATTTGAGTTGACATGAGTTTATTTGATTTGAAGTGAAGTTGAGTTGGCAAAATGACCATTTTGCCCCTCCCGGGGTTATCTCCGATTTTCGCACAATTGTAGCGGGTTTTTCCCAAGGTTATCTCTGAGATGGTCATGTTGTTGACTCTGAATGTACTCAGGGTTATCTCTAAGGTTGTCTTGACCTCCCGGGGTTAACTCTGGGGTCGGGAAATGATGTTGTAGTCCTCCAGGGTTACCTCTGGAGTGTGAAAAAGACGTTTTTTCCCTCCTGCATAGTTAGTAACAGGAAAAGAAAATTTTGAGTGTCTACACACCTCATCTGCTATGAACTTGGACAATAATTCCCCCATCCTAGAATTTTCTGTTTCAGTCTCGGAAGCTATGTATTGAGGACCATTAGTTGAGGTAGTGACGAGTTGTTCCATCCGATTATTAAAATTTTTGGTTGACAGCTCTTAGCTAATCCTCATCTCCTCTAGGTCTGCTATGCCCTTCAATATTACATCCATCGAATTTGGCTTTTCTTCTTGTGGCAATGGAGTGGACATGAAAATTCTGGTGTGTATGATGAATTTAGAGCGTAATGTTGGTCATCATAATTGTAGCTCCTTGAAAAATCAAGGTGATACCCCCAATCTTGGTGATAGTTAGGATCAACATAGTTGTTGAGGTAATCACCACTATATTGTACCGGTTCAAAACTGACGGTGCATTGATGACTTTGGTGGTTGCCAGCACAATAGTCACACATAACTGCCATCCTTCGACTCCTTTGGGCTACAATAACGTTCAACGTCCTCGAAAGTTCTTCAATCTGTGTTGATATTGCGAAAAATGCATTAAGTCCATCAATCCCTGTTTCCCTTGGTTGAGTCATGTTTGCCATCCTTCTACTCCGTTGGGCTGCGATAACCTCCAACGTCTTCGAATTTGCCTCAATTTGTACTAACTCTACAGAAAATATATTAAGTCTATTAATCCATGTTTCCCTTGGTTGAGTCATGTTCATGTGTGGCCATTGATACATAAAGTCATCCATGGTACCTGAAAAGAGAGAAATATAGGAAGAGAATTAAAAATAAAAATAAAAATGTTTAAATTAAGACTAATTTGACTGAAATTAATATTGGTAAAAAATATTAAACTAATTCCCCGGCAACGGTGCCAAAAACTTGTTGGGTAAAATCTAATTACGCACACAGAAAATATATTAAGTCTATCAATCCATGTTTCCCTTGGTTGAGTCATGTTCATGTGTGGCCATTGATACGTAAAGTCATCCATGGTACCTGAAAAGAGAGAAATATAGGAAGAGAATTAAAAATAAAAATAAAAATGTTTAAATTAAGACTAATTTGATTGAAATTAATATTGGTAAAAAATATTAAACTAATTCCCCGGCAACGGTGCCAAAAACTTGTTGGGTAAAATCTAATTACGCACAACAAGCAAATATACTTGGTCAACAAGTAATAAAGTGAAAGTAGAGTATCGTTTTCACGAGGAATTGTTTAATAAAAATCACCAAGTACTAATCCGTAACCAACTCAATCTTATTTAAACGAATGAATTTCAAATTATATAATTAAACTACTATTAAATTCCACTAGTTAAATTAAGATTACGGAGATTTAAGATCACAACTTCACTTATTGCTTCATCTAAGTTAACACACTTCTCATCAATTATTCTCTATTCTGAATTGTTAATTAAGAACACTAAAGCAGATAAAACCACCTCTCGATGCATAATACCCATACTCACTTAAATCCACAGATGATAGAATTAAGCAAGACACCCTAATTAACTAATCCACTATATCTCTATGTGAATTACAATTAAAAAGGATTTAAAGCACAAGTTCTATATAAGATTACATATGGCGTAAAGGCATATCACTATCCTAAATACGAATCATGAATTCCATCTATGCAGAAATCACAAACACATGTTATCATGATCAGATCTAAATCTAAACTTCATCTCTCGAGTTCATATAGATTATCACGGTAATTGATGGCCAATCAATTAAACAATTAATTCAAACTCACAATAGACAATCCTCACAATAGAACATAATAATTGATAGCGAAGCATATAAAAATATACTACACAATAAAATCCATTGTAATCTCAAACAAAGAATTAGTTCATTGAATTAAAACTAAGAATCCACAATTGAATAAACAATAAAAGACAAAGATAGAAGAAGATGAGATGATAGAATCTATTGTCTGTAGATTTGATGCTCTCTCCTTGCTTCTACTTTGAATCTTCAATGGTCTCCAAGTCGCTTGAATCTCCAAATCTCATAAGAACTAGAGTTTTGGTCCTAATATACTCTAATCTAATCTAATGGAATCCTCTCTCTCTCTCTCTTAATCCTTGTGTTTCTCCTCCTTTTATATGCCTCTTTATATGTCTTTAAGTCCTCTTGGAAGTCATTTAGTCAATCGGATCAAACCAATCCTTCTCGAACTCAAATTTGGACAAAAATAACTTTTATATGTATTTTCGCCTTCTAAAGGGTATAAACTAAAAGGCCCATGACGAGGGTCCCTACTATTTTGCAGCTTGTACCCCCACCCCGGCGGGGGTTTTGTGAAGAGAAAGCCCGCCCCGGTGGGGGTCCTTTTTTTGCTCTAACATCTTTTGGGATAACGGCCATAACTTCTTCGTCTGAACTCCAATTTAGATGACTCAAAATGTTCCAAAAAGAGGAGACGTAGATCTACAACTTTCATTCTTTGAGTGTTACAAAATAAGGAATGGAGCAATGTTGAAATTGGCTCTGAAGTGGCTGCTATGTAAATGGTCACCCAAAACAGTGAAGTTCAATGTCCGTTGGTACAAAGGTCATAACTCATGCATCCGAACTCCGATTGGAATGATTCAAGATGTTTCAAAAAGCTAAGAAGAAGCTCTACAATATAATCTAAGTTCCAAGGCAAGAACATAAAAAAACATGAAAGCCCAAACGATGTCCGGATTGCTTTTCCTTACTTCTTCATGCCAATGTTATGTCATAGCCTGCAAAATATCATAAAATGTATGAAAAGTAACTAAGAAACATAGGTTTAAGCAACTAATTCAAGTAATAGATACCGGATTACTTTTCCTTGCTCCTTCATGCCAATGTTATGTCATAGCCTACAAAATAACATAAAATGTATGAAAAGTAACTAAGAAATATAGGTTTAAGCAACTAATTCAAGTAATAGATACCAGATAAGTAGGTATAAAACCTACTTATCAGAGGTTACCAGATTTATAGTGATGATTCAAAGAAGGGCTTGTGGTGTGTTTTGATGCAACACGGTAAGGTGATTGCTTATGCTTCTAGACAGCTTAAACCTTACGAGGTGAATTACCCCACACATGATTTGGAGTTGGCAGCGGTGATCTTTGCCCTAAAAATTTGGAGGCATTACTTGTATGGAAATACTTGTGATATCTTCACCGATCAGAAAAGTATTAAATACATTTTCACTCAAAAGGAGCTCAATATGAGGCAGAGGCATTGGTTGGAGCTTCTAAAGGATTATGATGCTAGGATTCAGTATCACCCGGGGAAGGCAAATGTGGTTGCAGATTCTCTTAGCCGAAAGAGTTCAGGGAGTGTAGCAGCCCTTATTACACAACCTCGGCTTATTTCAGATATGGAGCGGCTCGATTTGGAGTTTTATGTAGGAGGTTCAGATGGGCATTTGGCAGGTATGAGAGTGGAGCCCTCTCTTATCTCGTGGGTCAAAGAAGCTCAAAAGGAAGTTGGGGAGATGTTCTGATGCATAATTTAGAGGAGGGCAAGCAGCCCGAGTTTCGTATTGATGATCATGGTGTGATTTGTTTGGGTGAGCGGTTCTGTGTACCGTCGGATCCAATCATTCGGGAGGTTATGTTGGCTGAGGCTCATAGTTCACCATTTTTTATTCATCCAGGTTCTACAAAGATGTATAGGGATTTGAAGAAGAATTTTTGGTGGAATGGGATGAAATGAGACGTGGCTGAATATGTTGGGAAGTGCCTCACTTGTCAACAAGTGAAGATAGAACATCAACGAGCTAGTGGGTTGCTGTAATAGTTAGACATTCCAATGTGGAAGTGGGAGGATATCACGATAGATTTTATGACTTGTTTGCCAAAGACTTTCAAGAAGAATGATGCCATTTGGGTAGTGGTGGACCGACTGACCAAATCGGCACACTTTTTGGCTATCTATAAGGGTTACTCGGTGGATAGGTTGCCACATATCTTTCAGCATGAGATTGTTAGACTTCATGGTACTCCGGTGTCTATAGTTTCAAATTAGGACCCACAATTTACTTCACAATTTTGGAAAGTATTTCAACGAGCTTGGGGTACTCGGCTCAACTTCAGTACTTCTTTTCATCCCTAAACTGATGGGAAATCTGAAAGGACTATTCAGACATTGGAAGACATGTTGAGGTCTTGTGCACTTGAGTGGTCAATTAATTGGTATGATTACTTGAGTCTAGTTGAGTTTGTTTATAATAACAGCTGGCATGCAAGTATTGGAATGGCTCCTTTTGAGGCATTGTATGGTAGGAAGTGTCGGGCACCAACTTGTTGGGATGAGGTTGGCGAAAGGGCCATAGAAGGGCCTAAGTTAGTTCAAATCACTATGGAGAATGTAGCGGTGGCTAAGGAGAAATTGAAGTCGACTCGATCACGGCAAAAGTGTTATGCTGATAAACATAGGAGGACTTTAGAGTTTAAACCTGGTGAGAATGTGTTTCTAAAAGTTTCTCCTTGGAAGGGCATTCGGCGATTTGGGTTGAAAGGGAAGCTTAGTCCGCTTTATATCGGTCTATTTGAGATTTTTGAGAGGGTTAGTGAAGTTGCGTATTGGATAGCTTTGCCTCCGCGGCTAGCTCATGTACACAATGTGTTCCATGTGTCGGTGTTGAGGAGTTATCATTATCATCCTTTACACGTGGTGCAATATCCATTCGATAAGATTTGGGAGGATCTTACTTATGAGGAAGAAGATTATTCCGTTTGTTAGTGTTGTTAGGCTTCTGGCCTGCAGTCTTCTATAGTCATGACCTCATATGGCCTGTCGTGTGATGTCTATGCTATACTCTGATTGGGGTTACCCATGATTTTTGTAATTTCTTTTCTTTCAATAAGATTTAAATTTAGCAAAAAAAAAAGATTATTCTGTTTATTAAGGTTTTGTGGAGAAATCATTCGGAGCGGGAAGCCACTTGGGAGATGGAGGAGTCTATTCGAGTGGAGTATCTGCATCTTTTTGATAATTAGGTACGTTCTATTCTTTTGATTCCGGAGGCAAAATCCTTTTTAAGGGGTAGGTAATGTAATATCTGGTAACATAAATAAATAAATAAATATTGAATAATAAAAAATCATTTTGTTTTAAATTAATTTAATTGGGCTTTGTCTTTTATTTGGGTCAAACTAGTCATTTAAGTTATGTGGTCTAATAAGTATTAATAATGATGGATATTAAATTTGTAAAATTTGGGCCTTAAAAATTAATTGGGCTTAGTTTATGTGAGTAATATTAAAATTCTATTTAAATTAGGAGAGTTCATCATTTATATAAATAAATAGTTAAGCCCTAATCTATCTCACGCACCTCTGATAACTGACTGAAAAAAAGGTGCAGACACTGTTACGAAAGGGAGAAAAAGAAAGGAATGAGAAATCAGATTACACTTTGTAGAAGAAAGGGATTCATTTAACAAAGGTAAGAACTCAAATTAGTTGTAAAAGATTATGTGTATTTTTTTTTATAAAAAAACCCCGTTAATTCTTTCCCTTCAAATAAGCCGAGATTTGCAGTATTATATTTATATATGATCATTTGGTATATATATATATATATATATATATATATATATATATATATATATATATATATATCTAAGTGAGTAATATATTATATATATGTATAGTTCTTGTTGTTTTATATAAGGTCATGTGTTGTTGTTTTTAAAAAAATAAAAAATCATTGTTGTACTACTTTATGAATGAATGATGTATATTATATATATTAAGGTTATTGAATTGTTAAAATATAATAATAATAAAAAATATGATTAAAACATTATTTATAATTTAATTCGGGTTATTTTATAAAATTGATGTAATTGGAGAAATTAATTTCATATTAATATAATTATAATTATTAAGTAACTTATAATTGCATTATTATTTTTATTAGATTGGGCGGAGGGAATTTAAGGAGTATTTTTGGAATATAAATTTCGGATATTACATTATTTAATTCAGGTACGGATTCCGTACTCATTCAGCGATACTCTTTAATTTTAGTTTGTTCGTTTTGCATCTCATTTTGATTTTGAATATTGTCTCGATACCTTGATCTTAGTGAAGTTCATATGATAGTTTATTTTGATCTTTAGAATATCATAACTTGTACTCTTTGAACTCGTTTATCATGTTTAATATTTATTTTGATTTTCGTAGTGATGTACATGTTAGTATATTTTTGGAGACTTGTGTTGATGATTCGTTCGATTTAACATGTACACGTTAGAACCCCTTTGTGTTGATATTGTGTCGCATGTGTTGTGACATAATACTTTTGTTAGAATACCGTACGGTATACCTAAGCTATAACCACATGTGGGTGTAAGATCCCAACTTTTTATAAATAAAATTAAATTTCCTCTATTAATTATTTTGAAATAATAAGGGGTGGATTTGATTAATGTGATTAGTTATGGGTAAAATGTGCAAATTTTGTAAAATAAGCAAGTGGTTATAAAATATTCATTGTTGTCGAAAAATATTCGTTTGGTCGTGGAATATTCTTGTTGTCGAGGAATATTCGTACGACAGCACAACCATTTGTGGGCCCTATAATGGAAAACTATCGAATGAAGAAAACAACAAGTATGAGTTTTTATAAATAACTACAGTAATTATTCTTTATTAACAATTTGTTGAAATACCTAATGGTTAAAGTACGATGTCGCATGGTTGCACAACAAAGAAGTACACCAGTATTTACACAAGATTTTTGGATTATTGATTCTTACGTAAGAAGACACTACTCAATAATTATTACAGTAATTATTGTTCAATATTTTATTTTATTGATTCAATAATTACTACATTGATATTTTATATTATTGTTGTTTCAATAATTATCACTGCACAGTATTTCTCATTATCAAATCAATAATTCATATTTTTGAATAATATTATTAGATAGCATTATTGGCAATATCTAAGAAAGTTCTGTCTAGGAAAGGGGTTTGGTCACCTAATTGCACGCTAGTATCAGAAAGCCCCTTCTTTCCTGGGAACGACCTGGTTGTCATTATTGTGATTTTGTAATATTATTTGTGAATAATTAATTATTGATTTATATAATAAGAAAATATTTATTTTATGTGGATATAAATGACGGAATTAATGCCGAAGTGTTTAATCAGTATTTTGTCGGAATGGACGTGTTAAAAATCATCCGTATGTGGATTTCGGTAATTTTCTATTTGGAATTTGGAAAAACTTTCTTCTACAAAGTTGTAGAGAATAAAATTTTCTATGGAAAGGACATAAAATTCGTATTTTTCTGATAAAAGGGCTATTTTTTGTGAATTATTGAAGTTTCAGAAATAAATGTTTTTTATTAAAAACATGGGCGGGCCCCACTTTTGTTTTTTGTGGAAAAATACTGAAATGGTATGCTGAAATTTCAAAGTGGTGTGCGTGAATAGAAAGGGTGGAAGCCACCGATAGCAGGTTGGTCTACATTGGTGTTCTGGCATTTTCCTATAAATAGGGTGCTTAGTTAGAATGGAAAATCACACCAGAATCAGAAGTTTTCTCTCTATAATATCGAGCGTATTTTTGTGAGTATTTAGATATCTTGAGTGTTGCTATTCAGTGCAAGTTTTCTTCAGCATTATATCCGATATTTTAGCCAGAAAGACTATTCTTTTGAGGTAAGAGATGTTATTTTCTTCATAAATGATGTTATTTCTTTCAATATCATTATACCAAAATATTGGTATGAATTTTATTGTGAAATTTTTACCTCTTTATGTCGGGGTTACTATTCACATACACGGCACTATTCACGAATACAACACTATTCACAGAAAAATGAAATTTTCACTTCTTTGTCCAAGATGTCTATTATGGTTACTATCTTTGATTGTATCCATGTTTTGATCTTTATTTTTGAATTTTACTCCATTATAGTTTATTATGGAGTATTTTTGAACTTGGATTATCTAAAGTACGAATCCCTAATCTTTGTCCTTTTATCTCATTGGATTCGTTTCTTTAAAATATTTTTCATCATCCTTAGTCCTAAATGATGATATAACTGAATATCTTTGGCCTGTAGTGCAAAGATGAATATCTTTGGCTGTGGTGCAAAGATGGATAGGTGTTGAGATGAACATGACCAACTGGTGATACAAATGAATATCTTTGGCTTGTAAAGCAAAGATGAATATTTGGTTCAAGATGTATATTGATTGTTGTTACAGGAATAAAATATTGATGATGGACTTTTAAATCATAGAAGATAATAGATTTCATTCTCTACTTAACTCTTCTAATAAATTATTATTTTCGCTTCAAATATTGATCTAAAACTTGTTGTCCATTATATTTTATCTAGTTTATTAAAGGCTAACGATAAATTTTTTTTCATTATCTTAGTCATAATATTCTTTACTGGGCTAATTGAGCTCACCTTTTTTCTTTTTGTTCCATTTTTCTTCTCAGGAGGCGAGAATATAGCGAAAACTAGTCGGGGTAAAGAGTGATGTTTCAAGATAGTTGTTTTAGCAGTCCTAACTATTTTGTAAAATAGTGTATCAATAATTGTAATGAGAATTTTATTTGAGTGTGGATATTATCTAGAAGACAATATTTGTATTTAAACTCATAGTATATGTGTTGTCGTATTTTGCACGACAATTGTAACAATGAAGTTGTAGTTATTTTCTGTACCATGTATTTGGCGACTGAGAATTGGTTGTGTGGACCTATTTTGGGGGCGTCACAGTTGGTATCAGAGCTTAGGGATATGGTCTCTGGCGGAGATCGAGGAATAGAACTTGGAGGGGAGAAACGAGTAAATCCTTCGCTAGTGTTGAAAGTAGTATGCACACAAGCCAATCATGTTTGATGATAAAGCATATACTTTGTAACAATCTTATTCATTTATTAATAAAAAGTATTAATTTATTAAAGGCTTTTAATTATCTACATGATGCTGTTTTATAATATGTGATAAACCCATAGTTTTAAGCAATGCTTTTAGAATAATGATGATGATCATTCTAATGAGATCTAAATTCTTAGAAAGCTTAAAACTAAAATAGTTTCCAATCATTGGATAACTAAATTGGGGATAAGTGAATCCGGATAGATTGGTACATACGTTGCTTGCTCATTGGATGAGGATGATTGATCTCACGATCATTTGTGTGGAGACACTAAAGCAAGTATGTAGGTGCTTATTAGAGAATAAGTTCACTTTGAGCGTGGCTCGCTAAGGAATACCTAATGGAGTTTTATTTTTACTCACGATAGGAATTCCGATGGTGATAGTAGTACTGAGTAATCCTTGGACTTGAGATCATCATAATATCTTATGTATGATGAGTTATACTTTGACTTATTCCTTAAGACCCTTAGGGTATATCAAAGGGTATGCTTGGGTATAATAAGTTGTACACATGGAGATAATGTATGATCGATAAAGAATCTACCACTTCTAATAAAAGAAGAGAATGTCTATGTGATTCGATAAATGACAACCCAGTAGTCCTTGTCAATGAGAATGAAATTAGAAAGGAGTTTCTAATTTGCATTATTTGGAGTTGTGCATTTAAGAATCGAAATACATATAATTAAATAAAATAAGACTTGACAAGTAATTCCATGTCTTATATTTAATTGGGACATTGTATGGTGGAAGGATTGAATTGTCTGTAACTATTTACTCAAAGGTTCTTTTATGATTAATGTTGAAATCTATATTATCTAGAAAATGCGTTGATCGCTAGGGAGGCTTATCCTATTGTAGAATAAATATTATTTATTTAAATAAATTAATTGTTTAATTTATTTATTTAAATAAGATTAGAATTGTTTCTAATTGATTTATTCACAACCGATTTAATATGGAGAACCTAAAGGTTCACACCATAAAAGGAAGAATAATTATTTAAGAAGTTAATGGCATAATCGTAATAATATGTTATGTATATTTAATTTAATCTATGGTGATAGAATAAATTAAATAACTTAATATTATTATTTAATATTTTAGAAATATTAAATATAAATTAATAAGAGGAGTCTTATTAATATTATTACAATTACTATTATTTTAATTTCTAAAAGAGTTTAGGAATTAATTTAATATAAGTACTCTCATTTATTCCTAATTGGATTAAGAAGGAAAATTAGTTAAAGGAGTTTAATTAATTATCCCTAATAAGATTTGGGAGCTTAATTAATTAAAAGAATTTAATTAATTAAAACCCAATTCCTTAATTGTTAAGGTGGGTTGCCCACATCTATAAATAAGAGGAGTCTTATTATGGGTGATGGGGGTTGTTGATTTTTCAACATACGTAATAATTCCAATTTGTTGGGAGAGTACACCCTTTCTATAGAGATAGAAAAACTAGGGTTTAGCCAACCACCCTTTTCTTGAATCATTATTATTCCTTGGTGGATCACCTCTGAGGCCAAACATATGGGTGGTGACGTTGATCGAAAGGAAGGAACCAAACCCGGTGGATTCAAGGAGATCATGAGAAGTAGGAGGTGAACTTCGTTACGAGGAAGCTTCGTTTCTACAAGGGTATGATTTCATAATTTCTTATTCTTCGTTTAATTAATAATTGTGCATAAAGGGTGATCCGGGTATATGGTTTGTAATTTTAAAACTCGATTTTTACACGCTTAGCTTAATTTTTGCAATTTGATTGCATGGCATGAATATTACAAACCTAACGGTGGCATCGAGCCAAACCTTTATGCGAATTATTAATTATTTTAATTTGATATGTATATTGATATGTGTTTAGAACAATTTAATTGGGCATAATTTTATTGTATAAAATTTAAATAAAATAAATAAAAAAAAAAAAAATCACTATTTTTTTTTTAGAAACCGAATTAACATTTTTTTTTTTAAAAAAGATTGATTTGCGTGTTCAAATTTCAATATTTGAAGTTGCTTTTCACAAATTATCACGATCACGTGAAAACCAAAAAGGAAGCAGCAGTGCACGTTTTAAATTAAATAAAAAAAACAAAAAGGAGGTCAAGGTGATAATATAAAGTGAAGACCAAGGCTTGATAATCATGCATGATAATCTGTTAACATGCATGGAACAAAAGGAGGTCAAAGTTTTTTTTTTCAAAGGATTTTTTTTTGAAAGGAACATTCGGTAATATATATATATAATATTCGGTAATATTAGGTTATTATATATATTATATATATGATATTATTATATATATATATTATACGGTTAATATAATATATATATATATATATTAATTATTTTATAATTAAAATAAAAGTTTATTTTAATTTTAAAATAAAAAGTTTATTTTAATCTTAAAATAAAAAGGTTTATTTTAATTTTAAAATTAGAATTTCATGCTAACTAATTAGAGTTGGAATTGGATTCCATGATAACTAATTGGAGTTGAAATTGGATTTTATTTTTCCTAAAATAAAGGAGTTTATTTGTGAATAGGGAAGTAAATCCATCTTTCCTTAAATAAAAGAGTTTATTTGTGAATAGGAAAGAGAATCCATGTTTCCTTAAATAAAGGAGTTTATTTAAATATGAAATAAGATTTCATATTATTCAAAATAAAGGAGTTTATTTGTGAATAGGAAAGAAAATTCGTGTTTCCTTAAATAAAGGAGTTTATTTAAATATGAAATAAGATTTCATATTATTCAAAATAAAGGAGTTTATTTGTGAATAGGAAAGATAATCCGTGTTTCCTTTAATAAAGAATTTTTTTTTACATGGAATTGGATTCCATAATTAATTTAAATAAAAGAGTTTATTTTTATTAAAGATTTTTTTTACATGGAATTGGATTCCATAATTAATTAAAATAAAGGAGTTTATTTTGATTAAAGATTTTGATTAAAATAAAATAGTTTATTTTATTCAAAATTGGATAAATTAAAATAAAATAGTTTTATTTTAATTTAAATTTGGATTAAAATAAAGGAGTTTATTTTTATTCAAAATAGATTTTATACTAAGTAAATTTGCCCATTAAATGATATCAATATATATATTAAATGTTTATTATTCATAAGATGAATGTTATTTATTGATGCGTATGGTGATGTATATGATAATAAATGGGATTGATTAAGGACTATTGACCAATGTGATTGGATTTTATTTTAGTAGGATGCATGAATGTATGGGTTTTATTAAATGGGGTCTGCGTACCTCGTCTTCTCTAATTTTTCTTAATGTAAATTCTATCTCTCTCTACTATGTACTTCTCCTTGATCAACGATCAAGGTTTCTATTTATTTTAAATAGTTTTGTAATAGGAATATTTAGAATTAATTTTGAAAAATTGGAGATCGAGGAAGCAAGGAGCGTGAAGACCCGTTTGTAATGGAGCCCGGTTTAAATGTAATAGTTATATTTAAATATTATTTCTTTCACCCCTAGGGGTTTTGACCTTTTGGTTCACTTGGTGGCTCTAGTGAACCAAACTAGAATAAAAGTCCATAATCAATCCGGGTAGAATATAGTATTCTATATGTGCATGCTTATACTATATATATTATATATTATGCAAACATGCTTAGCATGTTAATTAATATATTGCGTATTTTATATATATATGTGCATCGCGCTAAACAAGATGAGACAAATTAATAACAAACCCTCAAATTTTATATTAAGTCCTAAGCGTTCAAAGATATTTGGAATATCGAGCGTCGCCTTCTAGCATGATAAAATTAATAGAGTATTAAATATTTAATATGAGTTTGTTGTGTCACCACAAGGCAAGTATTAAGTATTTAAGATGTTAATTTATCACATTTGATGCTTATAAAGAAAATTGAACAATATTGTTTTGTTGTGTCACCACAAGGATGATATTTTTCTTATTTTTGAATATATGGAGTGCTAGGTCGGACTTAACTTGGATAATTTTGATTCGGATGTGCCACCACTTGATCAAAATAATCTAAGAGGCAAAATACAAGGAGTTGCATAGTTGATGTAATTGACAAAAGTTGTCTACCTATTTATTTATATATAGTTTGTTGTGTCACCACAAGGCTATATACATTTGAAATGGGATCCTTATTCTTACTAGCAAATCTTTAATTAGATTTTGCCGAACTATATAAGTGAGGGTAATATAGTTTGAAGAAAATAGTGGGAGATACCAACTTAAAACAAGACCTAATTTATTTTGGTAATTAATAAAAGAATGTATGTTAAAAATGTTGTTAATTACAAATTCATTTACAGAATTTTACAATGTCTAAAATTACTATCACTGCGAAGCATATTAGATGCTAAATTAACCAGACCAAATTAAACGGATTGGTTAAGGAATTTGAGAATAGTTCTCATAACTGAAAAGCTATCTTATGTCCTTAATACGCCTATCCCTGCAATGGTTGCAGACAATGCCTCTGAGGAAGACATTACTACTTTTAGAAAGTGGCAAGATGATGCACACGATTGGCTCGATGCATCATGCTCATGCTATCTATAGTAACGAGCTTGACGTCGACATGAAACTATGGATGCTCCTACTATATTCCCGCACATCAAGTAGTTGATGGTGAGGAAAGTAGGGCCGATAGATATCGAGATATCTAAGGAGCTCTTCCGATCTAGAATAGCCAATGGCACTATAAATGCAGACAAAAAGTTCTTAACATAATCAATTTGATTGATCAATTAGGACAATCGATTTGTCATGGATGGAGAGTTGAGCCAAGATTTGATCTTGCACTCACTCCCGGACTCTTTTCACAATTGTTGTGAATTTTTCATATGAACAAGCTAGATATCAGCTTTGCTGATTTGATTAACGTGTTGAAAAATGTTGAGAGTCACTTTCCATCCAAGAAAGAACAAGTCTTACTGGTAGGGGCCAAAGGATCTTCTGAAAAGAAGAAAGATTCAAAGAAGGTAAATGTAAAAGCCACAAACAAAGGATAATAAGAACAAAAGCGATACGGATAGCAAATGAGTTTGCTTCCACTACAATAAGCTTTGGACACTTGGAAAGAAAGCTGCGAGAAGCATCTTGTAGAGGCTAACCAAAGAAGCTTAGTGAAGTTTGATTTATAATCGATTTTTGTTCATGATTGAAATAAATTTTCTTTAAGTCAAGGTTCTACTTGGGTATTGGATACCGGCTTTGGTTATCATAAATATAGATTTATGAAGGACCAAATGTAGTAGAAAGTTAAACAAAGATAAGTAATCCTATGTGTGGAAAATGAAGCAAAGGTTCTTGCATTAGCTATAGAAACTTATAGTTTAGCAATGCCTACTGGCAAATCTATTAAGTCGATAAGTTGTTATTGTATTCAGCTTCTTGTTAAAAAATATTATTTCATTTTATTGTTGGACAATGAAATCTTTGGTATTATAATTAAGAACAATTGTTGTTCTATTTATAATAATAATGTTTCAGATAAATGAAAGATTTCTTAATAAATTTTGTATACTTGACTTACATGAAAATAATTTTGCATATTGAACAAATTAGTATAAGAAAGGAGAGGATCATTCAAAGAGTTGAATGTGTGTATTTGTTTGAAATACAAGTGTGAATTATTTGAAAGGTTCAAAGAATTGAAAGTGAAACAAATTGACAAAGTTTTAAGATTCTTTGATTAGATCGAGGAATAAATACTTGTCAATAAGTTTCTAGATCATCTCAAATGTTTTTCTCATAATGGACACCTCATGATACGTAATAATTGATTGATGTATCTGAAAGGAAAAATCATACCTTGTTGAACATGGTACGGTCCAAAATGATTTTACCGACATTCCAGTATCCTTCTGGGATAATGTCCTAGAAATGGCTGCATATCTACGAAAATGGTAACCTCAAAATCCAACCCCAAGACTCCATAAAAGTTATGGACAGGGAGGATTCCTAATCTTAAGTATGTTAAGATAAGGGGTTGTCCAACTTATGTGAAAAGGTTTCAAAAAGATAAGCTTGGGACAAGATTTGACATGTACAGATTTGTGGGACATCCTAAAGTAAGTTTAGGGCATGTGTTCTATAATCCTATTTAGCAAAAGGTGTTTGTTGTGAAACACGCTGCCTTCTAAGATAAAGGTGTTTATCATTGAAAGGGCTAGTGGGAGGATAATAGATCTTGAAAAGTTCAAGAACCACAAAACACTATAAGTCAAATAAGAGGAACACATAGATAGACTGTTGTACCTGGCAAAGAATCGTAAATCTGGAATAGTACCGAAGATACCTAGGAGGTATAGATTCATCATAGATGATGATAATGAGGTACGCATCATAGAAGATGATGATCCAGAGTTACATACGATGAGGTAAGAGTTCTAGTGTGTACAAAAGGGTCAGTGGGAGCGTTGTGACATTTCTAGTATTATATATTGATATACTACGGATGAGGAATAACATACCAATGCTACAATCAGTAAAGATAAAGTTGTCTAAACATTCCTCCATGAATGATTTGGAAGAGTATCTTAATTGGGGATATAAATCTATATAGATAGATTTAAGAGGATGCTCGACTTAACCCAAGGAACGTATATTCATTTGATGCTAAAGTCGTTTAGCATGGCAAACTCCAAGAGATGTCTCATGTAGATGAGCTATAGAGTGTATCTCTCTTAATAGTCCCCACGAGACTCTGAAAAGAGAGGTCGCATGAGTGACAATCATGTATGCAATGAAATATCTGAGACTGATGTTGATCGGTCATATTCGGAGAAGTTCACTATGAGTCAGTGAAAAACATCTTAAAGTGCTTAACCCAGCACTAAAGATGTGATCATATTCATGGTGGGTCTTAATTAAAACTAGAGGGCTTAACAGACTCAAGTTTTTTCGAGACGCACCAAGACGACGAAAAATCCACTTTAAGAAGGTAAAGGTTACCTTGAGCAATGGTGCGATGAATTGGAAAGGTTCCAAACAAAAAAAGAGTTCTTTGGTTTAGTGATAAAGACAAAGTATATAGCTATAAATGAAGTCAAGTTGATTGTTTGGATGATAAGTTCATTACGAACCGGGGATAGTTCCTAAGTCTCATCTTGGATCTAAACATGTGTTGTGGCACTTTCATTTGATTATTAGAATCATTGAAAGATGGGAAATCACTATAGAGATAGTGGACTCTCATGAACAACATTACATATCCATTAACTAAAGCTTATCCAACGTGCCAGGATAATCGTCACTTAGAGAAGAAGAGTATAAGATACCATGACGATTGGCTTTAGTGCAGTGTGGGAGATTGAAAGTAGTATGCACACAAGCCAATCATGTTTGATGATAAAGCATATACTTTGTAACAATCTTATTCATTTATTAATAAAAAGTATTAATTTATTAAAGGCTTTTAATTATCTACATGATCTTTGTTTTATAATATGTGATAAACCCATAGTTTTAAGCAATGCTTTTAGAATAATGATGATGATCATTCTAATGAGATCTAAATTCTTAGAAAGCTTAAAACTAAAATAGTTCCCAATCATTGGATTACTAAATTGGAGATTAGTGAATCCGGATAGATTGAGTACATCGTTCTTGCTCATTGGATGAGGATGATTGATCTCATGATCATTTGTGTGGAGACACTAAAGCAAGTATGTAGGTGCTTATTAGAGAATAAGTTCACTTTGAGCGTTGGCTCGCTAAGGAATACCTAATGGAGTTTTATTTGTGCATCAATAGGAATTCTGTAGTGATAGTAGTACTGAACTAATCCTTGGACTTGAGATCATCATAGTATCTTGTGTATGATGAGTTATACTTTGACTTATTCCTTAAGACCCTTAGGGTATATCAAAGGGTATGCTTGGGTATAATAAGTTGTACATGGAGATAATGTATGATCGATAAAGAATCTACCACTTCTAATAAAAGAAGAAATGTCTATGTGATTCGATAAATGACAACCCAATGAGTCCTTGGCAAAGCGGAAATGAAATTAGAAAGGAGTTTCTAATTTGCATTATTTGAGTTGTGCATTTAAGAATCGAAATACATATAATTAAATAAAATAAGACTTGTGATAATTCCATGTCTTATATTTAATTGGGACATTGTATGGTGGAAGGATTGAATTGTCTGGTAACTATTTACTCAAAGGTTCTTTTATGATTAATGTTGAAATCTATATTATCTGGAAAGTCGTTGATCGCTAGGGAGGCTTATCCTATTGTAGAATAAATATTATTTATTTAAATAAATTAATTGTTTAATTTATTTAATTAAATAAGATTAGAATTATTCTAATTGATTTATTCTGGCTACCGGTTTAATATGGAGAACCTAAAGGGTCACACCATAAAAGGAAGAATAATTATTTAAGAAGTTAATGGCATAATCGTAATAATATATTATGTATATTTAATTTAATCTATGGTGATAGAATAAATTAAATAGCTTAATATTATTATTTAATATTTTAGAAATATTAAATATAAATTAATAAGAGGAGTCTTATTAATATTATTACAATTATTATTATTTTAATTTCTAAAAGAGTTTAGGAATTAATTTAATATAAGTACTCTCATTTATTCCTAATTGGATTAGGAAGGAAAATTAGTTAAAAGAGTTTAATTAATTATCCCTAATAAGATTAGGGAGCTTAATTAATTAAAAGAATTTAATTAATTAAAACCCAATTCCTTAATTGTTAAGGTGGGTTGTCCACATCTATAAATAAGAGGAGTCTTATTATGGGTGATGGGGGTTGTTGATTTTTCAACATACGTAATAATTCCAATTTGTTGGGAGAGTACACCCTTTCTATAGAGATAGAAAAACTAGGGTTTAGCCAACCACCCTTTTTCTTGAATCATTATTATTCCTTGGTGGATCACCTCTAGAGGCCAAACATATGGGTGGCTGACGTTGATCAAAGGAAGGAACCAAACCCGGTGGATTCAAGGAGATCATGAGAAGTAGGAGGTGAACTTCGTACACGAGGAAGCTTCGTTTCTACAAGGGTATGATTTCATAATTTCTTATTCTTCGTTTAATTAATAATTGTGCATAAAGGGTGATCCGGGTATATGGTTTGTAATTTTTAAACTCTGATTTTTACACGCTTCCGCTTAATTTTTGCAATTTGATTGCGCACATGAATATTACAAACCTAACAAGTGTGTCCTATCTAAGCTTATTTGTTGGTCGGTCAGAATATAGGGATATTATGTGGTATGTCAATTTCTTTAATTAACCCTTGTTTTATGGCAGTATTTGAGAATGACAGCTGAAAATATTAACAATGGAGTGAATGAGACCGTGGAGACACCTCTAATCACCAACCAAGATAATGTGATGTCAGGCGAAGAAGAAATTAGAGATATTCATGTGGTGAGTGAAGAATTAATAGTTGCACCTGAGCTAGTCGCAGATGTAGCAGCTGAGAGTGAGGAAGAAGAGGAACCTGAGGAAGATTTATTAGGAGAACTTTATAATCAAAATGTAGAATTGCATAATTGTATTCATGAGTTAGAAGAGCAGCCTAAAGAACGGCAGGCACTCGTGGAGCAAAAGGATGCAACAATTCAAGCTTGTGTTACCCGATATGTGATGCTTGAACAGAAGCACTCTTTGGCAGAGTATAAGATGATAAAGATGGAATCTAAGAATTCAAATGTCAAGGATCAGCTGAAAGAAGAAACAACTGAACGAGTGAGAATGAAGGATGCATGGGTAAAAGCCGCATGATGCATTGATATTGTGGAAAAAGAAGTCTGATCCAAGAAGGCTAAAATTGATAATATGTATTTCTCTTTTTGAACAACAATTGGGAGAACCCAACATCGAGTTTTGAATTACCCTGTACATTGCGGTCAACCCCAATTCAATATGGATCGAAGATTAATGATTCAGATCATAAAGAAGGAGTACGACGAAGCAGTTGAGGGTGGAATATGCCCTATAGCAAAAGTCAATTCCAGCGGGAATGGTGACTCCAAAGGCTGTCCCGGACAAGTCAAAATCGATGGTTCTTGGAAGAGCGTTTGTCATGACTACCCAAAACACGAGGAACCCAAACGAGGTGATCATGGGTAAGCTAATTATAAACTCTTGCAAAGTTTATACCTTATTAGATACCGGTTCTACCCATTCTTTTATCTCTCCTGCTTGTGCTCAATGTTTGAACTTGACTCCGGAGAAATTAGACTTTGACTTATCTGTTCAGACTCCGTTAGGAGAAACTTTCATTACATCCACTGTTTATAAATCTTACTTGATCCAAGTTGGCACCATCACATTACCTGTTGATCTTATCTCTTTAAAGATACTTACATTTGATGTGATTTTAGGGATTGATTGGTTAACTACTCATCATGCCAAAATTGATTATTTTCGTAAGGTCGTTAGTTTTCATATTCCTAACCAACTTGTTATGCGAATTCAAGCAAGTAAACAACTAAAGTCAATCACTGTCATATCAAGTCATAAAGCCATTAATTTATTAAAAAATGGATGTCAAGCTTTATTAGTCCATGTTATGTATTTAAACAAAAACACGTCAGATTTGAATAATATTTCTGTTGTTAGTGAATTTCCTGATGTATTCCCTGAAGAACTTCCTGGCCTACCCCCAGAGTGTGAAATTGAATTTTGTATCGACCTTAAATCCGTTACAAAACCCATTTCCAAATCACCATATCGAATGGCTCTTATTGAACTTCAGGAGTTAAAAACCCAACTACCGGAATTGTTAGACATCGATTTCATTCGTCGTAGTACGTCTCCTTGGGGTACTCCTGTTCTATTCCTGAAGAAGAAAGATGGAAGTATGCGACTTTGTATTGATTATCGAGAGTTGAATCATGTCACCATCTAAAATAGGTACCTGTTACCTCGTATTGATGACCTGTTTGACCAGTAGCAAGGCGCTAAATTCTTTTCATAGATCGATCTTCATTCCGGATATCATCAGTTAAAGATTAAAACTGATGACATCCCAAAGACTACTTTCAAAACTCGGTATGGGCATTACGAATTCCTAGTCATATCTTTTGGATTGACTAATGCTCCTGTTGCTTTCATGGATATGATGAACCGTGTGTTTAAGGAATATTTGGATTAGTTCTTTGTTGTCTTTATTGATGACATCCTCATCTATTCCAAAAGCTGTGAAGATCATGAGCACTATTTGAAGCTGGTACTTCAAAGGCTTCGTGATAACAAGCTATATCCCAAGCTGAAGAAATACGAGTTCTGGCTTGAGGAAGTAACATTCCTTGGGCACGTGGTGTCAAAACATGGAGTATCTGTTGACCCGGCGAAGATTGAAGTAATATAAAGTTGGGAGCAACCGAAGTCGGTGACTGAAGTACGTAGCTTTCTGGGCTTAGGTGGTTATTATCGGAGATTCGTGGAAGGATTTTCTCGAATCGCTACTCCGTTAACTCAGCTAACTTGAAAAGATACAAAATTCGTATGGAGCGAGGAATGTGAGAAGAGTTTCTAAGAGCTCAAGAGGAGACTCATTTAGGCACCTGTTTTGATAATACCATCTGGTTCGGATGGATTTATTATCTATAGTGATGCTTCAGGAAAAGGGTTAGGATGTGTTCTCATGCAACATGAGAAAGTCATAGCCTATGCCTCACGACAACTTAAAGAATATGAGAGGAATTATCCAACTCATGATCTGGAGTTGGTAGCAGTCGTTTTTGCGTTGAAAATCTGGAGACACTACCTGTATGGGGACAAAGTGGAGATTTATACGGATCATAAAAGCCTCAAATATTTTTTCACCCAAAAGGAACTCAACATGCGGCAACGACGTTGGCTCAAGCTGTTGAAATATTACGACCATACCATTCAATATCATCTTGGAAAAGCAAATGTGGTAGCTGACACATTAAGTAGAAGATCGTATACGGGTACGAGTGCGATGTTGTTAACACAAAGACCCATTTTGTACGACTTACAAAGGATGGAGATAAAGTTAAAGGCTCCAAGTACCCACGTGATGATATCAAACATACGAGTAGAACCGACTTTAATCGATAAAGTTAAAGCTGCTCAAGCCACAGACCCAGAGCTGATGCGTATGAAGAAGAAAGTACAAGAAGGTGTTATTCCAGTAGCAAGAATCGATAAAGAAGGAATACTTCGAGTCAACTCTAGACTTTGCATTCCTAACGATTCTTACTTGAAGCATAAAATCATGATAGAGGCACACAACACACCGTTTGCAATCTATCCTGAGAGTACCAAAATGTATCATGATCTTCGACATACATTTTGGTGGAGCAGTATGAAGAGAGAGATCGCGGAGTTTATCTCGAGGTGTTTAACTTGTCAACGTGTAAAGGCAGAACATCAAGTGCCAAAGGGTCCATTGCAACCACTTGAGATTTCGAAATGGAAGTGGGAACACATTACCATGGATTTCGTTACGGGTCTTCCCAAGGTTTCTCAAGACATAGATGCAATTTGGGTTATTGTTGATAGATTAACCAAGTCTGCTAATTTTTTACCGATACAGGAGACTTATTCCCTTGAACGTCTTGCTCGTATGTACGTGAATGAGATTATGAGATTGCATGGCATGCCAATATCCATAGTTTCGGATCGTGACCCAAGATTCACTTCACGATTTTGGGTTAGTTTGCAGAAAGCTATAGGAACGAATTTATGATTCAGTTCGGCATACCATCCTCAAACGGACGGGCAATTATAAAAGACTATTCAAACTCTTGAAGATCTATTAAGACTCTGTGTCCTAGATTTCAAAGGAAGTTGGGATAAGTACTTGACATTGGTGGAATTCTCCTACAACAACAGTTATTAAGCAAGTATAGGCATGGCTCCATTCGAGACATTGTATAGATGTAAGTGTCGTTCTCCAGTATGTTGGGATGAGGTGGGTGAAGCAACATTATTGGGACCAAAATTGGTACGTGTGACTACAAAAAAGATTCAAATGATCCGACAACGTATACAAACCTCACAAGATCGACAAAAGAGTTATGCAGATCTTCATCGAAAAGACGTGGAATTTAATATAGGGGATCATTTATTGTTACGTATTTCTCCATGGAAGGGAGTTACAAGATTCGAGAAGAGAGGAAAGCTCAATCCAGGATTTGTTGGTCCATTTGAGATTTTTGACTAAGTAGGAAATGTGGCCTATAGACTCGCATTACCTCCAAGCATGTCTCGTGTTCATAATGTTTTTTAGATATTTATGCTTCGTAAATATGTGAAAGACCCAAACCACATTATTAAGTTAGAATCAGACGAGATAGTCGAAGATTTAACGTATGAGGAGGCACCTATCAAGATCTTAGATAGGAAGGTGCATATCCTACGCACAAAGGTTATAACACAAGTCAAGGTTTTGTGGAGGAGCCATGCTATTGAGGAAATGACCTGGGAGTTAGAATTGGAAATGAAAGCGAGGTACCCTCACCTTTTCGAAACACCTACGTACGTCAATTTCGAGGATAAAATTTTATAAGGAGGGGAGGTTGTAAGACCCCAACTTTTTTATAAATAAAATTGAATTTCCTCTATTAATTATTTTGAAATAGTAAGGGGTGGATTTGATTAATGTGGTTAGTTATGGGTAAAATGTGCAAATTATGCAAAATAAGCAAGTGGTTATAAAATATTCATTGTTGTCGAGAAATATTCGTTTGGTCATGGAATACTCTTGTTGTCGGGGAATATTCGTACGACAGCGTAGTCATTTATGGGCCCCATAATGAAAAACTGTCGGATGAAGAAAACGACAAGTATGAGATTTTATAAATAACGACGTAATTGTTACCGTTAACACTGTTGGAATACATGATGGTTAAAGTACAGTAATACGTGTGGTTGCACAGTAACACACGGTATTGCATAATATTTTTAGATTATTGATTATTACGTAAGAAGGAACTACTCAATAATTGTTCAGTAATTACTATTCAATATTTTATTTTATTGATTCAATAATTGCTACGTTGATATTTTATATTATTGTTGTTTCAATAATTATCATTGCACAGTATTTCTCATTATCAGATCAATAATTCATATTATTTGAATAATATTATTAGATAGCATTATTGGCAATGTCTAAGGAAGTTCTATCTAGAAAAGGGGTTTGGTCACCTAATTGCGCGCCAGTAAGGAGAAATTCTTATCGGAAAGCCCCCTCTTTCTTGGGAACGACCTGGTTGTCATTATTGTGATTCTATAATATTATTTTTGAATAATTAATTATTGATTTATATGATAAGAAAATATTTATTTTATGTGGATATAAATGAAGGAATTAATGTTGAAGTATTTTATCAGCATTTTGTCGGAATGGAGGTGTTAAAAATCATCCGTATGTGGATTTCGGTAATTTTCTATTTGGAATTTGGAAAAACTTTCTTCACAAAGTTGTAGAGAATAAAATTTCCTATGGAAAGGACATAAAATTCGTATTTTCTGATAAAAGGGCTATTTATTGTGAATTATTGAAGTTTCAAAAATAAATGTTTTTTTACTAAGAACATGGGTGGGCCCCACTTTTATTTTTGTGGAAAAATGCTGAAATGGTATGCTGAAATTTCAAAGTGGTGTGCGTGAATAGAAAGGGTGGAAGCCACTGGTAGCAGGCTGGTCTACATTGGCGTTCTGGCATTTTCCTATAAATAGGGTGATTAATTAGAATTGAAAATCACACCATAATTAGAAGTTTTCTCTCTCTATAATATCGAGCATATTTTTGTGAGTATTGAGATATCTTGAGTGTTGCTATTCAGTGCAAGTTTCCTTCAGCATTATATCCGATATTTCATCCAGAAGTACTATTTTTTTGAGGTAAGGGATGCTATTTTCTTCGTAAATGATGTTATTTCTTTCAATATCATTATACCGAAATATTGGTATGAATTTTATTATGAAATTTTTACATTTTTGTGTCGGGGTTACTATTCACGTATACGACACTTCTCACGTATACGACATTATTCACGAATACAGCACTATTCATAGAAAAATGAAATTTTCTCTTCTTTGTCCAAGATGTCTATTATGGTTACTATCTTTGATTATATCCATGTTTTGATTTTCATTCTTGAATTTTACTCCACTATGGTTTATTATGGAGTATTTTTGAACTTGGATTATCTAAAGTACGAATCCCTAATCTTTGTCCTTTTATCTCACTGGATTCGTTTCTTTAAAATATTTTTCATCATTCTCAATCTTAAATGATGATATAACTGAATATATTTGGCCTGTAGTGCAAAGATAAAAGATTACCTGATGAATATCTTTGGTCGTGGTGCAAAGATGGACAGGTGTTGAGATGAACATGACCAACTGGTGATACAAATAAATATCTTTGGCTCGTAAAGCAAAGATGAATATTTGGTTCAAGATGTATATTGATTGTTCTTACAGGGATAAAATATTGATGATGGACTTTTAAATCATAGAAGATAGTAGATTTCATTCTCTACTTAACTCTTCTAATGAATTGTTATTTTCGCTGCGAATATTGATCTAAAACTTGTTGTCCATTATATTTTATCTGATTTATTGAAGGCTAACGATAATTTTTTCTACATTATCTTAGTCATAATATTCTTTACTGGGCTAGTTGAGCTCACCCTTTTCCTTTTTGTTCCATTTTTCTTCTTAGGAGGCGAGAATATAGCGGGAACTAGTCGGGGTAAAGAGTGATGTTTCAAGAAAATTATTTTAGCAGTCCTCACTAGTTTGTAAAATAGTGTATCAATAATTGTAATGAGGACTTTATTTGAGTGTAGATATTGTCTAGAAGACAATATTTATATTTAAACTCACAGTATATGTGTTGTCGTATTTTGCACGACAATTGTAATAATGAAGTTGTGGTTATTTTCTGTACCATGTATTTGGCGACTCAGAATGAGTTGTGTAGACCTATTTTGGGGCCGTCACAGTGGGGGTACCACATGCATGTCCTCTTGGCACCGAGGCATGACACCTTCCGTGACGGTGTGATCAGTCCACAGCGTCTCCGTTTTGTGCTCTGGTGGGAGTTGGCCATTTGGTGTTTTGTTGTGGGAGGCGTATGGGTCGACCCTAGTTTTTTGTTCTGTTCTGTTCTGCGGAGTGGTAATGTTTGTGCCAAACACACCTTCCGATTTTACATGCATTGGATTCGCGAGCCAATGTGTGTGACTTGCATGTTTGGCATTATTTGATTTGCATGTGTGGTATTATTTGACTTGCCTGTGTGGCAAGGTATATTCTGTTTTGTTCTGAGCTCGATATGAAATATCACCCAGCCATTTGATTCAGCCTATTATTCGTTGTGTTAGTTTTGTTCGTTTCGTTTCAGTTCATTTTGTTTCAGTTCAGTTCAGTTCATTTAATTGAATTAATTATTTCGTTTCATTATTCTTTTATTCTATATCCGTACTGGGCATTTTGCTTATGCTATATTTTTCTTCCCAGTGTCGAGAATCGAAGGGCAAGTGTGCGAGCTCCTTTTTATCCAAATGATTTAGATATATTATGTTTAGGTTGTAATACATTAGTTTGTTCGGAATTGTAATAATTATTTTAGATTGTGGTTTGAGGCAGTTTGATATTTATTATGATTGACTTGTGGTATTAATCAGATATTAAGACTATTCTTTTGTGGTTTTGAGTCTTGCTATTGAATTCATTAGTTTTGTTGTGTTTTGAGTAACCTCTCTTTCTATTTCGGAAAGGGGGTGTTACAATATATATATATATATATATATATATTATTTTATTTAGACATGATAAAAGAAACAAGCTAATCAAAATCGGGATGGAGTTTAGTTGGTGTAGAAGATTTTAGGAATTATAACTAACTAGTTTTAGTAATATAATTTAGTAAAAGTCTAGACTTTTTAGTAATAAGATTTGATAACAGAAATTATGAAAATATTTTTTTCCCTAGTGAGAAAAAGCCTTAGATCCTTATTTTTATGTGTAAATAATTTTTCTCACTTATTTCTTAACAATTTTCTAATTATTATTACTATCATAAAATTAAATAAATAAAAGTTGTCGTTAGTTGAGTAACGCTATTAATCAAATAAAGTTAAGCAATTAAATGTTTAGTTATTTATCAAATGAGGATAATTTGAACATAAGAATTAAATCTTATAGTTAGCTTACTGTACAAAGAGTTAGTTTAGTTAAAAATAAGACTTACTTGTGAAAATATCAAATTAACTTGTGAAAATATCAATTCCCTTATTTAATTATCTACTTAAAGAATTTAACCTTCCAAGCAAAAAAAAAAAAAAAATAAAAATAGTAACTTATCTTTTCCAATTTAATTATGTTTTTAAGAAAAATAAAATTAATATTTAATTATTAACAAAAAAAAATTCGGGTTATTACAATTTAGTACACAATTATTTATCATGAATACATGAAATGCAAAATACTCTAAATCTGAGACCTAATATTTACAAATATGACTAATGCTAGTGCTAAGTTTGGAGCGAGAGAATGAAATGGAGCAAAGAATTGAATGAAAATAGTGTATTTAATGATCAATTTGGAGGATAAACCATTTCAATTGAATAAAAATTCATTCCATCCCCTTGTTTTTTATTCAATGTAGGAGGTGGTGAAATAAAATTCATTCCAATGAAATAGATACATGTGATTATTTTGTCATCATATTATATCACCCACTATCACCAACAACCAAACTTACACTTGAAATACCTTAAAACCATTTCATTCCTTCTTCCATTCCATTCCATTTCGTCAATCCAAACTCTGCATAAACATTATTCTATAGATACAATACTCTGCTGCTCAATTGTTACAGGCAACAACTCCTCGCTTTAGCTGGAAACATGAGAGATCTTCAAATAAACCAAACAGGCACCTTCATATTTAACCACCATGGCAGCTTACATAAAACCCATCTTTGAACCGTGATCGATCCATTTTCAAGTTTTTTGCAAGTTCCATCGTTTCCACTTTATATTGCTTAGCCATCCAAAATTAATAGATACTTGCTGCGATTGTAGCTTCACCAAGTGCTTTCTGTATGGTATAAGTATACTCCTGAGACCTACATCAGATTGCAGACAACATATTGCCGTAAGCATAAGTCATTAATGGCAGAAACAAGTGCTGACTATAATAATAAAACATGAGAATCTGAAACAAAGAGTTAAGCATGATAAATGACAAAACTATGAATCTTAAACAGAGGAACATTACGAAATTTGAATACTTCAAAGGGGGAGCCAGGTACCTGAGATACACATTGTCTTGTAAAGATGGGCAACACGGACATCGCCCTTTGTACTCATGTGACGCCTCTCCAAGCATTCGAGAAAGGCCATATCTGCCTTCAGAAGTTCAGCTTGATCATGACTGTCATAACCCATGTCATGACAATAGCAGCAAAAGTCCAACCAATCGATTGGTCGCTTGTCCCAAAGAAGAGACCCTCCACCCTTCCCACTTGACCAATTGGGTCCACAGTAATGCCCGTATCGTGGAAACAACTGAGAAAGAAATGCTCTTGCACCTGTATGCCATGGAACTTTGGAAACATAAGGCCTGAAGCGCGGGGTGGAATAAACCCTAGCATTAACAAAACTGCGGGTTGGTGGCTGTTGCGCCTGCCTTTTTAACTCTTTGTTAACGATGTTCGGCATTTTAATTTTATCTTTGGCATTAAAGGCCCAAGGAACAATTGAGATAACGGACCATCCCCACTGCCTGACATCAAAAGAAGCACTTTGTCTTGGTGATTCTAGAAGGGCACTTGTGGATACAACTTTTGTCAACATTTCTGTGTTTGAGTTGACCCCAAACCACGGGATATTACCAAGAAGCCCAAAGTTCATAGCTAAAAACCACGAGATGTCACTAGTATATGCACTTCAGCTTCCAAATAAAGCAGATTCCATAAACCTGCCACTTAATCGTGCAACACTGCAGAAGGATGACTCAGTTTAAAAGAGCAGTCAATATCATATCTTCATCTTAATTGACAAAGTTTCAGGTCATACAAGACCTAAAAGAAACATCTGTAATTGCAAACTAAGATAGCATAGGTCTAAAATGATAGAAACTGTGTTCAATTGAAGGTAAAGGACCCGTGTCGACTCAAGTGGCAGGGGTTTGGGTAAGGGATCTGTGTCGGATCCTTTACTAGTCAATTGGACACTCTGAGTTACCAAATCTCTCATATTTAAATCATCGCTTTTATTATTTACATACACCACTAAATATCTTTTCTATTCAAATTAACACCAAATGATTAACATTTTTCACTAAATCTCACATAAAATTAACTTTAAACAACATTACTTGTCAATTGTCGCAGTGACATCAAAACTGAATCTAAGTAGGCATGTGGTTTTAGTTTCTTAGATGCTTGGTTTTGTAGGAACACAATTTTATCTTGTTTTTCAAAGGGAAAGTTGTCTAGTTATATTAAAGACTTAAAAAATTGAAAAAAATCTTGGGACATAACAACACCAAGGAAGCAGGGGTGCGCCAGATTAATAACAAACTTTACCCAGGGTGCGTTGGGATACCCAAATCACCCAACGAACTACCACCGGCGGCTCATCAATCAACACACCCAACCTCCGCAGTTACCTTTGCCTAGCTTTCGTCAACTGTTGCCGGAAAAAGGAATGAAAAGAACGAAATAATGAAAGAAGAAGAGAGAAGCGCAAGCCTTGCACCGCCAGACCTTGTCGCCACTGGACTCTATCCCACAGAGATAACTCCATCTTCAGACCTAGCCCCTTAGTTTGATAGTATTTCTCAATAGCCCTTGAGCTTTCACAAATTACAGTTTAGCTCCTAACTAGTTTTTACCTACTAGTTTGGCCTGTGAAAAAAATGATGAACCTGTGTATTTTGTTGGATTACCAATTTAGCATGTTGTATTAGTAGTATTGGAGTTGAGCAAATGTGAACATTTTAAGAAATGTAGCAATAGGCATTTTAAAAGTGTAAAAGTGCCTTAAGAAAATATATTTTGCATCTTCAAAATTGCCCCTTCCTTTGTTTATCGGAAATTGCCGTATTAAGTTAAATTCCTATGTGAATTTTTAGAGAACTGACTATTTTGGGTTGGGATAGCATAGAGATTTTCATGGGTAGACTATTTGGAATGGAATGCGCAAGTGATTTTGAATCCCATGGAATGGAATTCAAAAAAGTAAAAATGAATCAAGGCAGGTTCAGTTCCCATAAATTCCAATGCCAAAAACATGAATTTTGTTTTCAACTAGAATCATATCAAAATTCATATATGTAAACAGACGCATTGATACTTAAGGAAATGCTAGTCTTAATAGTACTTAGGCTTCCAAGTATATTCCTATATATTGATGTAATAACTGCTAATAGAGTTTAAGTTATAAAAGGAAAGCTTGTCCCAGGAAGTAGCAGCTCTCTGTATAATACACTAAAAAAATTCAGTTATTTTCTAAATGCATAAAAGTTAAGGAAATTGATATTTCCACAACATTTTTTGATATTTCCACATGAAAAGTGTCGTTGTATATGTATAACGACAGTGAAAACCGTTGCTATAGGATCTATAGCGACGGTTTTCATGTGAAAATATCATTTTTTATTGTGAATTTATCATCTTCCAAAAGTTAAATATCATTTCAAACTTTAACAAGTACACACATTAATCGACAGAGGAGCATAACATATGAAAGAATTAATTCACATTCTTTAACTTTATTTATTTTGGATAAGTTCCCATTCTTTAACGCTGTTATCCCATTTTTTCCATATTCTCTCCGCAAGAAAACCCCAAAGTAAAGGAAAATAAAAAATTGCTCTAAATTATAGATCTACACAGTGTTCTAAAAATCTCCACCTAGGCGCTAGGCAGCCTAAAGCTTTAGCTGAAATCATACCTCTACCGCATTGATTTAATAAAGACTTTAAAACTCTATAATACTTGAAATTGATGGAAACCACAAGTCAAAACTTTAACAAAGAATTCTTATATTAAATATTTGGAGTTTTTATTATGTTTAATATAAGAGTAAATGATGTCATTTATTTATTAGTGAGGATTTAAGACATTAATTAGTGATTAAGAATTATTAATAAGGGTATTTTAATCATTTAATATTTTTATTATTTCCTAAGTAATATTAGGCTTTGAGTCTCTTTAAATAGTGATGTAATCTCCACAAAGTCTTTTGGACTATAGAGTATTGATATTGAAGTTAATTATAATCATTTCTACCATAAATGTATTTTATTAATCTTAGTGTTGATTTATAGAGTTGATACAACCCTAATGACTTAAACATGGAGTTTAGATTCTACTTTATTTTTCCATTGTTTCCCATAACTTCTCTTTTCTAAATCTGTCTTGCATCATAAATGAATTTGCTAAAACTTAAAAAATAGTTTTTTTTTGTTTATCTTTCATGTAAGATTTTATATTACATCTATATATTTTGTATATCATAACAAGTTTATATAATAGAAAATACATAATCCGCAAAATGCCTAGTCCGCCTAGTGATTTTTTGATTACTGGTTATAAATTGAAGCAAGTTTGATGTAGAACCAACCCGTGAAAGTTGGTTGGAACAATATATAAGACTTTGAAATCCTATGAAATAGAAGTTGTATATTAATTAGTTTCTTTTATTTGTATCTTATTAGAGTTCAAGTTAAGTTAGAAAAGTTGTGTAGTAATGTTATAAATAGTGATGTACTTCATTATTTTGATATATTGAATTGATTGAGTTTTGCGTGAGAATTATCTATGTGATATTATCCCTTGTCCCAAGACCCCGTCTCCATCATTTTGGTATCAAAGTCAAATCTCAAAACCACCTTCTGCCGCTCCATCCAATGTCCCAAAATCATTGTCCCATCATCATCAAAAAAAAACTACCAGCCAAACAAAGCCTTATCCAAACCCTAAGCCATCTCCCAAACCCAAATTTTAGCCAAAAATCTAGCCAAACACAGCCCAAGTAGTAACCCCAAATCACAGCCATCACAGGCATGAATAAAAAGAAGAAGAAAGGTAGAAGAGATAGAAAGAGAAGTAGAAAAGAGCGACCACCACATTACCACCATCACCGCCTCCGCGTCCCGCCGCCACCATCCTCATTTTTGTCCAGAAAATTCCAAGCCTTTAGCATCCTCAAGCCTTTAGCCTTACTGCTCTCTTTTGACTTACGTGAAATAGTGAAAGAGAAGAGAGACCTGAAGACTAAAAATTAGATCTGAGATCAGATCTATAATCTCTTGGCAAATTACAGTTAGGTACATTATAGTTTTATAATTTTTTTAGTTTAGTCCCCAAAGTTTTCTGAAAATTCAAAATAGCCCCTGAAATTTTACATATCAACCCCTATAGTTTCACTTTTTTTCATTTCAGCCCCTGAAGTTTTAGCAATTTTAGTTCAACCTTTGTTTCTTTATATTTCCCGCACTCAAGTCCCTAGAGCAAAAAAAAACTATATTTTTTTTATTCACAGAAATCATGGAATCATGGTTAATGCTGGAGAAATCAACGTGAAACTTGATAATTATATGTTACGATGAGCGTCTCAAGAGGATTGAAGACTCAATCACAACATTTACTGCAAATGTTCAGGCCCCTATTACAGCACTTACAGTAAAAGTTGATGTACTCACGGAACGCGTAGATAAGGGACAAGAAGATGCTCTTGAGAATTTTGAAGACCCCATTCCGGATCTTAATGACTACAACAGCATGATCCTAATCCACGAGTTAATGCTCCAAATCCTAGGATGACTGCAGTGGATAGAGGAGCAAAATTAGATGTTGGAGATAATGGTCCCGAGACATTCTTCGATTGGATTCATAGATTGGAGAGCTTCTTTCGTTGGTATGAATTATCCGATGAAAAAAAACTTTTCTTTGCTGGAGGGAAATTGAAAGGAACAACTCGGATTTGGTGGGATCAACATCAACAAAATTTATATACAGCTGCGAGAAGATGGAAGGATATAAAAGCTGCAATGACACGATGTTTTGTACCTTTGGATTATAAGCAGCGAGCATATTTGCAGTTAATTGAATTGGTACAAGAAAGTAAATCTGTAGCCGAGTATACTTCAATGTTCTACAGTTTGGTTACACGGTCTGAATTTCCTTAGGTTGAAGAAGTTTAAATTTCCATGTACTGTCGAGTATTGAATCTAGAGATTGCAGGTAGTGTAGCTACAGGTAAACTCTTGTTTTTAGATGATACTGTTCAAGTTGCCACCCAAATAAAGGATAATTTGAAAAGAAATTCTGTTAGACCTCCAATACAAGTCCAAACTCGGAGGGAGTGTACTTTTGTGGAGCCCGTTTTAAATAGGCCAATGGAAAGACCGTCAACAAGCCCTTCAGCTACTAGCAGGCCTAATCGTACCCCGAGTTCTTCTAATGCTAGCAACAATAATTCGTCTAGGTGTTATAATTGTCGTGGTTTTGGTCATATGTCTTTTGAGTGTCCTTTCCCAAAGATGAATGTTGCCTCTTCTCCCTCTAGGCAACTTGCTATTGTTGACAAAGCATGTGGAAAAGCTGACTTAAACGAAGAGGTTTGCAAGCCGATAAACGACAAGTATGAGCCCGATGAGCAAGATTTGGAAGTTGAGGCTCATTTGGAAGGATGTTTAGGTGTTCTTCGACCTTTACTTGTTCCCCAGAAACATAAGGATGATCCAAAAATCCATCGTGGGAAAATTTTACAGACGAGAGTCGTGTGTACAGGAAACGTGTGCTCTCTTGTGCTTGATACTGAAAGTTGTACAGATATTATTTCTGAGGTAGCAGTTAAGAAACTTGGGTTAAAAGTTGAGCATCACTAGGAGCCGTATGATGTTACATGGATTACCAATACCAAGTTGCGGGTTACCCAGAGGTGTATGGTTACATTTTTCGTTGGCAAGCTTAAGAATACCATTATGTGTGATGTTCTACCCCTTAAAGTTTGTCACATTATCTTAGGGCGTAAATGGCTATGAGAACGTCATGCGTAACATGATGCTCGTGCTAATATCTATTCGATTATCAAAGACAATACCAGATTCACTCTTACTTGAGCTCTTGACATGCCAAATTTGAAGCTTGCGAAGACTTCCTTGGCGATTCGACGTGATTCTTGTGTTGATGTTCATAACTCGACGGAGTCAAGTTTTTTTCACCGGAGGAGAAATGATGTAGGGACGAGCCCGTAAAAGTTGGTTGGAACAATATAAGAGACTTTGGAAGCCTATGAAATAAAAGTTGTATTTTAATTAGTTTCTTTTATTTGTAATTATCTTATTAGAGTTCAAGTTAGGTTAGAAAAGTTGTGTAGGAGTGTTATAAATAGTGATGTACTTCATTATTTTGATACATTAATAATTAATTGATTGAGTTTTGCGTGAGAATTATCTGTGTGATATTATCCCTTGTCCCAAGACCCCGTCCCCATCAAAGTTGCTCATTCGTCCCAACGTACTCTTGACTTTTATAGTTTGCAAAGAACTTAAACATTACTCCAATATATCCATGATCTAAAACTGTTGAGACATCTAACATATCTGATGGCAGGGATAATCAATCCTAAAAGCAACTAGCTAACACCTAATTTCTTTCCTTACACTTGCTGCAAAAACTGAAATTCTTTTCTAGGAAAAAGAGAAAAAGGAAAATTTTGAAATTCGTATCTATTAGGACACCTCTCTACTAATGCTATCTGCATGTTTTCATTTTCTCCTTTTCTTTTAGTACATCAACAACTATATTTCCAAAAAGGAAAAAGGATTAATAGATCACACCACAGAACTTTTAAGGCACATGATAATAAAACCACAACATAGCGATTCTAACACACCCTGTTTTATAAAGCAGAGGGAAAAGGTAAAGAAATGTCTGAATACACCACAATACTACTAGATAACTTGCTCATTCACAGAAAGCCAAACATTAAAACTATTTAGGTTAAGTCACCTTACAAGAATTGTTTCTAAAGTTAAAATAAATTAGATTAGCCTTTCCAGCCACCACTCAAGGACATGATCTACTGTCCTCTTTTTCATTTTTCATTTCTGAAATAAAACCCGATTAGACTTTCTACTTTAACAGTCTCCTTGACACATTAGGTTTAGCTTTAAGAACCCAAAAATTATTTAACATCCCTAGAATAATAGACGTGCTGATACAATCCTGATCAGCAAGTTATTCACATGTAGCTAGTATTATGTGGGTCTTTATAACTTTACATAATCAGATTACATGCAAAGAAAAGAAGCAAGTTTCACGCGGCAAAAGATCCTAACGTGGCAAGGATTTTGGGATTTTAGGAAAAAGATTTTGTTTCCTAAAATATTAGGCATATTCTATTAGCCTAATTTTTAGGGATTTATTTTCCAGATACTTATCAAATTCTATTATAATTAGGATTTCTTTCCAGTTTAGATTTACATTCTAAATAAGGTTTCTATTGTTTTATAGAAATAGGAATTTCTTTTCCAAATTGATTTCTACTTAGAAATTAGGGTTATGGTTTGTAATTCCTATTAGGATTAAAATAATTTGTTCCTATTGTTATTAGGATTTGGATTGTTTTGTGTAGTATAAATAGAGGTCTAAGTTAATGTAATCAAATACATTATCATTATTCATTATTCAATATACTTGTGAGTTTATTCTCTACTTTTGGTTCTTTGAAGAATTCCTAAGTAATTCTTAGTTATTTCTTTGAGATTGATTTGACTTATCATCTGACAATTCATAGTTGTGTGTGCGCTTCTTCTCCATCAATCGTCGATTTGTCTGAGATTACCGCTTGATATAAGCGAGGGTCAAAGTGTCGTTGGTGTCCATTCAACCTGAAATTCGACGCGAGCAATTGTACCAAAATTACCGCTCACATATAGGCGAGGGTTAAGGTGTTGCAAGCGATTCACCCAACAATTTGTCTTTAGAAAGCGATCGGGCGACGACCACCTCACTCACGCATCTTGTGGAGTCTATCATTTGGTATCGAGCTAAGCCTTTCTAGCAAGTTACTTATCTTTAATTTTACGTCAAAATATATATTGTAAAATAAAAAGAAGTGAAAAAAAGAAAAAAAAATCATATTTTATTGTGCTAACCCAATTTGTAGCACACCATTAAATCATCAAATTCCAACCAAAAGTTCATATCGTTCGATCATCATCAATTACGAAGCAGACTACAATTTACAAATCTAACGCATCTGAGAAGTACAAAGCGATCGATTGGTGATTTTGTGATATTCTAATAGTTACACCATCTATAATTTTGTTTAAATGATAAGTAATTTTTGAATTGATTAGTAAAACCAAGAATTTTGCTAGGGAATTCAAGAAGAACCTATTAGAGAGAATATTAGAGGTAAAAGGAAAGAGTGTAAGATTATTAGAGGGTAAAAGCCAAATTTGAAGCGATACACGGTGATTCATCATTATTTGAAAGCGAAACACGTAAGGGAGTGTGTAAGGAAAATTTTTATCTACTAACCTTTGTTTCTGAAAAAACATGTATAGCTACTGATTATGAAAGTTCTTATGGGTCTCGAAGGAATACTTTCAAGGCATTGATCTGAGGCATATCTGAGATGGGAGAGAAAAATGGGCGCGAGAATTTGACTATCATGATTACTGTAGAGAGGAGGAAGGTCAGACGGGCGATTCGAGAGTTCTCCGATCATACAATTATATGGTGGCGACTTAGCAAACAAAAAACATGGGAAGCGTCCAGATTCGAGACATGGGCGAAATTAAAAACAATGATCTGAAAGGTTTGCACCAAAGACAACACATAGAAGGGAGGAGTATACATCTCAAAAGACAATTAGAGCAACCTTGAAGCGATTTACGATGAACAATAATAGGAGGTTCGCACCAAGTAAAACAAGGAAGATTATTGGATGCGATTCTAATATACTTCTAAGTATGAAAAGAAAAAGATCAACGGGGAGGTGGAAGAAATTATAGAATATGCGGTCGAGGAGAGTTATTGGGTTCGAGTGTTCAAGATGAAATCCATGATCTAAAGCAAGATGGTGAACATCCGAAAAGAAAGTAATCAAGAAGATGAGTTTGTAAAAGGAAATACATGTGGAAAAGATCGACAAAAGAAATTGTTCAAAAGATTGATAATGTAAAGAAAAAATTAAAAAGAGTGAGAATGAAAAGAAAATAGAGATTGAGAAAAAGAGAATGAAAAGAGTGACCTTGATAAGCGAGAGAAAAACAAAGCGAGAGGGTGAGCATAAAGAAGAGAGAGAAGAAATATGTGACTACTGAAAAGATAGTGAGTTGAAAAGTGAGTTATATTTTGAAAAGCCAACGATCGTACATTACATAAAAAGCGACGCTTTTGAATACTAACACTAATGATTCTTCTTTGTCTAGTTTTGTTTTGTCTCTTGTCTTGAGTTGTTGATGAAATACCCCAGTATTATCATTCCGCATGCCGTCGGTGATGGTATTCCCGAGGAGACGAAAATTACGAGGTGGGTTGGAGAGTTGGTGAAAGTGAGTATCGTGAGAGAAGACATGAGTTCAATGTGTGTTGATTATGAGATCATAGTATCTAAGGAGGATGGACAACGAGTTTGTTAAATCGATTTTGAATTGGTAAGCAAGTATCATTATTCTTTTTCTTGTTTGGATAATATGCTTGATAAATTGCATAGTACTTGTGTTTTATCTACATGTGATAATGATCTGATACTGTCGAATTTAGCACAAGAGATTGTGATAAATGGAAAATTGTTTTAGCATGTGAGTTATATAGGTGGTTAGTTATTTACATTAGATTAACTAATGCATCTAGTGTTTTCATGAGTTATTTAAAACATGTTTTGCATGCTATCGGAAAATTTGTTGTTAGCTATTTTGATGGTAGAATCATTTTATCATAAACTATGGAGGATATTTGATTTATGTTGAGTTAGTTTATGATCATGATATATATTCTCGTTCTCGATGTGTTTACTTGCATGAAATTAATTCTAGGTTTTGTTGTCTAGATATTGACTTGGGGTTTCATGCTAGTCAATCTTTACATGAATTGTCGTTAGTTAACAATGGTAGTAATCATGTTGTTTACGTTGGAGCAATCTTCATTTGCATGATTTGTTATCATATGGTTACGATTCAAGAAATGTTTATCATCAAGATGGTTTGAGAGATGAGTTATTTGCATGTGTAGTTAGTTCACTTGGATTAGCTAAGGCATTGCATACTTCCATGGAATTGTTGAATTATATTTTACATTTTTCATGGGAAAATTTGTTATTCTCTCTTTTGATGATATTAGATTTTTGTCAACATTTTGGGAAATTCTTTAGCATGTGTAGAGTTTGTTTGTGATCATCGTCGATATCTTTATTGAATTTTCAACTTATGATTGTGACCTTTTACTCCATTGATAACATTATTTGTTCTTTATTGTATTAATGTCGATGGAATAAGGGAGGTTGGTTGTGTTTTGCAGATTCGTGATAGGATCATATTCATCGAGGGAAGCATGGATCCTGCAGTTTCATCCCGCTTCAATGCATAAGACATCTGAGGAAGTGTTTTGAATATTGTTTTAGTAGACTATGCGTATGATTTTGGTTTATTTAATTTCTTTGTGATTGTATGAAAGGAACTTATTGATTTGTTACATTTTGTGTTTAATCCGAGAATTAAAGAGAGTTCACGTGAAAATATGACAAATTTCAAGTATTGATATTTGATCCGAAATGCGTTAATGAATGTGTTTACTGCGAAGGATTGAGATCATTATATTGAATTTTGATCCGAGAATTAAATCATTTGGGAGAATCTACCACATGAAGAGTTTTTGCGTGACGATTTTTGATCCGAGGAGGATATAAGACTTTTCATATTCTTTCTTACTTTGCATTCATGATTATTTTAGTAGATAGTAGATTAGTTTATATATATAATTAGTGTTACAGGATTAATGGTCTACAAATTGTCGATTCGGGAGAGAAAGTCGGGCGTTGTTATGTTCTTAGCGGGAGTTGGAGTTTTGTTGCTTATATATGTCATTTTGCGAGTTGAGTTTTGGCATTATGATTGGTTTGATGCTACTAAATTAGTTTGTTTTTATGTAGGAATAATTTTGTGGTTGAATCATTTTTGAGAAGGCGATGGGCGGTTGAGGACAAATCCTTTTGAAGAGGAGGGAATGATCTGATCTGATCGTGAAGTTATTCACATGTAACTAGTATTATGTGGGTCTTTATAACTTTACATAATCGAGTTACATGCAAAGAAAAAGAAAGCAAGTTTCACGCGGCAAAAAGATCTAACGTGGCGAGGATTTTGGGATTTTAGGAAAAAGATTTTGTTTCCTAAAATATTAGGCATATTCTATTAGCCTAATTTTTAGGGATTTATTTTCCGAATACTTATCAAATTCTATTATAATTAGGATTTCTTTCCGGTTTAGATTTACATTCTAAATAAGGTTTCTATTATTTTATAGAAATAGAAATTTCTTTTCCAAATTGATTTCTACTTAGAAATTAGGGTTATGGTTTGTAATTCCTATTAGGATTAGAATAATTTGTTCCTATTGTTATTAGGATTTGGATTGTTTTGAGTAGTATAAATTGAGGTCTAAGTTAATGTAATCAAATACATTATCATTATTCATTATTCAATATACTTGTGAGTTTATTCTCTACTTTTGGTTCTTTGAAGAATTCCTAAGTAATTCTTAGTTATTTCTTTGAGATTCAATTTGACTTATCATACAACAATTCATAGTTGTGTGTGGCGTCTTCTACCGCATCAATCGTCGATTGTACCGAGATTACCGCTTCAATATAAGCGAGAGGTCAAAGTGTCGTTGGTGTCCATTCAACGCAGAATTCCGAACGCGAGCAATTGTACCAAAATTACCGTCTACATATAGGCGAGGGGTTAAGGTGTTGCAAGCAATTCACCCAACAACTGTGCTAGAAACGATCGGGGCGACGACCACCTCACGCAAGCGTGCCGTGGAGTCTATCAGGTGCAGAAATTAAAGAATAGACAGTGTAATCTTGATTGTGACCTCAACCACATCCTCGTTACACAATACAAATCTTATCACTGGTGAAACTGCTAATAAACTTCACAAACAGAAATCCACCATTAGTGTATAGTTAACAATTTCACAGCCCAGTTGCCAAACTAAGTAATTCAACATAATCGAGACCCCATTTATCCAAAGAACGAATTGTTCTCCCAAATCCTACTTGTCCACCAATCCGAGAGCTCCACAAAGAAGATACATCTCCATGAAATATCCAAAAAATACTCAAAGACAGATTAGATAAGCACTAAAATAATTCTAAAGTGTGTTATAGTTCTTAAATATTCCAAAAACAAATCAATTTACTTCCAAGAAAATGTTTCGATTAATGTACACAATTTTTCCCACTTTTCTAACACATTGACTTCCAAATATAGCAATAACACTAGTTATTCTTCATTTCACAGATCTACTATTAGATATTGGAACACATACACTTTTTAAATCTTTCATTTTCATTGCAATTAAACCTTTTTAACATAAAAATCATCATACTGAGTACCAATCAATAATAAGAGCAACTCAAACATGTAATTATATATATAAGTCTCAATAACGATAAATCAACTCAGAGAGCCAAAAACATAAATTAAATAATAATAATAAATTGGGTTAACATACCTGAGCACATTCATTGTTCAGAATCTTTAGAACATGACCAATAAGAATCCCAATAGAGCATGAACAATGGGATGAGAGAGAAAGATGGGAATTTTATCTGGGTCCGTTTTCTAGTGAGAGAGATTTCTGGATGGAAGAGGTTTTTCAGTTCTTGACTATTTTTTTGTGGACTCTCTCCTCTGTGAGTGGATTTTGTCATCATCTTCTATATTATTTTTTAAAAAAAAAATTTTTGATATATAAATGAAAGAAAAAATACAATAGCACATGGGTCCTACAAAATATAGCTACATCATCTTAATCTTAGAGCAATACTACTATCATATTATTTGGCTCACATAAAACTCACATACATATATATACATATTTACTAGACCGGCATGTCACACAGAGCCCACAGTGTGTGTGTATATATATATATATATATATATATATGAGTATTATGTGATTCAAAATTATGTGACAGTAGTATTATTTTTAATCTTAAGATAATTCTTGAGGGAAACTAGCTATATCAATAGGATCCAATGCAATAAACGATATAGATCCTCAAATTTTTATATACTTCTTAATTCTACATGAAGATTTTTGATACTTTTCAAATTTACCCTTGTAGTTGTATGCAAATATTTTTTCTAATTTGAGCCTTTTGTTTTTGCTCTTGCTCTTGCTCTTGCTCTTGCTCTTGCCGTTGCTCGTGTTTTTCCCTTTGATTTTATAAAATAAGATATAAGTGTTGTTTGGTGACAAAAATCAAGGTTTTCATTATAGCAAATTTTTAGAGGTTACTCTCAATTTAGCTATATATATATATATATAAATTTAGAGGTTGTCTTTAATAATTTGAATGGTCAAGAATACAAAGCAACTCATACAATAGTTTGTTTCACTAGTTTAAACACACATCTTTCCTTTGTCATTGTCAAAATTTGAACTCACGCCCTCTTGGTACACAATGAATGAAAATAATCATCGGGCCAAGACCCTTCGATTACTCATAAAATAGCTTGTCTCTTTTATGTTGACTCCATAATTATAATTTTTAAAACTGAGATTCGAGAATTTGAGATTTTATTTAAATGAGGGAAAAGTGTTAAGTACACTCAACACGGCAACTGCGTTCTTTATATTCTTTATATATATATATATATATATATATATATATATCAACGTCGGGAAAAAAATCCTAAATTCCTATGTGTTTGATTCTTACCCTTTATTTTTTCTATGTTGATTTGATCTTGCTTTAAAGGGTGATATTTTAGGAAGAGACCAACATATAATGTCGACGATTTGAAAAGATTGATTTTAATTGATTGGGCCGAATTAAACAGAGTCTCCAGTTGGTATGAGTTAAATGGTTGTACCAACTCAACCAAATTTTGAAATAATTTATAATATAGCCTAATATGTGACTCCGTTTAATTGGTCTTGAAAACCGAAATTCATAGAGTTTGGGGGCTTGCTTAAGAGAGGAAAAGGTGTTAGGCACTCCCCGACTTTTGTGAAACACGATTTGTGACAGCCCCAAATCTGGATCCCAAATCACCACGGATCTGGTACAAACATTCTATAACTATTGCGGAAGATATAAACATATATTGTTTATACATTAAACCTTATACACTATTCCCTAAGGTCGAGTAACCTTAACTTATGCACAATTCATAACTTGACTAACACATAACATTATTATCATATAATACTATTACAAATCTAATCGCACACATTAACTTTAAGCTGGAACTGTCTTTAACCTTTCCTTGTATCCAACGTATTCGCCTTATCTGCAATGTTTATCATAATATAGCAAGGGTGAGCATGAAGGTTGCCCAACAAGTTTAAATTTTATTTCAGGATATATCATGATTGAAAGAGTCTGAATAATAAGCTGGCTATAATTCATCAATATAGTTGAGAACTAGCACGAAAAAACTTTTGATTGAACAAGTATTAAACATGAACAAATTTATTTGGACTGAATGGTAATGAAGGTGAACAACCTTTCATACTTGACTTATACATGCAATATGTACAGAGTACAATTCTACATGGCAATCAGCAATGATTAACCATAAGCATATCTGAATGAAACAACTCTGAGTAGAGTTAAGAAAAACATGCTTATTTCGTTGATTACCGTTACACATTTTAATAAGCTTTGATTGAATACCTAATATAGATAATATCGATATACAAATTAGAATAATATCATCACAATATAATACTATCATATATATATATATACACACATAGAATAACCTAAACACATAGCACATAACTCTATCAGTCTATTCAACACATAAAACTTAGCATCAAGTCAGACTATTTAAGTCCGAGTTGAATCCAACAAAATTCTAACATCCAGGCGATTACAGTGGACATATACTCGAGTTTAAGTTCAATTAAACTCGCTTAAACACTTAACAATTATCTTAGATAATTTATTATCAGTCAAAATATTTTCATCGGCTCATAATAATTTTCAGATAATTAATATCATTTATCATAATTTTTTAATCACTTATATCGTATTTATATAATATAAATGCTACAATATTCATTTATCATTAATATTTATTTAATACTAAATATTAATGGAAATCATAACATAATATTATAATATATTTATAATATTACAAAGTATTTTAATACCTTAAAATCATATGTATATGATTTTTATACAATTAAATCCATTATCCGATAATTGCTATTAATATTAAAATATTAATATTTTCATGACAAAATATCAAAAGTTATATTTTATAACTTAAAATATTTTTCTAACACTTAAATTATTTTTATATAATTTTTAAATCATTAATTCTATTTTTCCATAATTTATTTAATATAATTATTAAATAAACTAATTACCATTAATATTAATTTATTAATGAATTTTATCATAAAATATCAAAAGTTATTAAAAATAACTTAAAATATTTTCTTATACCATAATATAATTTTTCATGATTTTTAAAGTATTAAAATCATTTTAAAATAATTTATTTAATATTATAATTAAATAAATTAAATATCATTTATATTCCAAAAATATTAAATATTTATGAAATATACTCTAAATAATTAAAAATTAATTTTCAGGCTTTAAAATAAATTTTCATAATTTATTATGTATTTTAATAATTTAAAACTATTTTTCTCTAATTATTTATTAAAATAATTAATTTTCTAATTAAGCTTATCGCTAAAAAGGGCCTATAATGGCAGGCAAACGTCATATAGGTGTTCTTGAAGAAACCCAGAACATCATGTCAGTCTGTAGGGTGGGTACTTTGACCAACAATAGATTCGTGTTCTTGATGTTTTTCTAGGCTGTATAATGTGATAATGTTGTAGTACTGATGTAGTATGGTCAAAACATAAACAACCTGCAAGATCTAAGCTACAGAAACACTTGTCAGACCTATTCTTCATTTTTGGGTTTTCCAGAAATGAAGAACAGTTCGAGGGGTGTAATGCTTTGGTCCGTTGAATCTACACGTTCCCAGTTTGCTTAGTGTGATTTAAAGGTTCCATCGTGTAGTTATCATGTCAGGGTACCATAATATATCATCATATCAGTATAGCAACAACATTAAAGAAAGATTTGAGCCGATCAAAGTAGGGGTCAAGAACTGTTCTTGGTAAATTCTGGGTTTCCCAGAAATTTACCTAGTCAGACGGTCAACGCTTGATTGACTGCTTATAACTTTAATACTATATGTTTTCTGGGTGAGATAAAGGCTTGATTATATAGTCCTTATACCATGCTACAACATGGAAACAACATGGTCAAACAAACAAACAACAGCAAGATCAGGGGCTTCGAAAATCTTGTCAGACCACTTGGAAAAATTCTGGGTTGCCCAGATTCAAATTTTCGAGCTCGGTCAACACACTTTGACCGATCATATCTTTCAATATAAACATGATACGGGCTTGCTGCAAGTTTCAGATTAAAGCTCTTACTACAAAGAGCAGATTTATAACATCAAACACCACTAACACCTAACACAGAAAGATTTATGAGCCCTGACATTCGGTTGTCAGACCAAAATTTTGGGTTCATAGATCAGTTCTGAAAACTTTAATTTCGAGCATCAAAATGATATGGATCTAAGTTTTAGCAACCCATGTGACGCCCCCAAAATAGGTATACATCACCTATTCTGAGTCGCCAAACACATGGTACAGAAACAACTACAACTTTATTAATACAATTGTTGTGCAAAATACGACAACACTTAAACTGTGAGTTTAAATACAAATATTGTCTTCTAGACAATATCCACACTCAAATAAGTCCTCATTACAATTATTGATACACTATTTTATAAAAATAGTAAGGACTACTAAAACAACTTCTATAATCATCATTCCACTCCCTGACTAGTACTCGCTACATTCTCGCCTCCTGAGAAGAAAAATGGAACAAAAAGGAAAAGGGTGAACTCAACTAGCCCAGTAAAGAATATTATGACTAAGATAATATAGAACAAATTATCGTTAGTCTTCAACAGGAAAAAAAATATTATAGAATACAATAGACAACAAGTTTTAAATCAATATTCGCAGCGAAAATAATAATTCATTAGAAGAGTTACGTAGAGAATGAAATCTACTTTCTTCTATGAATTTAAAAGTTTATCATCAATATTTTATCCCTGTAACATCAATCAACATACATCTTGAATCAAATAATCATCTTTGCACTATAGGCCAAAGATATTCCTCAGTTGGTCATGTTCATCTCAACACCTGTTTATCTTTGCACTACGGGCCAAAGATATTTATAAGAAAATCAACCATCTTTGCACTACAGGCCAAAGATATTCAGTAATATCATCATTTAGGACTGAGGATGATGAAAAATATTTTAAAGAAAACGAATCTAGTGAAACAAAAGAATAAATATTAAGGATTCGTATTTCGGTTTATCCATGTCTAAAAATACCTCATAAATAACCATAGTGGAGTAAAATTATAGAATGATCAAAACATGGATACAATCAGAGTTAGTATCCATAATAGATATTTTGGACAAAAAACAAAAATTTAATTTTTCTATGAATAGTCTTAGTATTAAGTGAATAGTCTTGAGTATCGTGAATAGTCTTTGTATCGTGAATAAGTAACCCCGACATTAAAAGACAAGAATTTCACAAGAAAAATCTTACCAATATTTCAGCATAATGATATTAAAAGAATTAATATCATTTAAAAGAAAAAATAACATCCCTTACCTCGAAAAGAAAGTACTTCTGACTGGAATACTGGATATAGTGCTGAAGGAAACTTGCACCGTATAGCAACACTCAAAGTATCAAAATACTCACAAGAATACGCTCGATAATATAGAGAGAGAAAGAGAGAGAAAACATGTTTCTGGTGTGATTTTCAATTCTAACCTAAGCACCCTATTTATAGGAAAATGCTTAGAACACCAAAGCAGAAAATTTAATAAAATATTAATATTTTCAAATTATATTCCTACTTTTACTACACCGCACCAAAATCATCACCATCCACCCCACAAAAATAACAAAAACGTTTTTCTTAATTAAAATATTTTAAACTTCAAAAATTAATTATTCTGGAACTTCGGAACTTCAATAATTCATAATAAATAGCCCTTTTTTTAAGAAAAATTCAAATCTTATGTCCATGCCATAGGAAATTTAATTCTCTACAACTTTGCAGGAGAAAGTTTTTCCAAATTCCAAGCAGAAGTTGACCGAAATCCACATATGAACGATTTTATAGGCTATAATCAAATTTTAGTCAAGAAATGGGGTCCACCAACACACAAAACATGTTTTAAATATTTTAAGTAATAAAAATACTCTTCATCCTCATATATTCATATATCCCACATTCATTGTAAAAATATCACCATTATTATATTATTATAATATAATAATATATTTAAATGAATTATTTTATCAGAAAAAAATAAAATAACAATTTTAACAATTGTCACATTAAAAATTTTCTCCATCTATATCCACATAAAATGAATATTTTTCTTATCATATAAATCAATAATTAATTATTCCCAAATAAGATTACATAATCACAATATCGACGCTGACCGGTGGTAGTTCTGAAAGGAAAGAGGGGGCTTTTCAATAAGGATTTCTCCTTCTTGGTAGCCATGATTAGGTGACCAAACCTCTCTTTAGATGTAACTTTCTAGACATTGCCAATATTGCTATCTAATAATATTATTCAAATAATATGAATTATTGATCCGATAATGGAAAATACTGTGTAATGACAATTATTGAAACAACAATAATATAAAATATCAACGCAACAATTATTAATAAAATAAAATATTGAACAGTAATTACTGTAACAATTATTGAGTAGTGCCTTCTTACATAAGAATCAATAATTGGTGCAATACCGTGTGCTACTGTATTTTAACCACCGAGTATTTCAACAATATTAACGATAACAACTACTGCCAGTTATTTATAAAGAACTTATACTTGTCGTTTTCTTCATCCAATCGCTTTAGTTACATGGGCCCACATTGCTGTCTACTTCGAAAATATTCCCGACAAGTAAGAATATTGCACGACCAAACGAATATTCCCCGACAACAATGAATATTTTATAACCACTTGCTTATTTGAAATATTTGCGCATTTTACCCATAACTAACCACATTAATCAAATCAACCCTTACTATAATAAATAAAGGAAATTTAATTTCATTTATAATAAGTTGGGGTCTTTCAACCTCCCCTCCTTATGAAATTTTGTCCTCGAAATTGACGTACGTACCTGGTGTTTCGAAAAGGTTAGGTTACCTCGCTTTCATTTCTGTTTCCAACTCCTAGGTCATTTCCTCAATAGCATGGTTCCTCCATAAAACTTTGACTTGTGGTATGACCTTTGCGCGAAGGACATGCTCCTTCCTATCCAAGATCTTGACAGGTACCTCTTCATACGTTAAATCTTCTGCTATCTCGTCCGGTTCTAACTCAATAACGTGATTCGGTCTTTTCACATATTTATGTAGCACGGATATGTGAAAAACATTATGAACACGAGACATACTTGGAGGTAATCTTGAGTCTATAGGGCACATTTCCTACTCGGTCAAGAATCAATTGGACCAATAAATCGTGGATTGAGCTTTCCACTCTTATCAAATCTTGTAACTCCTTTCCATGGAGCCACACGTAACAATACATGATCCCCAATACTAAATTCCACGTCCTTTCGATGAAGATCCGCATAACTCTTTTGTCGATCCTGTGACATTTGTATACATTGTCGAATCATTTGGATCTTTTCTGTAGTCATACGTACCAACTCTGGTCCGAACAATGTTGCTTCACCCACCTGGGACATACTTGAGAGCGACACTTTCGTCCATACCAATGCTTGAATGGAGGCACACCTATACTTGCACGATAAGCTGTTGTTGTAGGAGAATTCCACCAATGGTAAATACTTATCCCAACTCCCTTTGAAGTCTAGGACACAGAGTCTTAATATATCTTCAAGTGTTTGAATAGTCCTCTCTGATTGTCCATCCGTTTGAGGATGGTATGTCGAACTGAATCGTAAATCTGTGCCCAGAGCTTTTTGCAAGCTAACCCAAAATCGTGATGTGAATCTTGGGTCACGATCCAAAACTATGGATACTGGCATGCCATGCAATCTCACAATCTCATTTATGTACATACGAGCAAGACGTTCAAGGAATAAGTCTCCGTGTCGACAAGAAATGAGCAGACTTTGGTTAATCTATCAACAATAACCCGGATAGCATTTATGCCTTGAGAAACCGTGGGAAGACCCAGTAATGAAATCTATGGTAATGTGTTCCCACTTCCATTTTGGAATCTTAAGTGGTTGCAATGGACCCTTAGGCACTTGATGTTCCGCCTTTACACGTTGACAAGTCAAACACCTCGAGATAAACTTTGCAATCTCTCTCTTCATATTGTTCCACCAAAATGTATGTCAAAGATCACGATACATTTGGTACTTCCAGATGGATTGCAAATCGGTGTATTGTGTGCCTCAATCATTATCTTGTTATTCAAATCGAGTCGTTAGGAACACAAATTGCAGGTGGACTCAAAGTATTCCTTCTTCATCGATTCTTGCTTCTGGAATAGCACCTTCTTGTACTTTCTTCTTCATACAAATTAGCTCCGGGTCTGTGGCTTGAGCAACTTTAACTTTTTCGATTAAAGTCGGTTCTATGCGTATACTTGACATCATCACATGGGTCCCCGGAGTCTTGAATTCTTTCTTTATCTTTTGTAAATCACACAAAATGGGCCTTTGTGTTGACAACATCGCACTCGTTCCCACATATGATCTTCCACTCAACGCGTTAGCTACCACGTTCACTTTTCCAGGATGGTATTGAATGGTGTGGTCATAATCTTTCAACAGCTCGAGCCAATGTCGTTGTCGCATGTTGAGTTCCTTTTGGGTGAAGAAATATTTGAGGCTTTTATGATTTGAATATATCTCCACTTTCTCCCCATATAGATAGTGCCTCTAGATCTTTAGCGCGAAAACGACTGCCGCCAACTCTTGATCATGAGTAGGATAATTCCTTTCATATTCTTTAAGTTGTCGCGAGGCATAGGCTATGACTTTTCCATATTGCATGAGAACACATCCTAACCCTTTGCCCGAAGCATCGCTGTAGATAACAAATCCATCCAAACCTGATGGTATTGTCAGAACAGGTGCCGAAATGAGTCTCCTCTTGAGCTCTTGAAAACTCTTCTCGCATTCCTCGCTCTATACAAATTTTGTATCTTTCCGAGTCAGCTGAGTTAATGGAGTAGTTATTCGAGAAAATCCTTCCACGAATATCCGATAATAACCAGCTAAGCCCAGAAAGCTACATACTTCGGTCACCGTCTTTGGTTGCTCCCAACTTTGTATGGCTTCAATCTTTGCCGGGTCAATAGATACTCCATGTTTTGACACTACGTGCCCAAGGAATGCTACTTCCTCAAGCCAGAACTCGCATTTCTTCAACTTGGCATACAACTTGTTTTCACGAAGCCTTTGGAGTACTAACTTCAAATGGTGCTCATGATCTTCACAACTTTTGGAATATATGAGGATGTCATCAGTAAAGACCACAACGAATTGATCCAAATATTCCTTGAATACTCGGTTCATCATATCCATGAAAGCCGCAGGAGCATTAGTCAATCCAAAAGACATGACCAAGAATTCCTAATGCCCGTATCGAGTTACAAGGCGCTCTTTGGGATATCCTCGGTTCTAATCTTCAATGATGATATCGAATCGAAGATCGATCTTTGAAAAGAATTGTGCTCCTTGCAACTGGTCAAATAGGTCATTAATGCGAGGTAGCAGATACCTATTCTTGATAGTGACATGGTTTAATTCCCAGTAGTCGATACAAAGTCGCATACTCCCGTCTTTCTTCTTTACGAATAAAACAGGAGCACCCCAAGGAGATGTACTAGGACGAATGAAACCGATGTCCAATAACTCCTGTAGTTGGACCTTTAACTCTTAAAGTTCAATAGGAGCCATTCGATATGGGGTTTTAGAAATGGGCTTTGTACCAGGTTCATGATCAATAAAGAATTCAACTTCATGTTCTGGGGGTAGACCGGGAAGTTCTTCAGAAAATACGTTAGGAAATTTACTAACAACAGGAATATTATTCAAATCAGACGTGTCTTTAGTCAAATCCATAACATGGGCTAAGAAAGCTTGACATCCGCTTTTTCAATAAACGAATAGCTTTATGACTTGATATGATGGTGATTGATTTTAGTGGTTTAGTTGCTTGAATTACGCATAACAGGGTTTGGTTAGGAATATGAAAACTAACAACCTTACGAAAACAATCAATTTTGGCATGATGAGTAGTTAACCAATCAATCCCTAAAATCACATCAAATGCAAGTATCTTTAAAGAGATAAGGTCAACAGGTAATGTGATGGTGCCAACTTGGATCAAACAAGATTTATAAACACTGGATGTAATGAAAGTTTCTCCTAACGGAGTCTCCACAGATAAATTAAAGTCTAATTTCTCCAGAGTCAAGTTTAAACGTTGAGCACAAGCAGGAGAGATAAATGAATGGGTAGCACCGGTATCTAGTAAGGTATAAACTTCGCAAGAATTTATGATTAGCTTACCCGTGATCACCTCGTTTGGGTTCCTCGCATTTTGACCAGTTATGACAAACGCTCTTCCAAGAACCGTTGACTTTGACTTTTCTGGGACTGCCTTTTGAGTCACCATCCCCACTGGACTTGATTTTGCTACCGTACAATCTCGAGCGATATGTCTTTCCTTTCCACAATTATAACATACCTTGAACTGTTGTGGGCAGTTTGGGCTGATATGTCCCTCTTTCCGCATTTTTATAAGCATACTGACCGGTGGTCGTTTTCCTCCCTAGAACCGATTCTTCTTTGGTCGACGTATTTTGAATTGTCATTAGTGAATCTCCTCTTTTTAAAATCTCCCCCCGACTCGCTTCTTCTATTTTCATGGCCATGATTACCACCAGAGTGGTTACCGCTTTTGTCCGTGTTTTTCTTTCTCCGCTAATTATCGTTGTTCTGATGACTGCTGTCACCGGTATGATCTTGGTTGTGGTCCCTTGGTTGAACGTGCTCGTTATCTCGCTCTAATAATTGAGCCCTGTTGACAACATCTGAATATAGAGAAAATTTATGAGAAATGAGATACTAACGTATGCTGGGTTTCAAACCTCTCAGAAACATTCGCGTCATACGTTCCTCATTCTCCACCAAATGAGGTGCAAACCTGGATAACTCTGCAAACTTCACCTCGTACTGGGACAACGTCATGTTGTTCTGCTCCAGTCTAATAAACTCTACCTCCTTCATATGACGAATAATTTTAGGAAAGTACTTGTCATTGAACAGTTTCTGAAACATTTCCCAAGACATGCTGAGTGCGGCTGGATGTGTACGCTTCACAGATTCCCACCAGTAATCTTCCTCGTTAAGGAACATAAAGGTGGCGAATGGAACCTTCTGTTCCTCCGTGCATCCCAAGACGTGGAATATCTTGGTAATTTGCTTAACCCACGCGTCGCCTTTAATCGGATCCGGCTTTCCCCGACTTACGTGGTCCCAACTCTTTGAATCGCTTGTTGTGACAAACCTTGCGTTGCTATCATTTCCACCTGTATTTTGTACACGAGTCTCCTTCATCTGATTTTGTATGAACTGCAAAAAGCTTCTAAACATTCCATCGTTCATCGTCTGATCAGTGATGTTGTTTACAGGAGGAACATTGCCGGCCTGTTGCACATTTTCCTCATTGGTGAGTAAAGGTGTCTCCACGGTCTCATTTACTCCACTGTTAACATTCTCAGTCGCCATTCTCAAATACTGCCATAAAACAAGGGTTAATTAAAGAAATCAACATATCACATAATATCCCTATATACTAATGTTGGTTGATTTCACAATCAAAGCAAACGTGCAAGTATACACGATCATCAAGTAATATAGTGATAAATTAGAGTATCGATCCCTCAGAGAATTCTAATTAATAAATTCCAACTACTAGTACTGTATCAATCCAATTTTATTTAAACAACCCAAAAATTGTGATTATTAAAGTTAAGAAAACTAATTGTAAATATAACCAAGAAATTATGCTAAAAGAAAACAAGAACAAATTAAAAATTATTTGAATGCAGATGAATGATAATTAAGACTCCAATTTCCCCAATTATAATTACTAAATCAATTATTTAATTATCCCAATTATTATGACTATAGAATTGTTAACAGGAATTCTCAAATGCCAAAAGCCCTCTCTCGAGTGATCAATTGCCTTCTATTTAACCCAGATTAATTTTGCTATATCTCTATGCAAAACAATTGAATTAAACTCGAAACAATCCCAATTCCTTATGTGTTACATGCGGCAAATAGATATTCTCATTCTATTCACAAACCTAATTACTCACTATGTAAATAACTAAGTCACATGTCATCCTGCCCAATTCTAACCCTAGAATTCCTTTCTGAATTCCTTCTAGAGTAACATAGTAATTATTGGCCAGATAATTAATCAATAAATCCAAAGCATAATGAACAATTCACTTCAACATAAATAATTGGGATAAATTAAATAATCAATCCATCACCATAAAAGGTTCCATTGGAATGTTAAGAAAAAGAAATTAGTTCACGACGGAGATAAAAACCACAAATAATTGATAAATCATCCTTAAGAAGTTACACAATTTAAAAGAGTAAAGAAAAACTCCAAGTTGTAGCCTTCAGATCTGATCCTCCTCCTTGCTCCAATCTCTAATTGTGTAGTCGCTTTTTTTTTCAATAACAATAAATCAATTTATATATCTCTGTCCACTTCCAACAATTCTTGTCCAATTAGGCTTCCAAGACACATAAAATAAAGTCAACAGCAAGTCAAAGTGAAGTCCCACGCCTGTTCCACACGCCCCTTTTCGAAGTCAATCAGACGACTAAGCGCCTTCATTGCCATTGCTTTTTTAGTTTAAGAATAGCGCCCGCTTGATGAGCGTAAAAATGAATCTTGCCCCCTTTTTTTTTTAAGCCTAATTGCTCCCAATCGCTCCAACAACGCACAATCCAGCCACAACACACTTAAACGAGTAAAATAATTCTAAAACGCTTCGAACACACAACAAATTAAGGTTAAACGTAATTAATTCATGGGTATATTACCCAATCATCAACTAACCAACCAACAAATAAGCTTAGGTAGGACACACTAGCGAAGGATTTACTCGTCTCTCCCCTCCAGTTCTATTCCCCGATCTCCGCCAGAGACCATATCCCTAAGCTCTGATACCAACTGTGACGCCCCCAAAATAGGTATACATCACCCATTCTGAGTCGCCAAATACATGGTACAGAAACAACTATAACTTTATTAATACAATTATCGTGTAAAATACGACAACACTTAAACTGTGAGTTTAAATACAAATATTGTCTTCTAGACAATATCCACACTCAAATAAGTCCTCATTACAATTATTGATACACTATTTTCCAAAATAGTGAGGACTACTAAAACAACTTCTAGAACAATCATTCCACTCCCCGACTAGTACTCGCTACATTCTCGCCTCCTGAGAAGAAAAATGGAACAAAAAGGAAAAGGGTGAGCTCAACTAGCCCAGTAAAGAATATTATGACTAAGATAATATAGAAAAAATTATCGTTAGTCTTCAACAGGGGAAAAAAATCTAATAGAATACAATAGACAACAAGTTTTAAATCAATATTCGCAGCGGAAATAATAATTCATTAGAAGAGTTACGTAGAGAATGAAATCTACTTTCTTCTATGAATTTAAAAGTTTATCATCAATATTTTATCCTCAGAACATCAATCAACATACATCTTGAATCAAATATTCATCTTTGCACTACTGAGCCAAAGATATTCCTCGATTAATCATGTTCATCTCAACACTGTTTCTTTTTACTACTGGGCAAAGATATTTATAAGAAAATCAACCATCTTTGCACTACTGGGCCAAAGATATTCAAGAATATCATCATTTAGGACCGAGGATGATGAAAATATTTTAAAGAAAAGCGAATCCGATTGAAACAAAAGAATAAATATTAAGGATTCGTATTTCGGTTTATCCATGTCCAAAAATACCTCATAAATAACCATAGTGGAGTAAAATTCAAGAATGATCAAAACATGGATACAATTAGAGTTAGTATCCATAATAGATATTTTGGACAAAAAACAAAAATTTAATTTTTCTATGAATAGTGCCGTATTCGTGAATAGTACCGTATACGTGAATAGTGCTGTATACGTGAATAGTAACCCCGACATTAAAAGACAAGAATTTCACAAGAAAAATCTTACCAATATTTCAGCATAATGATATTAAAAGAATTAAAATCATTTATAAGAAAAAATAACATCCCTTACCTAGAAAAGACAATACTTACATTTGGAATCTCGGATATAGTCTTTGAAGGAAACTTGCACCAGATAGCAACACTCTCAAAGTATCAAAATACTCACAAGAATACGCCGATAATATAGAGAGAGAGAGAGAAAAAACATGTTTCTGGTGTGATTTTCAATTCTAACCTAAGCACCCTATTTATAGGAAAATGCTTAGAACACCAAAGCAGAAAATTTAATAAAATATTAATATTTTCAAATTATATTCCTACGCACACTACACCAGACCAAAATCATCAGCCATCCACCCCACAAAAATAACAAAAACGTTTTTCTTAATTAAAATATTTTAAACTTCAAAAATTAATTATTCTGGAACTTCGGAACTTCAATAATTCATAATAAATAGCCCTTTTTTTAAGAAAAATTCAAATCTTATGTCCATGCCATAGGAAATTTAATTCTATACAACTTTGCAAAAGAAAGTTTTTCCAAATTCCAAGCAGAAGTTGACCGAAATCCACATACGAACGATTTTATAGGCTATAATCAAATTTTAGTCAAGAAATGGGGTCCACCAACACACAAAACATGTTTTAAATATTTTAAGTAATAAAAATACTCTTCATCCTCATATATTCATATATCCCACATTCATTGTAAAAATATCACCATTATTATATTATTATAATATAATAATATATTTAAATGAATTATTTTATCAGAAAAAGATAAAATAACAATTTTTAACAATTGTCACATTAAAAATTTTCTCCATCTATATCCACATAAAATGAATATTTTCCTTATCATATAAATCAATAATTAATTATTCACAAATAATATTACATAATCACAATATCGACAACCAGGCCGTTCCTAGGAAAGAGGGGGGCTTTCCAATAAGGATTTCTCCTTACTGGCGCGCAATTAGGTGACCAAACCTCTCTTTAGACAGAACTTTCTAGACATTGCCAATATTTCTATCTAATAATATTATTCAAATAATATGAATTATTGATCCGATAATGGAAAATACTGTGTAATGACAATTATTGAAACAACAATAATATAAAATATCAACGCAACAATTATTAATAAAATAAAATATTGAACAGTAATTACTGTAACAATTATTGAGTAGTGCATTCTTACGTAAGAATCAATAATTGGTGCAATACCGTGTGCTACTGTATTTTAACCACCGAGTATTTCAACAATATTAACGATAACAACTACGCCGTTATTTATAAAGAACTTATACTTGTCGTTTTCTTCATCCAATCGCTTTCCGTTATGGGGCCCACACAAGGCTGCGCCTTCGTACGAATATTCCCCGACAGTAAGAATATTGCACGACCAAACGAATATTCCCCGACAATAATGAATATTTTATAACCACTTGCTTATTTGAAATATTTGCGCATTTTACCCATAACTAACCACATTAATCAAATCAACCCTTACTATAATAAATAAAGGAAATTTAATTTCATTTATAATAAGTTGGGGTCTTTCAACCTCCCCTCCTTATGAAATTTCGTCCTCGAAATTGACGTACGTACCCGGTGTTTCGAAAAGGTTAGGATACCTCGCTTTCATTTCTGTTTCCAACTCCCAGGTCATTTCCTCAATAGCATGGTTCCTCCATAAAACTTTGACTTGTGGTATGACCTTTGTGCGAAGGACATGCTCCTTCCTATCCAAGATCTTGACAGGTACCTCTTCATACGTTAAATCTTCGGCTATCTCGTCCGGTTCTAACTCAATAACGTGATTCGGGTCTTTCACATATTTATGTAGCACAGATATGTGAAAAACATTATGAACACGAGACATACTTGGAGGTAATGCGAGTCTATAGGGCACATTTCCTACTCGGTCAAGAATCTGAATTGGACCAATAAATCGTGGATTGAGCTTTCCACTCTTATCAAATCTTGTAACTCCTTTCCATGGAGCCACACGTAACAATACATGATCCCCAATACTAAATTCCACGTCCTTTCGATGAAGATCCGCATAACTCTTTTGTCGATCCTGTGACATTTGTATACATTGTCGAATCATTTGGATCTTTTCTGTAGTCATACGTACCAACTCTGGTCCGAACAATGTTCCTTCACCCACCTGGGACATACTGGAGAGCGACACTTTCGTCCATACAATGCTTCGAATGGAGCCACACCTATACTTGCCTGATAATTGTTGTTGTATGAGAATTCCACCAATGGTAAATACTTATCCCAACTCCCTTTGATGTCTAGGACACAGAGTCTTAATATATCTTCAAGTGTTTGAATAGTCCTCTCTGATTGTCCATCCGTTTGAGGATGGTATGTCGAATCAGATCGTAATCATGCTCGTAGCTTTTTGCAAGCTAACCCAAAATCGTGATGTGAATCTTGGGTCACGATCCAAAACTATGGATACTGGCATGCCATGCAATCTCACAATCTCATTTATGTACATACGAGCAAGACGTTCAAGGGAATAAGTCTTCCGTATCGACAAGAAATGAGTAGACTTGGTTAATCTATCAACAATAACCCAAATAGCATTTATGCCTTGAGAAACCGTGGGAAGACCCGTAATGAAATCTATGGTAATGTGTTCCCACTTCCATTTTGGAATCTTAAGTGGTTGCAATGGACCCTTAGGCACTTGATGTTCCGCCTTTACACGTTGACAAGTTAAACACCTCGAGATAAACTTTGCAATCTCTCTCTTCATATTGTTCCACCAAAATGTATGTCAAAGATCACGATACATTTTGGTACTTCCAGGATGGATTGCAAACGGTGTATTGTGTGCCTCAATCATGATCTTGTAATTCAAATCAGAGTCGTTAGGAACACAAATTCTGGAGTGGACTCAAAGTATTCCTTCTTCATCGATTCTTGCTTCTGGAATAGCACCTTCTTGTACTTTCTTCTTCATACACATTAGCTCCGGGTCTGTGGCTTGAGCAACTTTAACTTTTTCGATTAAAGTCGGTTCTATGCGTATACTTGACATCATCACATGGGTCCCCGGAGTCTTGAATTCTTTCTTTATCTTTTGTAAATCACACAAAATGGGCCTTTGTGTTGACAACATCGCACTCGTTCCCACATATGATCTTCCACTCAACGCGTTAGTTACCACGTTCACTTTTCCAGGATGGTATTGAATGGTGTGGTCATAATCTTTGAACAGCTCGAGCCAATGTCGTTGCCGCATGTTGAGTTCCTTTTGGGTGAAGAAATATTTGAGGCTTTTATGGTTTGAATATATCTCCACTCTCTCCCCATATAGATAGTGCCTCTAGATCTTTAGCGCGAAAACGACTGCCGCCAACTCTAGATCATGAGTAGGATAATTCCTTTCATATTCTTTAAGTTGTCGCGAGGCATAGGCTATGACTTTTCCATATTGCATGAGAACACATCCTAACCCTTTGCCCGAAGCATCGCTGTAGATAACAAATCCATCCAAACTTGATGGTATTGTCATAACAGGTGCCAAAATGAGTCTCCTCTTGAGCTCTTGAAAACTCTTCTCGCATTCCTCGCTCTATACAAATTTTGTATCTTTCCGAGTCAGCTGAGTTAATGGAGTAGTTATTCGAGAAAATCCTTCCACGAATATCCGATAATAACCAGCTAAGCCCAGAAAGCTACATACTTCGGTCACCGTCTTTGGTTGCTCCCAACTTCGTATGGCTTCAATCTTTGTCGGGTCAACAGATACTCCATGTTTTGACACTACGTGCCCAAGGAATGCTACTTCCTCAAGCCAGAACTCGCATTTCTTCAACTTGGCATACAACTTGTTTTCACGAAGCCTTTGGAGTACCAACTTCAAATGGTGCTCATGATCTTCACAACTTTTGGAATATATGAGGATGTCATCAGTAAAGACCACAACGAATTGATCCAAATATTCCTTGAATACTCGGTTCATCATATCCATGAAAGCCGCAGGAGCATTAGTCAATCCAAAAGACATGACCAAGAATTCCTAATGCCCGTATCGAGTTCTGAAGGCAGTCTTTGGGATATCCTCAGTTCTAATCTTCAGCTGATGATATCCAGAACGAAGATCGATCTTTGAAAAGAATTGTGCTCCTTGCAACTGGTCAAATAGGTCATTAATGCGAGGTAGCAGATACCTATTCTTGATAGTGACATGGTTTAATTCCCATGTCGATCTGAAATCGCATACTCCGTCTTTCTTCTTTACGAATAAAACAGGAGCACCCCAAGGAGATGTACTAGGACGAATGAAACCGATGTCCAATAACTCCTGTAGTTGGACCTTTAACTCTTAAAGTTCAATAGGAGCCATTCGATATGGGGTTTTAGAAATGGGCTTTGTACCAGGTTCATGATCAATAAAGAATTCAACTTCATGTTCTGGGGGTAGACCGGGAAGTTCTTCAGAAAATACGTTAGGAAATTTACTAACAACAGGAATATTATTCAAATCAGACGTGTCTTTAGTCAAATCCATAACATGGGCTAAGAAAGCTTGACATCTGTTTTTCAATAAACGAATAGCTTTATGACTTGATATGACAGTGATTGATTTTAGTGGTTTAGTTGCTTGAATTTGCACAACAGGTTGGTTAGGAATATGAAAACTAACAACCTTACGAAAACAATCAATTTTGGCATGATGAGTAGTTAACCAATCAATCCCTAAAATCACATCAAATTCAAGTATCTTTAAAGAGATAAGGTCAACAGGTAATGTGATGGTGCCAACTTGGATCAAACAAGATTTATAAACACTGGATGTAATGAAAGTTTCTCCTAACGGAGTCTCCACAGATAAATTAAAGTCTAATTTCTCCAGAGTCAAGTTTAAACGTTGAGCACAAGCAGGAGAGATAAATGAATGGGTAGCACCGGTATCTAGTAAGGTATAAACTTCGCAAGAATTTATGATTAGCTTACCCGTGATCACCTCGTTTGGGTTCTTCGCATTTTGACCAGTCATGACAAACGCTCTTCCAAGAACCGTTGACTTTGACTTTTCTGGGACTGCCTTTTGAGTCACCATCCCGACTGGACTTGATTTTGCTACCGTACAATCTCGAGCGATATGTCTTTCCTTTCCACAATTATAACATACCTTGAACTGTTGTGGGCAGTTTGGGCTGATATGTCCCTCTTTCCCGCATTTATATCATACGACCGGTGGTCGTTTTCCTCCCTTAGAACCAGTTGCTGCTGGTGCTGACGTATTTGAATTGTCATTGGTGAATCTCTTCTTTTTAAAATCTCCCCCCGACTCGCTTCTTCTATTTTCATGGCCATGATTACCACCAGAGTGGTTACCGCTTTTGTCCGTGTTTTTCTTTCTCCGCTGATTATCGTTGTTCACGATGGCTAACATCCGCAGTATGATCTTGGTTGTGGTCCTTGGTTGAACGTACTCGTTATCTCGCTCTAATAATTGAGCCTGTTGTGACAACATCTGAATATAGAGAAAATTTATGAGAAATGAGATACTAACGTATCTTTGGGTTTCAAACCTCTCGAAACATTCGCGTCATACGTTCCTCATTCTCCACCAAATGAGGTGCAAACCCGATAACTCTGCAAACTTCGCCCAGTCTTTGGGACACCGCCATGTTGTTTCTGCTCCGATCCTAATAAACTCTACCTCCTTCATATACGAATACTTTTAGGAAAGTACTTGTCATTGAATCGCTTCTTCAAACGTTTCCCAAGACATCTTTGAAGTACCGATGGATGGAGTGCAGCTTCACGATTCCCACCAGTAATCTTCCTCGTTAAGGAACATAAAGGTGGCGAATGGAACCTTCTGTTCCTCCGTGCATCCCAAGACGTGGAATATCTTGGTAATTTGCTTAACCCACGTCTTCGCCTTAATCGGATCCGGCTTTCCCCAGAATTATGGTGGTCCCAACTCTTTTAACTGCTTCGCTGTGACAAACCTTACGTTGCTATCATTTCCACTTGTATTTTGTACACGAGTCTCCTTCATCTGATTTTGTATGAACTGCAAAAAGCTTCTAAACATTCCATCGTTCATCGTTTGATCAGTGATGTTGTTTACAGGAGGAACATTGCCGGCCTGTTGCACGTTTTCCTTATTGGTGAGTAAAGGTGTCTCCACGGTCTCATTTACTCCACTGTTAACATTCTCAGTCGCCATTCTCAAATACTGCCATAAAACAAGGTTAATTAAAGAAATCAACATATCACATAATATCCCTATATACTAATGTTGGTTGATTTCACAATCAAAGCAAACGTGCAAGTATACACGATCAACAAGTAATATAGTGATAAATTAGAGTATCGATCCCTCAGAGAATTCTAATTAATAAATTCCAACTACTAATCTTTGTATCAATCCAATTTTATTTAAACAACCCAAAAATTGTGATTATTAAAGTTAAGAAAACTAATTGTAAATATAACCAAGAAATTATGCTAAAAGAAAACAAGAACAAATTAAAAATTATTTGAATGCAGGTGAATGATAATTAAGACTCCAATTTCCCTAATTATAATTACTAAATCAATTATTTAATTATCCCAATTATTATGTCTATAGAATTGTTAACAGGAATTCTCAATTGCCAAAAGCCCTCTCTCGAGTGATCAATTGCCTTCTATTTAACCCAGATTAATTTTGCTATATCTCTATGCAAAACAATTGAATTAAACTCGTTACAATCCCAATTCCTTATGTGTTACGTGCGGCAAATAGATATTCTCATTCTATTCACAAACCTAATTACTCACTATGTAAATAACTAAGTCACATGTCATCCTCGCCTTGAATTCTAACCCTAGAATTCCTTTCTCGAATTCCTTCTAGAAAGTAACACAAGAATTATTGGACAGATAATTAATCAATAAATCCAAAGCATGATGAACAATTCACTTCAACATAAATAATTGGGATAAATTAAATAATCAATCCATCACCATAAATGGTTCCATTAGAATCTTAAGAAAAAGAAATTAGAACACCAAAGCAGAAAATTTAATAAAATATTAATATTTTCAAATTATATTCCTACGCACACTACACCAGACCAAAATCATCAGCCATCCACCCCACAAAAATAACAAAAACGTTTTTCTTAATTAAAATATTTTAAACTTCAAAAATTAATTATTCTGGAACTTCGGAACTTCAATAATTCATAATAAATAGCCCCTTTTTAAGAAAAAATCAAATCTTATGTCCATGCCATAGGAAATTTAATCCTCTACAACTTTGTAGAAGAAAGTTTTTCCAAATTCCAAGCAGAAGTTGACCGAAATCCACATACGAACAATTTTATAGGCTATAATCAAATTTTAGTCAAGAAATGGGGTCCACCAACACACAAAACATGTTTTAAATATTTTAAGTAATAAAAATACTCTTCATCCTCATATATTCATATATCCCACATTCATTGTAAAAATATCACCATTATTATATTATTATAATATAATAATATATTTAAATGAATTATTTTATCAGAAAAAGATAAAATAACAATTTTTAACAATTGTCACATTAAAAATTTTCTCCATCTATATCCACATAAAATGAATATTTTCCTTATCATATAAATCAATAATTAATTATTCACAAATAATATTACATAATCACAATATCGACAACCAGGTAGCTTCTGTGGGAAGAGGGGGCTTTCGATAAGGATTTCTCCTTACTGGCGCGCAATTAGGTGACCAAACCTCTTTTAGACAGAACTTTCTAGACATTGCCAATATTGCTATCTAATAATATTATTCAAATAATATGAATTATTGATCCGATAATGGAAAATACTGTGTAATGACAATTATTGAAACAACAATAATATAAAATATCAACGCAACAATTATTAATAAAATAAAATATTGAATAAAGAATTATCGTAACAATTATTGAGCGCGATGCCTTCTTACGTAAGAATCAATAATTGGTGCAATACCGTATCTTGTGTATTTTAACCACCCAAATATTTCAACAATATTAACGATAACAACTACTGGCAGTTATGGGGCCACACAAGGTCAAGCTTTTCGCATTTAATATTCCCAACAAGAAGAATATTGCATCGACCAAAACGAATATTCCCCGACAACAATGAATATTTTATAACCACTTGCTTACTTGAAATATTTGCGCATTTTACCCATAACTAACCACATTAATCAAATCCACCCTTCCTATAATAAATAAAGGAAATTTAATTTCATTTATAATAAGTTGGGGTCTTACAACCCAGATCATCAATGACACCCTCTAAGATAATTCTTAACAACAAATTACAAAATCAAACATCAAATCATATGATTTAGAAATTTTGGGGTTTGATACCTTTAAAACTTTGATCTTTGATCCTTGATCCTTGAATCTGTTCTTGTTAAGCTAAGAGATGATTTTGTCTTAACTTCTCACTCCTTTTCACTCTCATACCCGAATTTCTAGAGATAGAATGGTCTTGGTTATTTTGACAAGTAAAGTGAATAACTTTACTTACTTTTCTCTTTTTATTTTTGGATTCAATGAACCAAGTTGATAGATATAGCTGTTGATTTGTGAGATATAACTCACATTCTAGGCTTAGGGTTGGTGAACAACCCACATTAGGTCAAGATCTATACACCAACTCATTAAAGAATTGCAAAAAGGGTAAAATGGTCATTTCTATAAAATTTTAATACTAGAATTGTCATTTGATGCAAACCCTTAGGGTTTGACCCTTAGGGTTTAACCCTCAGGGTTAAAACTTAAGGTTCCCAAAATCAATTTTCTAGGATTTCAAAATAAAAAATTTATGATTTTTAAATTATAATTAGGGTTTCAAATAATTATATTATAATTTTCTAATCACATTAGGACTTAAATGAAATTAGGATTAATATTTCCTAATTAAAATTTAAAATTACCTAATTATCAATTAGGGTTTCAAATTTACAAATTAGGGTTCCTAATAATTAAGGTTTCTAATTATTAGAATTTCTAATTCATCAATTAGGGTTATCCCTAATTAGATTTGAAATTAATACACAAAAATCTTTTTCATAACATTTAAATTCCCAGATTAGGGTTCTAATATCCCGACTTAGGGTTTTAAATAATCTTTCTAATTTAGAAATTAGGTTTTCTAATTAGATTTGTGATTACTACACAAAAACCTTATACCTTGTATTTAAATCCCCAAATTAGGGTTTTCATCATCCGAATTAGGGTTTCGGATTCCCGGAACTAAAATTAGGGTTTCAGAACCGGTTTCTAGAGTTTCTTATCCATTGCTAGGGTATTCTAACTGAACGTTGACGTTCTTAATATACGATTAGGGTTTGACACAAATATAGTTTATCTGGTCATCCCTTGACCCATAACCACATTCTGAACACATAAATGACCAAATACACAGAACATAACCACCTATACACTTAATCCCAAATAGTTCACATAAATCCTTCACAAAATTTTGAAATCCTCAAAATTCCTTCCCAAAAATATCAAACGCATACACTAATTTTCTGTCTAGGTCCTAATATTGAATCTTAAATCAATCAATTAAGATTTTAAAAATTTTCTAAATTATCGGGTTGTCACATTCACCCCTTCTTCTAAGAATTTTGTCCCCGAAATTCACCTTACACCTTACACCATACTTCTTACACCATTCATACACATCATCACATGCTACCCAATACACAACTCACAAGTGTAAAAATTTTCAAATTGTTCTGAGGATTCAAATAGACTATTTTTCTGTCATTTTCGCAAAGGTTTTTATGGAAATTCATCCATGAAACCGCAAATAACTTACTTTGACGAGATAGGGTGATTAGCTGATATGCCCTATACTGGCCAAGTACTGATTTTATCTATTTCTCGTCACTGCCATAGGCACAAAATTTCTTCCTCAGTCTTATTAGATTCCGCACCAAAATAATTTGGTTCGGGAAATTTCTTTCAATGAACACTTAGAGTTTTCAAAAACATTAGTCTAGCTGAATCGAATAGCGTAGACTCATATCAATAATTCAATTCAATCGAATTATTTAGGTGTAGCCAAACCCTGTTGGCAAATTAAAATTTTGAAAATATTTTTGAGAATGACGTCATGATGCCGAACTGTATTAACAGTCTGTTTGAGGATGCCGTCATCGTATGACTTTGTCATAACACATCATACAATAGTGGAATGGTACATAAGTGATAAATAAAATGATTTTTAGATCTAATTCACACTAAGTATTCCTGTATTTACAACTTTGTCAACTTTTTATAATCTCTGTACCAGGTTACATGGTACATAAGTGATAAATAAAATAAATTCTGATATTTCAATTCATTTGCGTCTAGCCGAAATAAGTAGCATAGACTAAACTTTAAACCGTTTCAAAAATGATTACGAGTCTACATATCTTTTTTTTAAAAGCACATAGTGCATATTTAGCTTGATGTCAAAATTTTGAAGTCTAGCACAGCTAGGAGTTTTGGAAAACTTATGTCTCAACTAATAATCATTTGCTTAACAATCTATCTGTTCCTATAATCCTCAATACTCCATTCACACACAACTATACCCAGTTCGTCAAACCACACTTATGAGTTCATAAACTTGCCACAATCATATGAGTTTAAGAATTTACCCTAGTATGACCTTTGGCGTCCATTCGCTGAGGGGTTCATAAACATTTCATATAACTATGAGTCAAGAATGTCACATAAGTATGAGTTTTAAGAACTCGTACTTAACCTTATATTCTCTACCTATAACCTATCTATCTCATTATACACATGAAAAGGAATCACCCTCTTAACATACGTATATAGAATAATAGCGACACAAATATTTCAATGATTATCGATTGCGAAAACTAAGTGGTTTTTACACCAAGTACAATTCCCCGCCCATACAAGGAATCCTACAACTCAGCTGCTGACATGAGTCCTCAATTGAAATCCCCACCTAATCTTAACTCCCTTCTCAATACGAATTTTATTCAACTCGTATTCATAATCCTTTCCTGAATCTGTACCAATTTATAGTACAACTGACATACAACAATCTTTGCTGTAACTTTTCAATCATTAGATTGATTCTTCTCTCTGCTATCACCTTATCAGATCACGGGGTGATCTCATCGTATAAATTACGATTCATTTCTGTACTATGATCGTTTTGTTTTACGATCTCCTATCCCTGCACTTTTAGTCTTTTAGACTCGATCTATTCACCACTAATGTTCACCTTTATTATCAGAGTTAGGGGACTCCGTATCTTTACAACTCGCCGAGATTCGTCTTTGAATCTTACCGACCAACTAATCACTACGGTTATTGGTCTCAGGTATTCCTACCTAAGGTTTGTAAGACCCCAACTTTATGAATAAAGATTAATTTCTCTCGAAATATATTTTTGAATATTATGATGTGGATATGATATAATGTTATAGTTATGGGTAATATTTACAAATTTTGTAAAAAGTAAGCAAGTGGTTATATAATATTCGATTGGTGGGAGAATATTCATTTTAACGAGGGAATATTTATGCGATGACACAATCATTAGTGGACCCCACAACGAAGTATTATCGTAGTTAGAAAATGACGAAATTATCTTTTATATAAAATAACGGCGAAAGTTTTACCGTTAAAGCTGTTGAACTACCCGGTAGTAAAAGTATAGTATGTCTGGCGTGGTTGCATAGTAGCAACACGGTATTGATTATTGATGCTTACATAAGAAGTCACTCGGTTATACTCAATTATTACTACGATAATTCTTTGCATCATATCTCTCATATTATTGATTCAATTATTGTCACACTATCATCTCGCATAATATGTTATATTATTAAATTAATAATTGAACGACAAAGTTATTCATATTATTATTTGCAATATTAACAATGTCTAGAAGTTCTGTCAAGGAGAGGTTTGGTCACCTAATTGTGCGCTAATAAGGAGAAATCCTTAGCGGAAAGCCCCCTCTTTCCTGGGAACGACCTGTTTGTTAAATATTGTGATTTATAATATTAATGATGAATAAGTTCGTGTTGATTAAAGATAAAATTGATAGTTCCAATGTGTTGGGATTATTAGTGTTAGTGGAAATCGACATTTATTTCGATAATAATTGATGTCTGGAAGTTATATTGACCAATCGGGTAATTAATCGGATAAATGAGCAATTAATTGCTATTAATTCACATGCTTATAACTATTTGTTCACATGTGTGTACTATTGATTCACATTCATGTGTACTATTTAGGGAGGTGGTGCAAGATTGATAATACTTGCATGACTAAATTAAAAATGGAGGTATAGATGAAGGTATTATCTTTGTAATTATTTTTTTCACATGATAGAACTATTGATTCACATGATTGTACTATTAATTCACATGATATACTATTAGGGAGGTGGTGCAAGTTTGATAATACTTGCGGGACTAAATTAAAAATGAAGAAAAAGATGAAGGTATTATCTTTGTAATATTTGAGCCCCAAAACGTGTAATTATCGAAACTATATTTTCCTATAAATAGAAGCTCATTCTTCCTTCATTCTCACCAATTCACTAAGACTCACAAGAGCAATTATAGAGAGAAAGCTATAGAGAGAAAGAAGAAGAAGAAAGTGACGCTACTTCACTACTCCGATATCCGAGTCTTCTTACGAGGTAAGGGGTATTATTTATTTCATATTACGAAGAGATATTATTTTTTGTATTACGTATGAATATTATTTTTTGTTTAAATATTCATAAAGAATATTATCTTCGTTCAATATTAGTAGGAATATTATCTTAGTTTAAATATTAGTTGGAATATTATTTTTTCAAGTTCGAGGATGTTATTTTTGTTCAATATTAAGCTTGAAATAATATTTTCTTCCATACTACGTAGTATGTAAGTAATATTATTTCATTTTAGATTTTGAATTTTATACTCATTTTGTTGAAGTTTTGGTTTCTATACTCCATGAAATTAGTAGAATATCCTTGATATTTACGCTTCATCTATATCTTTTCATGGAAATATTATTACGAGCTTTCTTGATAATTATTGATCTTTTCATGATGGAATACTATTCATGAGTTACTATTTATGGGTTCTATTCACTGGTTACTATTCACTCAAATATTATTCACTTTCGGGTATTATTGGGCACTTTTCATGCCAGTTCACTATTCATTCTATTCAGGTTACTATTCATTCATCCTATTCATTATTATTATTCATTTGGGTATTTGGGGTACTTTTATATGTCGGATACTATTCATTGAGGTACTATTCTCAAGTACTATTCACGAGGTACCATTCACGGGTACTATTTACCCAAAAATATATATTTCTTTTACATCCAAATTATTTTTGATACATGAATATTATTCTTGAATTTTACTCTACAAAGCGATGTATCATGTTGACAATTTGGATATTTTAAACTCTGGATAAATTTAAAGTCTTTAATATTTATCCTTGATTTCGTTTGATTTCGTTTGATTATTGCTTATATCATTGTCATCATCCTCATGCTTATATTGTGATGAAAGTCATCTTTGGCTTACGTGCATAGATGGATTTGTTGATTGGTATGATTATGACTAGGGGATCATTCGTATAATCATGACCCGTAATGTTACAAATGATGTGGTAAAAGTCCTCATTGGCCGTGTAGTGCATTGATGGACAATTGTTGGTATGATTATGACCGAGGAATTATTCGGTATAATCATGACCATTGATGATTACATGAATATCCTTGGCCGTAGTAGTGCGAGGATGATTCGATGATGTGGTTTATTTATTAAGTTTGAGTCTCGGCGATAAATTTGATGAAAAACTTTTAAATCATAGAAGATAGTAGATATCATGCTCTACTTGACTCTTCTAATGGATTGCTTGTTCATTGCGCGTTGTTGATCTAAAACTTGTTGTCTATTATATTCTATCGGTTGTTATCTTTGTTGAAGGCTAAGGATAATTTATTCTGCATTATCTTAGTCATAATATTTCTTACTGGGCTAGTTGAGCTCACCCTTTTCTTTCATTGTTCTCTTCAGAAAATGAGAATATAGTTGGGACGAGTCGGGGAATGGAATGATGGTCCAGGATAAGTGGCTGTAGTAGTCTCACTATTCTATGAAATAGTGTGATAATAATTGTAATGAGAACTTCATTGAATGTGGATATTGTCTAGAAGACGATATTCATTTTAAAAACTCAACTATGTTTTGTCATATTTTTACACGACAGTTGTATTAAAGAAGTTTGTATTTGATTTCTGTACCATGTATTTGGCGACTCAAGATGGGTGATGTATACCTGTTTTGGGGGCGTCACAGTTGGTATCAAAGCTTAGGGATATGATCCTGGTACGAGATGTGAGACAAGAACTAGGAGGGAGAGCGAGGGAAATTCCTTAGCTAGTATGACCTACCTAAGTTTATTTGGTATTTAATTGGTCGGTCGAGTATAGGGATAATATGTGATATGTCAATTAACCCTTGTTTTGTGATGGTGTTTGAAAATGGCATCTGAAAATGTTGAGATCGTGAATGAAGCACATGAGACCGTTGAGTCACCAACGATCAATACCCAGGATAATGTGCAACATGAAGACAATAATCCTCAGGTAAATAACAACACCGATTAGATGATAAACGATGAGATGTTCAGAGGCTTTATGCAATTTATGCAACATCGGTGAGAGAGAGACTCTCATTCAAAATTCGAGGTGGAAACAACGGCAACTCTCGGATGGTCACTTTAAGCGATTCAAGGAGAGTGGGATCATGGAGTTTTTGGGAAAGCGAACCACTTAAAGCGGAGAGCGTGGATAAAGTAAATCACCAAGATATTTGATGTCTTGGAATGCTCGAGAGGAGCAAAAGGTTCCCTTCGCCACCCTTTATGTTGCGTGAAGAAGCGGATTATTGGTGGGAATATAAAAGCGTACCTAGCGACTGGCCTTTTCAGATGTCTTGGGAGAAGTTCGAAGAGTTGTTCAATCGACAAGTACTTTCCGAAAGTATTCGTCACATGAAGGAGGTGGAATTCATCAAGTTGGAGCAAAACAATATGGCGTGTCGTAATCTGAGGCTAAATTTGCGGAGTTATCCGGTTTGCATCCCATTTGGTTGATAATGAGGAGAATGAATGGCGTGAATGTTTCTAAGAGGTTTGAAACCCGATATCGTCGATACCTCATTTCTCACAAACTTTATTTATATTCGAGATGTTGTGAATAGGGCTCGATTATTGGAGCGCGATAATGAGTCGAAGCTGACCAAAAGGCAACGACCAACAACAATACGAATAATAATCGTGCAGGTGGCAACGACCATCGAACAATGATAACCATCGTGGGGGAAATTATCATGCCAAGAATGGTAACCACTTCGGTGGTAATCATGGCCAAGATAATAGAAGTGGAAAATTCAAGAAGAGAAAATTTAACGATGATGGGAACACGTTGGCAGCAACACCAACACTAGCAACAAATTCTAGGGGAGGAGAACGACTGCCAGTTAGATGCTATAGATGCGGAGAGGAGGGACACATAAGTCCAAACTGTTCACAACCTTCCAAGGTATGTTTTAGTTGTGGAAAAGACGGTCACATAGCTCGATTTTGTCTTGTAGCGAAATCAAGTCCAGCTGGGACGATGGCACCAAAGGCGAATATAGACAAAACAAAATCGGTGGTTTTAGGGAGAACATTTTTCGTGACTTCTCAAAAAGCGAGTAACCCAAACGAAGTTAGCACGGGTTAGTTAATTATAAATTCTTGCGAAGTATATACGTTATTAGATACCGGTTCTACCCATTCTTTTATCTCTCTTGCTTGCGCTCAACGTTTAAATTTGACCTAGAGAAGTTAGACTTTGACTTATTGGTTGAAACTTCGTTAGTAGAAACCTTCGTTACCTCCACTGTTTATAAATCTTATTGATTAAAATCGACACTTTCACGTTACCTGTTGATCTTATCTCTTTGAAAATACTTTCTCTTGATGTGATTTTAGGAATCGATTGGTTAACTTCTCATCATGCAAAAATTGATTATTTTCGTAAGGTTGTTAGCTTTCATATTCCTAACCAACTTTGTTATGCAAATTCAAGCAACCAAACCACTAAAGTTAATCACTGTCATATCAAGCCATAAGTAAAGAGCCCCGATCCTTTCGTTGTTGACTTCCTTGTGTGGAATGCACCGAAGCCAGACTTTCTATAGGGGAAGCCGTGAATAACGGTGGCAAGTTGATAGGTATCAATGTGACGTGCTATCCAAGTCTTGGGATGAGAGTCACAGTTTTGAATGATATTTCTATTGTTAATAAATTTTTGACGTATTCCTGAAGACTTCTTAGCCTACCCCTAGAGCGTGAAATCAAATTTTGTATTGACCCCAGTATAAAACCCATTTCTAAAACCCTCAAATATTTCTTCGCCTAAAACGAATGTAATATGTGCCAAAGATGTTGGCTTAAGCTGTTGAAGGTTACGACTATACCATTCATTATCATCGTGGAAGAGTGAACATGGTAGCTGACACGTTGAGTAGAAGATCATATGCGTTTACGAGTGTGATGTTGTTAACACAAAGACCCATTTCGTATAACTTACAAATGATGAAGATAGAGTTACAGACTCTAAGGACCCACGTGGTGATATCAAATATACGAGTAGAATCGACTTTAATCAATAAAGTTAAAAAGTCGCTCAAGCTTCTGAACCAGGAGGCGATGAATGAATGAAGAAGAAGGTTCAAGAAGGCGTTATTCTAGAAGCAAGAATCGATGAAGAGAGGAAATCTCAACCCTCGATTTTATTGGTCCATTTGAAATCCTCGATCGAGTAGGAACTGTGGCCTATAGACTCGTTTTACCGCCAAGTATATTGCGTGTTCATAACATTTTTCACGTATCGATGTTACATAAATATGTGGACGACCCTAACCACATTATTGAATTAGAACTAGATGAGATAGCCGAAGATTTAACGTATGAGGAGATACATGTTAAAATCTTGGATAAGAAGGATATATTCTACGCTCAAAGATTATACCTCAAGAGTTAGAATCTGACGAGGTATCATCATCTCTTCAACATACCAGGTACGCACCCTAATTTTGAGGACGAAATTTCATAAGAAGGGGAGGTTGTAAGACCTCAACTTTTATGAATAAAGATTAATTTCTCTCGAAATATATTTTTGAATATTATGGTGTGGATATGATATAATGTTATAGTTGTGGGTAATATTTATAAATTTTACAAAGTAAGCAAGTGGTTATATAATATTCGATTAGTGGGGAATATTCGTTTTAACGGGGGGAATATTAAATGCGACGACACAATCATTGGTGGACCCCACATGAAAGTATTGTCGTAGTTAGAAAATGACGAAATTATCTTTTTATAAAAATAACGGCGAAAAGTTTTATCGTTAAAAAGCTGTTGAACTACCCGGTAGTAAAAAAATGCGATGTCTGGCGTGGTTGCATAGTAGCACACGCGATATTGATTATTGATGCTTATGTAAGAAGTCACTCGATTATACTCAATTATTGCTACGATAATTGTTGCATCATATCTCTCATATTATTGATTCAATTATTGTCATAGTATCATCTGCATAATATTTTATATTATTAAATCAATAATTGAGACGACAAAGTTATTCATATTATTATTTGCAATATTGACAATGTCTAGAAGTTCTCTCAAGGAGAGGTTTGGTCACCTAATTGCGGCGATAAGGAGAAATCCTTATCGAAAGCCCCATCTTTCACGAGAAATGACACGGTTGTTAAATATTGTGAGTTATAATATTAATGATGAATAAGTTAAATGTTGATTAAAGATGAAATTGATAGTTCCATTGTGTTGGGATTATTAGTGTTAGTGGAAATCGACATTTATTTCGATAATAATTGATGTCTGGAAGTTATATTGACCAATCGGGTAATTAATCGGATAAATGAGCAATTAATTGCTATTAATTCACATGCTTATAACTATTTGTTCACATGTGTGTACTATTGATTCACATTCATGTACTATTAGGGGAGGTGGTGCAAGATTGATAATACTTGCATGACTAAATTAAAAATTGAGGTATAGATGAAGGTACTATACTGTAATTATTTTTTTCACATGATTGAACTATTGAGTCACATTATTGTACTATTAATTCACATGATATACTATTAGGGGAGGTGGTGCAAGTTTGATAGTACTTACAAGACTAAATTAAAAATGAAGAAAAAGATGAAGGTATTATCTTTGTAATATTTCGAGCCCCAAAATGTGCAATTATCAAAACTATATTTTCCTATAAATAGAAGCTCATTCTTCCTTCATTCTCACCAATTCACTAAGATTCACAAGAGTAATTATAGAGAGAGAAGCTATAGGAGAAAAGAAGAAGAGAAGAAGAGTAGCTACTGCTTCTTCTTCCCCGATATCCGATCTTCTTTTTTTGAGGTAAGGGTATTATTTATTTCATATTACGAAGAGATATTATTTTTCATATTCGTATGAATATTATTTTATTTTAATATTTCATAAAGAATATTATCTTTATTCAATATTCGTAGGAATATTATCTTCGTTAAATATTAGTTTTGGAATATTATTTTTCGTTCAAGGATGTTATTTTTTTTTTCGATATTAAGCTTGAAATAATATTTTCTTCCATACTACGTAGTATGTAAGTAATATTATTTCATTTTAGATTTTGAATTTTATACTCATTTTGTTGAAGTTTTGGCTTCTAAACTCCATGAAATTAGTAGAATATCCTTGATATTTACGCTTCATCTAGTATCTTTTCATGGAAATATTATTGTGAGCTTTCTTGATAATTATTGATCTTTTCGTGATGGAATACTATTCATGAGTTACTATTTACTGGTTACTATTCACCCGATTACTATTCACTAAAATATTATTCACTCGGGTATTCGGGGCACTTTTCATGCCGGAGTACTATTCACGAGTTACTATTCATGAGTTATTATTCACCCAAATATTATTCATTCGGGTATTTGGAGTACTTTTCATGTCGGGATACTATTCACGAGGTAATATTCTTGAAGTACTATTCACATGGTACTATTCACGGGGTACTATTTACCCGAAAAATATATTTCTTTTCTGTCCAAATTATTTTTGGTAGATGAATATTATTCTTGAATTTTACTCTACAAAGTAGTATCATGTTGACAATTTGGATATTTTTAAACTCTGGATAAATTTAAAGTCTTTAATATTTATCCTTGATTTCATTTGATTTCGTTTGATTATTGCTTATATCATTGTCATCATCCTCATGCTTATATAGTGATGAAAGTCATCTTTGGCTTACGTGCATAGATGGACTGTTGATTGGTATGATTATGACTAGGGATCATTAGGTATAATTATGACCCGTAATGTTACAAATGATATGGTAAAAGTACTCATTGGCACGTTGTGCATTGATGAACAGTTGTTGGTATGATTATGACCAGGGATTATTTAGTATAATCATCACCATTGGTGATTACATGAATATCCTTGACCCGTAGTGCAAGGATGATTCGATGATGTGGTTTATTTATTAAGCTAAGTCTCAGCGATAAATTTGATGAAAAATTTTTTAAATCATAAAAGATAGTAGATATCATGCTCTACTTGACTCTTCTAATAGATTGCTTGTTCTGCTGCAGTTGTTGATCTAAAACTTGTTGTCTATTATATCCTATCAATTGTTATACTATTGAAGGCTAAGGATAATTTATTCTACATTATCTTAGTCATAATATTTCTTACTGGGCTAGTTGAGCTCACCCTTTTCTTTCATTGTTCTCTTCAGGAAATGAGAATATAGCTGGGACGAGTCGGGGAATGGAGTGATGGTCCAGGATAAGTGGCTGTAGTAGTCTCACTATTCTATGAAATAGTGTGATAATAATTGTAATGAGAACTTCATTGAATGTGGATATTGTCCAGAAGACGATATTCGTTTTAAAAACTCAACTATGTTTTGTCGTATTTTTACACGACAGTTGTATTAAAGAAGTTTGTATTTGATTTCTGTACCATGTATTTGGCGACTCAAGATGGGTGATGTATACCTATTTTGGGGGCGTCACAATGAAGGTTGCCCAACAAGTTTAAATTTTATTTAAGGATATATCATGATTAAAAGAGTCTAAATAATAAGCTGGCTATAATTCATCAATATAGTTGAGAACTAGCACGAACAAACTTTTGATTGAACAAATATTAAACATGAACAAATTTATCTGGACCGAATGGTACTGAAGGTGATCGACCTTTCATACGACTTATACATGCATATATGCAAGTAGTACAATTCTACATGCAATCATCAATGATTAACCATAAGCGTATCTCGAATGAAACAATCTTGAGTAGAGTTAAGAAAACTTTTTGTTTAGATTGATTCTGCTATACACATTTTAATAAGCTTTAATTGAATACCTAATATAGATAATATTAATATACAAATTAGAATAATATCATCACAATATAATACTATCATATATATATATATATATATATATATATATATATATATATATATATATATATATAATAAAAACTAAAAACATAAAGACATAACCCTATCGGTTTATTCAAAGACATAAAACTTAGCATCAAGTCAGCTATTTAAGTCCGAGTTGAATCCGACAAAAATTCTAACATCCCGACGGTCTAGTCGGACAATACTCGAGTTTAAGTTCAATTAAACTCTTGCTTAAACACTTAACAATTATCTTAGATAATTTATTATTAGTCAAAATATTTTTTCATCTACCATAATAATTTTCAGATAATTAATATCATTTATCATAATTTTTTAATCACTTATATCGTATTTATATAATATAAATACCACAATATTCCTTTATCATTAATATTTATTTAATACTAAATATTAATGGAAATAATAACATAATATTATAATATATTTATAATATTACAAAGTATTTTAATACCTTAAAATCATATTTATATGATTTTTATACAATTAAATCAATTATCCGATAATTGCTATTAATATTAAAATATTAACATTTTCATGACAAAATATCAAAAGTTATATTTTATAACTTAAAATATTTTCTAACACTTAAATCATTTTTATATGATTTTTAAATCATTAATTCTATTTTTCCATAATTTATTTAATATAATTATTAAGTAAACTAATTACCATTAATATTAATTTATTAATGAATTTCATCACAAAATATTAAAAGTTATTAAAAATAACTTAAAATATTTTTTTATACCATAATATAATTTTTCATGATTTTTTTTAAAGTATTAAAATCATTTTAAATAATTTATTTAACATTATAATTAAATACCATTTATATTCCAAAATATTAAATATTTATGAATTATACTCTAAATAATTAAAAACTAATTTTCGTGCTTTAAAATAATTTTTCATAATTTATTATGTATTTTAATAATTTAAAACTATTTTTCTCTAATTATTTATTAAAATAATTAATTTTCTAATTAAATTCTGTCAGTGTAAAAGGGCCCTATAGTTATCATGTAACCATAATATGCTATAGGTGTTCTTGAAGAAACCTTGAACATCATGTCGACCGCAGCGGGTGGGTACTTTTATAACCAACAATGATTCGTGTTCTTGATGTTTTTCTGGTCAGATATCGTGATAATGTCAGAATATTGATGTAAGACTTACAACCCTAAATAAATTCCATGGTCAAAACATAAACAACTCCGCAAGATCTAAGTTGGAAGAATGCATATTGTGATTTGATGTTTAATATAAATGCTCATGATTATGTGTAAAGTCCTTGAGGAATATATGTACAAGGACTTAGTGATAGATCAAAATTGTTAGGTTGATCTTAGCCTTTAATGTTCACTTGTATAGAAGAGATCAAATATGTTAGGTTGATCTATGGCTAGAAAAAAAATAGATAGGCCTTGAAGAGAATGATATGATCTAGTCTACCATTGATTTGATCAACAAATCAAGAATGAAGCTAAAATGCTCGGGATCGTAGTCTTTGAGATGATCGTCAAAATTGTATATTTGCCTTGAAGGGCCTCTCCGATGTCGTAGAAAGTGGTCCAGACGTTTGCAAAAGCTAACTCTTTGAGATCGTAGTGTGCTCTCGGAAGCGTAGAGAGTCTGCGAAGCGAACAGCGAGATGAAGATGCTCTCGAAGCATAGTATGAGCAAAAGATCGTATTGAAAAACTATTGAAAGAAATCGTAGTGTTCTATTGGGACCAAGCACAAATATGACAAGACACCACGATATGTATCGTAGAGTATCATCATCTTGTGTCGAGAAGCGTCGAGCCCTATCTCTTGTTTGGAAACAAATTCCAACAAATGTGGAATGGGTTTTGAGCGTTGAAGCTCTCACCAGTCCCAATGGTACAAAAGATATCCTTAGTATTGATCGAAAGAAAGCGTATTCAAGAAGCTAAGAAAAGGACCATTGGGCGGAGAAAACACCTTTTTTTGGTGTTAGGTGAGAAAGCGATCTGTGTGTGTGTCGATGGGCGGTTGCAATTCGGAAGATGTGCGAAAAAGTCTCCATCAAAGCTCGAAAATGTCAAACGCATTTAATGGCTCATCAGATGACTTCAACGGATAGATTTAAAGAGATCACATATATATCCGAAACAAAGACAGATGAGAAAGTAAGCAAGCATTTGAACAAAAACGTACAAGGACACTCAACGCTCAACTCTACGATCTGAGAAAAAGAAAAAGCTTGCTCAGCTACTCAGTTCTTTCAAACAAGTGCTTAATAGCAACTGAGTAGCACCAATCACGATCTCAACAAACAACCAATCAATTAAAGTGAGAGTTCCAAGTCTGAAGGACTTGAAGAGTTCTAAGTGAACTGTGAAGAACCAAGTCTGCTGGACTTGAAGAGTTCAAGAGTGAACTAAGAAGTGCCTGAGGCTATTTGTGCAGAAGGAATCTGTGAGATTCAAGAAGTGTAACAGACATCCTTAGTGGATTTCCTACTCAAGGAGTAGAAGAGTGGATTAGGAGCTTTAAGTGCTTTGAACCACTTAAAACTATTGTGTCCATTATAATATATTATAAGCTTTATAAGCTATCATGCTGCCTCCTCTCTCATTAATTCAAGATATCTAAAAGAAGGTTTATCATATACTCATTCCATTTGTGCATTAATCACAATCATACTAACTAGTTTATAAGAAAAGTTTTTAATTATCTATTCAACCCCCCTTCTAGATATCTATTGTGCCTCAGGGAACTAACAATTGGTATCAAAGCAGGTTCTATAATACAGCCTACAAAGCTTGAGTAGATCCATGGCACACTTACCAAGCGAATCAAAATTGGAGGAGGCGTGAAGCCACCTATGTGCAACAAAGATAAATTTGCTAAGCTGGAAGGTTAGGATGCAAGCTTACATGGATTCAATAGATGAAGATCTATTTGAAACTGCTATTAGAATGGGCCCTATGTTCCTACAAAGCTTGCACCAACTACTACATGACCCAGACAGAGTCTGGATCGAGGTCGAAAGGAGAATGGACGGAGAGCGAGAAGAGAGCTATCATCATTTCGATAAAAAGGCCAAAAACATCTTGTTCCATCCTTAGAAGATGATCTGTTTGAAAACGTGGTCAACAACAAAACAACAAAGGAGGTTTGGGGAAGCACTACTCATTATGCATGAAGGAATGTAAGAAGTCGGAGAAAACAAACAATCTCTCTTGACTCGGCAATATATGAGATGTTTGCTCACGTTCGAGGAGAGAACGCGTTCACGCCACCTACGAAAGATTTAATGTTACTCTCGACTCTCTACGAGCCTACGGAAAGATCTATCCAAACAAAAGTCTAATCATAAAGTTCATGAAAGCCTTGCTAAGCAAGTGGGATGCCAAAACCACTGCATTAGAGAATCGAAGAATTTACATGAAATGACAGTCCAACGGTTGTATGACAACCTTCTCACATCTGAAATGGGTGACTCAGCGGCGAAAAACCACATCTGAAGGAAGAAAGAAGGATAAAGGTGTTGCTCTCAAGCAGCAGCGATAACACCTCAAAAGTCGACCTTTGAAGTTGATTACGACTACGATGAAGATGATGATGAGGACCTTGCAATCTTGGTGAAAAGACTAAGAAGGTTCATGCGACAAGGCAAAACCAATGAAGCGAAGAAAGTCGACAACTTCTGATGACCGAGGAACAAATGAATGACCTATGCTACAATTATAAGAAACACAGTCACTTCATTGCCAAGCTGCAACAAACCTCTCGAGAAGAACTCGAAAAGAAATCACATTCAAAGAAGGAATACAAAAGCAACAAAAGGCCGCGGAAGAAAGACAAAGGCCTTGTAGTTTGGAGGATCGTGGAGTGACTCGAGACAATGACTCGACTCAGAAATACGGAGATGATGAAGATCTTCAAATGGCAAATCTTTGCCTGATGGCCAAAAATGCAAGAGACAAACAGAACTCCAACATATATGAAGTAAGTATCGATGAGGTATTTGACTTCAACTCTCCTGATGTAGATATCGATGACCTTAGAACTGCATTACACGGTATAACATCTGATCTGCACCAATACATGAAGTGGTTTAGAGTGTTGTCTAAAGACTATTCACTTCTTCAAAAGGAGAAAGAAAGTTCAAGAGGAACTGGAAACAGCCCTTCTCAGTACTAATTCTCTTTCAAAGTTTGAAGCTGAGAATAAGCTTTTGAGACAAGCAAATGAGCTCAGTGCACAAAGAGAGTCTAGTCTAACCTCCAAGATTGAGGATCTAGAAAAGACAGTCTCTACATGGAATAAATCCTCTTCATCCATGGACTCCTTAATCTCTAACTAGAGAAGTGTCTCTAATAGAATAGGGTTAGGCTTTGGGGAATCTACCTCAGAGCCATGTATGGAAAAAGTAAAGGAGATTAGCATGAGTGATGCCTCAAGTTTAAGTAGAGGCATTATATTTGTGAAATCCTCACAGAACGATGAGCTGTCAAACCACCTTGGTGATTCAATTCATATTCCCAGAGTAAGGGATCTCATGCTTTGGTCTAGGTTTGAAAAAGAAGAAGAGTAATCTAGCTACTACTCATCAACCTCGAAGGATCGTAGAGTCCAATAAAATCAACTCTGAACTAACCAACCGGGAAGATCTGATAGAAGTAAGATACACTCCTCACAAATAATGAAACAAGAGAACACATGGAAAAGGGAATATCGACTACTAGCGGGAGGATGACCAATAACCCACAAAAAGTCTAAATGGAGGAAGAACTTTCACACACACACACAAACATGCATCATATCAAATGTTTTGTGTGCTTTCTGAGAGAGTTAACACAAAATTTGCAAAAAGTGTCATTATAATTCCATGCATGTGAGACCCAAAATCAAGCGATTTGGGTCCCCAAGAGCTCTACTAACATAGTAGGACCCATGCAAGTATGGGTACCAAAATGAAGGTTTAATGTTACCTCGGGAAAAGAGCTCCACAAACACAACTGGTATATCTGGATAGTGGATGTTCAAGACACATGATAGGGAAAAAGCCCTACATCTAACTACATAGAAGGAGGGTCCCTCGGTCATCTTTGGAGATAATGGCTCTGGCAAGACAAGAGGCTATGACTCAGCTGGAAATGGTGCAGTATCCTTTAGCAAAGTGGCCTATGTGGAAGGACTACAACACAATCTTCTAAGCATTAGCCAACTCTGCGACAAGGGTCATCAAGTAACATTTCTCAACAATCAATGTCATGTCCGAGACCTGAAGACATCTGCTATGAAGCTAACCGGAACAAGAGAAGGAAATGTCTACACAGTAAATCTTGGAAAACTGAGCTCAGACGAGACAATATGCTTTTTGGCTAAAGCATCTGAAGAAATGAAATGGCTATGGCATCGAAGATTATCTCATCTCAACTTCAAAAGCATGTCCAAATTAGCTTCAAAAGATCTAGTTGCGAGCTACCCAGTTTAATTTCATTAAAGAAAGGCCGTGCGCGATGCACATCGACTTGGAAAAGCAGACCGAAAGCACATTCGAGAGCAAAACTGTCAATTCAATTGACAAGCCTTTGCGATTGCTACACACATGGATCTTTTGGGCCAATTCAAACAACGAGCCTTGGAGGAAAAAGATACTCTCTCTGGTAAAGTATGATGACTTCACCCAGTTTACATGGGTGTTCTTTCTAACCTCAAAAGATGAGACAAGTTCCCAATGATCAAGATGTTCAAGCTTGTGATGAGCGAGAAAGGAGAAAAATCAAGGCTATAAGGAGTGATCATGGTAGAAATTTGACTTCTCGAAAATGGACCAATTCTGCGCACGAACAATGGCATTAGTCACAACTTCTCGACTCCACGAACTCCTCAACAAAATGGAGTTCTTTGAGAGAAAAAACAAGACATTAATAGAAATTTGGAAGGACTCTACTAGCGGCGACTCATCTGCTGAGTATACAGGCGAAAGCGGTCAACAACTGCATGTTATACTCGAGCGGATCACTCATACACTCTCTACGATTAAGAAGACTCCTATGAACTGTGGGAAAGGAAGAAAACCCGATGTCGACTACTTTCATGTCTTGGTTTGTGCATGCTACATTCTCAACAATGGAAAGCAATACTTGACAAAGTTTCAACCAAAATCGAGATGAAGGAATCTTTCTTGGATATGCCACAGACGATAAAGGCCTCTGAGTGTTCAAGAAGAAGACCTTTGAGTGTTGAAGTCTCGATCCACATCATCTTTGATGAAACAGACTTAGACAAAAACAATGCCTCGAGACACTACGACTAATAGTTGAGACACTTCTGAGCGAGGTCGTCGAGCTCAATACTACGATCGTAGTACCAGAACGATGAAATCGTTGAGCAAGGGAATGAGATCGTAGAGAGGCTATGCGGATAACGAGCCTCCACATCAAGAAGAAGAAATAGATCTTGAAGATCTAAGACAAGAAGCATATAAAGCGATGTCCCAGCGAGAAGCGGATGGGCAAGAGATCGCACTCAAGATCTAATCATTGGAGATCCGAATGCAAGAGTCAAAACAAGAGATGCTACTCAAAATGAATGCTTCTATCTAAGCTTCCTATATCAAATGGAACCGAAGAAGATAGAAAATGCTATGGAAGACTCCATCTCGATAGAGGCCATGCAGGAAGAACTTAATCAGTTTGAGAGAAGCAAAGTATGGAGATTGGTTCCAAGACCAAAGAATCATCCTGTAATTGGAACCAAGTGGGTCTTCAGAAATAAGATGGATGAAGATGGGGTGATAACCAGGAATAAGGCTAGACTAGTGGCCAAAGGTTACTCTCAGGAAGAAGGCATTGACTACGATGAGACATTTGCACCTGTTGCCAGACTAGAAGCCATCAGAATATTTCTTGCCTTTCTTTGCTCACATGAAATTCAAGGTCTTTCAGATGGATGTCGAGAGTGCATTCTTGAATGGTGAACTTCAAGAAGAAGTCTATGTAGAAGCGACCTCCGGTTTCATCAATCCATCTCTTTCTAATTATGTCTTTAGATTAGACAAAGCCTTATATGGTCTTAAACAAGCACCTAGAGCATGGTATGAAACACTAACTAACTTCCTTATTGAAAATGGATTCACTAGAGGTAGAGTAGATACCACACTATTTCTTAGAAAGCACAAAGACAAAGTCCTATTAGTTCAAATATATGTTGATGATATTATTTTTGGATCTACTGATGAAAAGCTATGCAAGAGATTCTCCAAGCTTATGCAGAGCAAGTTTGAAATGAGCATGATGGGTGAGCTGAACTTCTTCCTTGGACTGCAAGTAAAGCAGACTGATGAAGGAATCTTCATCAACCAAGCCAAGTACATTAAAGACTTACTTAAGAAGTATGGCATGGAGTCAGCCTCTCCCATGAAAACCCCAATTGCTCCTGCAACCAAGCTTGACAAAGATGAAAAAGGTAAAAGTATTGATATAACTTTCAATCTGGGTATGATTGGCTCTCTTTTATATCTAACTTGCCATGATGAGACCGGATATAATGTTTGCAACATGCATTTGTGCTAGATTTCGAGGCTAGTCTAAAGAATCTCATTTATCTGCTTTGTAAAGAGGATTTTCGGATATCTCAAAGTACACCCCACTTGGGGCTTTGGTATCCCAAGGAGTCCTCATTTGAGCTAACGGGATACACAGATCTTTGATTTTGCAGTGCTACAAAATTGATAGAAAAAGTACCGATGGCTTTGTCGATTGCTAGAAAATGAGACTTGTGTCTGGTTTAGCAAAAGCAAAATTCGATATCTACTTCAATGCGGAAAAGTGAATACATTCTTTGCGAGGCGATTCTTTGTGCTTTCGAGATCTTATGGATGAAAAATCAACTAGAAGATTATGGGTTTGAATTTAAATCCATTCCTATTCACTGTGATAACACAAGTGCGATTGCTATAACTCATAATCCTGTCATGCATTCTAGGACTAAGCATATAGAAATAAGGTATCACTTCATTAGGGATCATGTGCAAAATGGAACTATATCTTTACAATATATCCCTACTGAAAATCAACTTGCTGATGTCTTTACAAAGCCTCTAGATGAATCCAGATTTAACAAATTAATAAGTGAGCTAGGCATGCTTAACTTACAACCATGAAAAATATGCTCTAGTATGTGCTAATCATACAGGTTTAAAGGCTATGTTCGAAATCATAGACATGATAAAAGGAAGTCCACGATCGTAGAACCGAAGTGTCATATAACGACAATGATAGAAGTGAAGACTCAATGATCGCAGTGAAGACTCAACGATCGCGGTGCAGACTCAACGATAGCAGAGCTACATCAAAACCAAAGGAGCACCCTATGATGATCAAGTATCAAACAAAGCAATCTCTCTGATAAGTGCCTCAGGGACAAACCTAACCCTTGATTCATTCAATGAGGTTGGCCCTTCCTGAGCTACCTTAAACCAAGAAGAATGCTAAGTCAAAAGTTCATCATGAGGACTTGGTTAGACTCTACGATTGCTAGTCAGACTCGATCGATCACGATTCGAGACTCTCGATTTGCGGCTCGATTGCGACTCGACGCTATTTGAACAAACTCAATGATGGTAGAACAGACTCGACGATTCCAAGGACCATTTCAACGATCGTAGTCCTCCCGAAGAACATATTAGCCTAGAAAAAGTCAAGGGTAATTCAGTACAATCCCTCTCTGTCAAATTCGTAGAGCCAAGCAGAATTCGACACCTATCCCACTAAGCAAAATGGAGGATGGGAAGTTACTTGTACCATTTGAAGGCGCCCTTTTGAAATCAGAAGTTCAAAAGCTTATCCCTCTCCTTATCTCTACAAGAAGAAACCTAAATTATGTCTAGAAAGCTCGATAAATCACACTTCTGCAAAGAAAATCAATGGCGGCTTCGGTGTTATCTCATTTCTGAGACTCTGCTTTGTGAGTTCAAAAATAAATTTGAACCCCAATTTCACAAGACTTTGTCGCTACTGAAGAAGGCAGGTCTCGAAGAAGCCTTGGGTACAGACACATTGATCTACCCGAAGCTGGTAAAAGAATTCTACAATAACGGGGTATTTGAAAACAACACCATCACTGCAAAAGTCAGGAACGTTGAAATCAAACTAAAGGCTGAGGACATCAATCTAGCCCTAGGTCTCAAATCTGAATGGTATCCATCCATAGATGGCATAGACTTCCATAAGGGGCTCAAAAAGATGCATCACAAGAAATCACCTTACATCGTCAAAGGATCTGAAGAGAAGGAGTTTCCATAAAGGTATGAATTTCTAGCTGATATTATTGGAAAATGTATATGTTGCAAGAGCTCAGGTCATGACTCTGTGAATGAGGTGCAACTCAAGCTCATGACTGCCATATGTTATGGAATACAACTTAACTATGGGGCTCTATTAATTGAATGGATTGGGAAGTGGTTAATCAGCTCAAGGAAGATGAAGAATTCTCAGAAGATGCTCTATGGGCGATTCATAAGCATTATCATACAGGCTGCTCTTGGTGACTTAATTGAGGATGATGAAGGTGAAGCCATCAATCCAAATCGTCGAATGACCCAACAACTATTTGAGAACTGGAAAAGGAATCCAGCTGAAAATGTGAGGATGATGTCGAATCCGATTGGAAGAAGCTGGTGAAATAAAGGAATCGGGAGTGCGAAAAAATATGTCGGTTGTCAAAAAAGCGAAGAAGAAGAAGAAGAAGCTAACTAGGGAAGAACCCATTGCTTTAATCGAGAAAAAAAGCAAGGGAAAAGGAAAATTGAAAGCGAAACTACTGAAAGAACCTCGAGGATCCACTCTGGAATAAGCCCGTAGAGTCCTCTCGGACATTGAGACTCTAAGGATCCTAAGAAGGAAGCAACAACGAGTGGCGAGGCGAAAGAAGATAGAGCAACCATATCTCAATTTCTTTGAAGAAGAATAAAATCAGCCACAAGACCAAAAGGCCATCAATCTCTTGATCGTAGAGTCTCTGCGATCGTAGAGACCGAGACCAAAAAGAAAAGTAGTTGCAACAAACACTTTGGTGATCGGAAGGACAAAACTAAAGAAAGTCCACGAAAGTCGTGGCTCGGCTCGAGAAAAAAAAAGAAAAAGCGGGTTAAAGTATATCCTTGTTAATGAAGGAGTACTCAAAAAAGGAAGACAAAGAGTTGGTCTGCTGAAGGAACTATCGAAAAGAAAGTCAAATGGATGAAACTCAAGTGAGGGGAGACACCTGAAATTCTAATCACGAGAACATGCCAATGCGGTGAGGGAGATGCACAAGAAAATGCTCCAAATGAGGGGAGCCGCTAATCATCAAAGAGGATGATCATCATCGAGGGAGGAGGCTCATAATATCCCATGATAGAAGAAGAGGTTCCTGCGAGAAAGAAGAAGAACCAATACAAAAGAACATCATGAGGCCATTGATATAATGGAATCCTCAAACGAAAACAGAGAGAAGAGGATGAAGGCGATGAGGTCGAGATCATAGCGATGAGGCATAGATGGGTACAAAAAAAGCTAACTATGAGCAAGCTGTTCTCTATCTACCCATGATGCCTTTCCACCAAGCTCAAATTCTAAACTCCTGGAATCACATGTTACGGAGCTTCAAAGTATCCTATCCGGCCCGTCTCGAGTGCTAGCTAATGGATTTCGGGAAGATTAAATTTTGCCAAGAAACTACTCACCAACAACTCTTCCTCAAAAGAACAAACCTGAGGTACTATCTATCCCAACCCTTTTCAAAATTAATCACTTGCCATCATCCTCATTTAATCAATTTTATGAATTCCCACGATGGTTGGAAGTAATTCTTCATCCACTAAATCAATTTCCAGTTGTAGAATCCCAAAATTCTGTAACTGAGGAACCAAATGCGACCAACTTCATAATGCTCCCACATCCCATCAACTCTACGATTACAGACTCTAACCCCAGTAAAGAGTCCCAAGTCCAAATCGTAGAGCCACCTACTACATACACCCAAACACAGGCCCCTCCATCAGATATTCCCTCCTCATCCAGCAACGAATACTTCAATCTTGATCTTGCCCTCTACTCTTTGCAAGATCAATTCAAAGGCACATCAACTCCCTCCTCAAAATTTCCCAAATTGGATGAAATTCTTTCAGAGTTGTCCACAAAGGCTGATCTGTCAGCAATGTCTGCGAAAGTGGTCAAGGAACTCGATGAGAGCCTTGAGGATCACTGCTTGCACTTTCAATTTGAGATTAACATCAATGATCAATCTTTGCAAAATAATCTTCCAAGCTCCCTAAGCTCTGAGCTCTCTAAAAGCGCTTAAAGAGATCATCAAAGAAATGCTTCAAAGCATAAAAGGAGCGAGAGATGACATCCACTTTCTCGCAGCTAAAAAGCATAGGGATCTTGTCTTGATCTTCTGAAGACTCAAGAATCTCGAATGATCTAATGATAAAGAGTATCAAAAGTCTCAAAGCTGCGATCAAGGAATTTCAAGACTTCTCCATGGGTCAAATGCAGCAGACTGAAACTGTCCTAAACATTCTTCAACGACGTGAAACTCGTTCTGATGCTTTGATCCAAGAGAATCGCGAGGACATTGCCCAAACTCAGAGTCAACTCAACGAGCTTGTCCAAGGAGTCACTCGCCTCTCCGAAGACATTCGAACCCTTGATGCTGACATAAAGGGGGAGAATAAAGGGAAAGGAGATCAGGGAGGCAAGGGCAGAGGCAGAGGTCAATTCAAACTCAAGCCTCGAGGAACCCTCCTGCAAGGCAAATCACCCAATGAGACTCCACGATCCGACCATCGAATGACGAGCTAATCAACAGAAGTTTTAATGGCTCAACCATTAAGGAGTCTAGGGCCAACTACCAACTCTCATGAGGTAACAACTACTAAGCCTAAGAATGCCAATTGGAGATCCTGCATTCATGAATAGGCATGATCACAATCCTAGACTAAGCCCAGTGAGTTTGGAAGATTTGGCGGAAGAGATGAAGCAAGCAGCGAAAAAGAGAGGCGAGGAATATGCAAATCCTCCAAGAAACAAAAGGCCGAAGAAATAGAGATAAGTTGAATTTTAAGTTGTATTGATGTAGTCAAACTTAAATGTAATATCTGTCTTCATACATCAATAAATTCATGCTTATTCTCTAGAAATTTTAGCTGCTCACCGAAATACTAAGTCATGTTTACTTTTTTTAATGCATATAAAATTTAAAATCATGATAATCAAATCTCCTTGGTTATGTCGACATCAAATAGGGGAGATTGTTGGAAGAATGCATATTGTGATTTGATGTTTAATATAAATGCTCATGATTATGTGTAAAGTCCTTCTAGAAATATATGTACAAGGACTTAGTGATAGATCAAAATTGTTAGGTTGATCTTAGCCTTTAATGTTCACTTGTATAGAGAAAGAGATCAAATATGTTAGGTTGATCTATGGCTAGAAAGAAATAGATAGGCCTTGAAGAGAATCGTAGTCTATCCGGCTGATCAACAAAATGCAGAAGCTAAGGCAGGATCGTAGTGCTGAGATGATCGTAGTATATTTGCCTTGAAGGGCCTCTCAAGAATCGTAGAGTGGTCCAGGACGTTTGCTTTGAAGCTAACTAACTGTAGAGTCTCGAGATCGTAGTGTGCTCTCGGAAGCATAGAGACTACAAAACGAGCAAGTGAAGATCGTAGTATGCAAAACTATTGAAAGAAATCGTAGTGTTCTATTCAGACCAAGCACAAATATGACAAGACACCACGATATGTATCGTAGAGTATCATCTGTCTTGTGTCAGAAGCGTCGAGCCCTATCTCTTGTTTGGAAACAAATTCCAACAAATGTGGAATGGGTTTTGAACGTTGAAGCTCTCACCAGTCCCAACGGTACAAAAGATATCCTTAGTATTGATCAAAAGAAACGTATTCAAGAAGCTAAGAAAAGGACCATTGGGCAGAGGAAAACACCTTTTCAGGTGTTAGGTGAGAAAGCAGTCTGCTGTGTTAGTGGTCCAGATTGCAATTTAGAAGATGTGCAGAAAAGTCTACATCAAAGCTCAGAAATGTCAAATGTATTTAATGGCTCATCAGATGACTTCAATGGATAGATTTAAAGAGATCACATATATACAGAACAAAGAAAGATGAGAAAGTAAACAAGAATTTGAACAAATATGTAAAAGGACACTCAACGCTCAACTCTACGATCTGAGAAAAAGAAAAAGCTTGCTCAGCTACTCATTTCTTTCAAACAAGTGCTTAATAGCAACTGAGTAACACCAATCATGATCTCAACAAACAACCAATCAATTAAAGTGAGAGTTCCAAGTCTGAAGGACTTGAAGAGTTCTAAGTGAACTGTGAAGAACCAAGTCTGCTGGACTTGAAGAGTTCAAGAGTGAACTAAGAAATGCCTAGATTGCTGGTCTAGAAGGAATCTATGAGATTCAAGAAGTGTAACATACATCCTTAGTGGATTTCCTACTAAAGGAGTAGAAGAGTGGATTAGGAGCTTTAAGTGCTCTGAACCACTTAAAACTGTCCATTATAACTATATAACTATATAATATATATCATTAATTCATACGATATCTAAAAAAGGTTTATCATATACTCATTCCTCTCATTCATTAATTCAAACTATCTAAAAAAGGTTTATCATATACTCATTCATTGTGCCTAATTAAAACATAAATTATCAAACATCAAATCATACTAACTAGTTTATAAGAAAAGTTTTTTAATTATTTTTCTTTTCATACCCAATTTCTAGAGATAGAATGGTCTTGGTTATTTTAACAAGTAAAGTGAATAACTTTACTTACTTTTCTCTTTTTTTTTGGATTCAATGAACCAAGTTGATAGATATAGCTATTGATTTGTGAGATATAACTCACATTCTAGGCTTAGGGTTAGTGAACAACCCACATTAGGTCAAGATCTACACACCAACTCATTAAAGAATTGCAAAAAGGGTAAAATGGTTATTTTTATAAAATTTTAATACTAGAATTGTCATTTGATGCAAACCCGGTTTTACCTTAAGGGTTAAAACCTAAGGTTCCCAAAATCAATTTTCTAGGATTTCAAGTTTAGGTTTTCAAAATAGAAAATTATGATTTTTAAATTATAATTAGGGTTTCCTAATTATATTATAATTTTCTAATAACATTAGGACTTAAATGAAATTAGGATTAATATTTCCTAATTAAAAATTTAAAATTACCTAATTATCAATTAGGGTTTCAAATTTACAAATTAGGGTTCCTAATAATTAAGGTTTCTAATTAGTAGAATTTCTAATTAACCAATTAGGGTTATCCGTAATTAGATTTGAAATTAATACACAAAAATCTTTTTCATAGCATTTAAATTCCCAGATTAGGGTTCTAATATCCCGACTTAGGGTTTTAAATAATCTTTCTAATTTAGAAATTAGGTTTTCTAATTAGATTTGTGATTACTACACAAAAACCTTATACCTTTTATTTAAATCCCCAAATTAGGGTTTTCAACATTCGAATTAGAATTTCGGATTCCCGGAACTAAAATTAGGGTTTCAGAACCGGTTTCTAGGGTTTCTTATCCATTGCTAGGGTTTTCTAACTGAACATTGACGTTCTTAATATACGATTAGGGTTTGACATAGATATAATTTATCTGGTCAACCCTTGACCCTTAACCACATTCTGAACACATAAATGACCAAATACATAGAACATAACCACGTATACACTTAATCCTGAATAATTCACATAAATCCTTCACAAAATTTTGAAATCCTCAAAATTCCTTCCCAAATATCAAACGCATACACTAATTTTCTGTTTAGGTCCTAATATTGAACCTTAAATCAATTAATTAAGATTTTAAAATTTTTCTAAATTATCAGGTTGTCACACGGTTACTGCATCTTTTCATTCCCTAAGCATTGATTGTGTGTGTGTGTGTGTGCCTGTGTGTGACGTCCCCAAAATAGGTCAACATAACCCATTCTTGGTCGCTAGATACACAGTACAAAATCAAATTACATACTTCATTTATACAACTGTCGTGCAAAATACGATAACTCATAAGCTGTGAATTTCAATACAAATATTGTACCAAATATAATACGATAATATACACACCCAAATTATTATAATGCCATATAAAGTACAACAACAAATATTTCAAGTCTTCAAAGGAATACGAGAAGATTTCCGTTCTCCTAATTCTAATGGGGTGTATTTTTGACACTTTCAAAGTCGGGTTCTCATCACCCCTATTGTTGTTCACAAAAATTAACTATTAAATGTCGTATAAAATATGACACACACATTTTAAGTCCTCAATATAATCATATATTGTCATGCTGTTTTGTAATGTATTGAGAAACTTCAACAGTCACATACCATCACTTTATTTCCTTGTTATCCCCGCTAGACCCAGCTACACTCTTATTACCTGACAGGAACTATGAAGCAAAAGGGTGAGCACAAATAGCCCAGTAAAGAATATTATAACTAAAATAATTCAGAACAAATTATCCATGGTCCTCAACAGGGAAAAATTTGATAGAATACAATAGACAACAAGTTTTAGATCAACAACTGCAGCGTAAACATCAATCCATTAGAAGAGTCAAGTAGAACATAATGTTTACTATCTCTTCCAAATTAAAAGTCCATCATTAATATTTCATCCTTGTAATACCCATCAACAGTTATTTGTTGTACCCAAGACAAAGAGAACTTTCATCACCTGTCTTCACCTGAACCACCAAAGATTATAGTTAAATTCACAAATCATGTTTATAATAATATAAATCAACAGTTTGTCCTTGCCACAAAGTCTTAATACAACTTTCACTCAATGTCCTTGCCACAAAGGCTAAAAACACTCAATAATCATATCGTCGATACAACTTACCCCAAAGACATTCAAATGTAATAACAATGGTCATGATTATATCAATTAATTGTCTATCTTTGCACTACGGGCCAAAAATATTCAACTGTAATATCAATGGTCATGATCATACAAATCAATTGTCTATCTTTGCACTACGGTCCAAAGATGTTCAACTGTAAAATCAATGATCAACAATTTATCTTTGCACTACGGCCAAAGACATATAACTGTAAAATCAATAATCAACAGTCCATCTTTAAACTACAGGCCAAAGACATACAACTGTAAAACCAATAATCAACAGTTCATCTTTGCACTACGGACTAAAGACATATAACTATAAAACTAATGGTTATGATTATACCAATACACAATTCCAGTCATCATTATACCAATACACAATTCCTGGTCATAATCATACTAATCAACAGTTCATCTTTGCACTACGGGCAAAAGATAACTTTCCAACACAAATTTAAGTCTAAGGATTATAACAATGATATAACGAATCAATCAAGTGAGATCAATGATAAATATTAAATATTTATAATTCAATTTATCTAGAGTTCAAGAATGTCCAAATTGTCAACATGATAACTAATTGTGGAGTAAAATTTAAGATTTATATTTATGTATAAAAAATAATTTGGATAGAAAGAAACCAATTTTGTCATGAATAGTACCCCATGAATAGTATTCGAATGAATGGCACCCGTCATGTAAAGTATCCCAAATGAATAGTACTCCGTCATGCAAAGTACCCCGAATAAATAGTACCCTATCATACAAAGTACCCCGAATGAATAGTACTCCGGTATGAATAGTACCCATAAATGGAGAATACGAAAGAAAAAGATATCCTTTGACGAGTACAAAAGAAATGATATCTCATACAAGTATGAAAAAATATACGAAACTGCAAATGGATTTTCACCCGTCATGCGATAATCCGCGTAGACAGATCATTTCCAAAATTTAATAAAGAATGAATACGAAGGGTTATTCACCATGCATGCGTTAATTCGCATAGACAAGTTACTCCCGCAGATTAATAAAGAATGGATATGAAGGGTTATTCACCATATATGCGGTAATCCGCATAGAAATGTTACTCCCGCGAATTAATAAAGAATGAATACAAAGGGTTATTCACCATGCATGCGATAATCCGCGTAGACAGGTTACTCCCGCAAATTAATAAAAAATGAATACGAAGGGTTATTCACCAGGCATGCGGTAATCCGCGTAGACATGTTATTCTCACAGATTAATAAAGAATAGAATGACAACCCATATGAATATGAAGAAAATAACATCCTTTACGAATACGAAAGAAATAATACCCCTTACGAATACGAAAAATAATATCCCTTACCTTAGGAGATTGTATACTACAATAGTGTAGTAGTAGAATACTCTTCTTCTTTCTCTCTTATTCTCTCTATAGTTTCTCTCACTATAACTTGTGATTATAACCTTGCTCTTCAAAATTAGTAGGAAATAATGAATGGATGGAGGAGTATTTATAGGCTAGGAAAAGGAGATAAATTACAAGGTTAATTATACTTTAGTACCTTCATCTTTGCCTCTATTTTTAATTTAGTCCCTCAAGTATTATCAATCTTTGCATAGCCTCCCCTAATAGTACTTGCATGTGAACGAATAGTTCCTTACATTTGAACCGATAGTTTCTTGCATGTGAACTAATAGCAATTAATTGCTCATTTATCCGATTAATTACCTGTTTGGTCAATTTAACATCCAGAAATCAACTATTATCGAAATAAATGTCGATTTCCACTAACACTAATATTCTCAACACAATGGAAATATTTTTATCAACAATTTCATCTTTGAATTTTTAAAGTTTGACTTTTTTTAAAAAAGCAACAATTAACTTTTTGATTAAAAAGTTAATCCTAACAAATTTTGTGTTTATAGTGTATTTTGACTAATTTCATCGTCCCGGACTCAAATATCTCGTCCGCGTCTCCAAATTCAACTCTAAACTCAAATTCGAATTTTAATTTCATTTTCTTGTATTTTATACACACTTTTTCTTTCTTAGTTAGTTCAAACTATTTAATTAGTCTTGACTAACTATTAAATTAAATCTCATCATTTATCGCTAATAAATATATATAACACATTTTAAATCTTTCAACAATTATTCATCATTAATATTATAACTCACAATATTGACAACCAGATCTTTCCCAGGAAAGAGGGGGCTTTCCGATAAGGATTAGCCTTATTGGCTCACAATTAAATAACCTAACCCCTTTTCTCGACAGAACTTTCTATATATTGTCAATAATGCAAATAATAATATGAATAACTGTGTCATATTAATTATTGATTTAATAATATAAAATATTATGTAGATGATACTGTCACAATAATGGAATCAATAATATGAGATACTATGCATCAACTACTGCAACAATTATTGGATAAAATTGAGTGACTTTTTACGTAAGCATCAATAATAAGAGATATTGTACAATACCATGTGCTACTGTGCAACAACGCGAATTACTGTACTTTTATCACCGTGTATTTCAAAAGTTTAATGGTAAAAGTCTTGCCGTTATTTTTATAAAAGGTTATTTTTTTCGCTTTTCATATCCGAAAATTATTCCATTGTGGGGTCCACCAATGATTGCGGCTCGTACGAATATTCCCTGACAAAATGAATATTTTTCGACCAAATGAATATTTTATGCCAACTTGCTTACTTTGCAAAATTTTCACATATCACCCTTAACTTTAACCTTTTATCAATTTAACCATTTACTGAATAGAATAATAATTATAAGAAAGATTGAATACTTTTATTTCATAAAATTTGGGGTCTTACACTATGTGTATGTTGTTGGGTAAAATCTCAAATACGCTCAACATGCAAGTGTACGTGGTCAACAAGTAGTATTATTAAGAAAAGTATCGTTCCCACAGAGACTAGTATGAAATTAAATCTAACAATTACCAGTTTTATATTAACCCAATTTTATTAAACTATTCAAACTAACGATTGCAATTAATAAACTAAGAAACTAAAAACTCAAATCAATCAACACACTAAGTAACCGTAAATTTCAAGCAGATAATGGAGAATTAGGCTTACAACTTCACTTTAAGTTTCACTCGGATTATCATACCTTATTCCAAGTTCAATTCACTATCTCAGTTTATTAATCAAGAACACTCAAGTAGAATTAACCATCTCTCGATGCACTAACCCCGTATTAACTTAAATCCACAAATTTGATAGAATCAAGCCAAACACCTTAATTAACTAATTCACTATATCTCTATGTGAATTAAAATCAAATAGGGTTAAATTCCAAGTTCTTTACATGATTACATGTGATGTTAGATATATCTCTATCCTAAACATTCATCAAGATTTCATTAAAACACAGAATTCAAGAACACATGCTATAGTGATTAGGTCTAGAATCATACATCATCTCTCGAGTCTATATAAATCTACACAGAATTGGTGATCAAGCAATTCATAAATTAAAGTGCAAATCATAATAGATAAACTGAATTGATAGTTTTATTAAACTAAAATTAAGGCATGTCAATCATTATTCAACAATAAAGATTTATTGCAAGCCTAATTAAGAATTTAGTTCATCATAAACGAATTAAAAACTAAAATAAGTAGAGAATTCTTCATCCCAATTACAAAATTCAAATTAAAGAAATAGAATAGTTATAAAGCCACCCTTCTTCGCCTTCAAATCTGTAATCTTCATGAGCTTGACCTTCCTTGCTTTCCTCCATTGTTCTTCTCTGAAAATTAGGGCTCAAAGTTGAATTGATTGATTCTTGTAATTGATCTCTATTGTTATGTGTTGTTTGATGTAATAGCTGATAAAACGACGCCCAACATAGTCCCAATCCATGCCAAAGTCTTCCATCTACGCCGCTGCAGAGTTAGAATCACAATAGAACTTAGTCTTTTTCTCTCCGTACCCCCGCCCCGACAGGGGTTTTTGTACTAGAAAGGGCTCACCCCGGCGGGGGGTGCTTCTATTCTTGCTCTTGTACCCCCGCCCCGGAGGGGGTTTTCTTCACAAATATGCCTGCCCCGGCAGGGGGTACTTCTGCAGTGCAGATTTCTTGCCTTTTGCATGCCAAGTCTCGCCATAACGCTGCCAATATACCACCATGCCACGTAATGCAATCCTAAACATAAAATAATACAAAAAAGTAAAAATGAACAGAGATAGACAGGATCAGCACTGTTTAAGTCCAAATCAAAAACTGATTCATAGGTATAAAACCTATTCATCAAACTCTGTGTGTGAGAGATGCAAATAAATATGGTAAAAGTGCGTTATTTGAAAGTAGTGTTATACCTCTTTTGCACCTATATAAAAAGGGTTTGATTCATTGAAAAGTTTAATTTTAAATAAAGAATATAAAAGTGATGTTTTGAAATCAGGTTTTCAAACCCTTATGCTCAAATAAGAATAGAGGTCTTTAATACTTCCATTTTATTCCATATTCGGCTTGATTTGTTTTTATTCAAGATTTGAAGCATCTTTTGTGACGCCCCCAAAATAGGTATACATCACCCATTCTGAGTTGCCAAACACATGGTACAGAAACAACTACAACTTTATTAATACAATTGTCGTGCAAAATACGACAACACTTAAACTGTGAGTTTAAATACAAATATTGTCTTCTAGACAATATCCACACTCAAATAAGTCCTCATTACAATTATTGATACACTATTTTACAAAATAGTAAGGACTACTAAAACAACTTCTAGAACCATCATTCAACTTCCCGAATAGTACTCGCTACATTCTCGCCTCCTGAGAAGAAAAATAGAACAAAAAGGAAAAGGGTGAGCTCAACTAGCCCAGTAAAGAATATTATGACTAAAATAATATAGAACAAATTATCGTTAGTCTTCAACAGGGAAAAAAATCTGATAGAATACAAAAGACAACAAGTTTTAAATCAATATTCGCAGCGGAAATAATAATTCACTAGAAGAGTTACGTAGAGAATGAAATCTACTTTCTTCTATGAATTTAAAAGTTTATCATCAATATTTTATCCCTGTAACATCAATCAACATTTATCTTGAATCAAATATTTATCTTTGCACTACAGGCCAAAAATATTCATCAATTGGTCATGTTCATCTCAACACCTGTTTATCTTTGCACTAAAGGCCAAAGATATTTATAAGAAAATCAACCATCTTTGCACTACAGGCCAAAGATATTCAGTAATATCATCATTTAGGACTGAGGATGATGAAAAATATTTTAAAGAAAACTAATCTAGTGAAACAAAAGAATAAATATTAAGGATTCATATTTCGGTTTATCCATGTCCAAAAATACCTCATAAATAACCATAGTGGAGTAAAATTCAAGAATGATCAAAACATGGATACAATCAGAGCTAGTATCCATAATAGATATTTTGGACAAAAAACAAAAATTTAATTTTTCTGTGAATAGTGCCGTATATGTGAATAGTAACCCCGACACTAAAAGACAAGAATTTCACAAGAAAAATCTTACCAATATTTCGGCATAATGATATTAAAAGAATTAATATCATTTATAAAAAAAATAACATCCCTTGTGGCGTAGCAGCACAAAAAAAAATATATCGCAATTTTCCTTCTTTTTATTTATTTATTTAAATTTTATACAATTAAATTATGCCCAATTAAATTGTTCTAAACACATATCAATATACATATCAAATTAAAACTCCATTAGGTATTCCTTAGCGAGCCACGTTCAGTGAACTTATTCTCTAATAAGCACCTACATACTTGCTTTAGTGTCTCCACACAAATGATCATGAGATCAATCATCCTCATCCAATGAGCAAGCAACGTATGTACCAATCTATCCGGATTCACTAATCCCCAATTTAGTAATCCAATGATTGGGAACTATTTTAGTTTTAAGCTTTCTAAGAATTTAGATCTCATTAGAATGATCATCATCATTATTCTAAAAGCATTGCTTAAAACTATGGGTTTATCACATATATATAAAACAAAGATCATGTAGATAATTAAAAGCCTTTAATAAATTAAAACTTTTTATTAATAAATGAATAAGATTGTTACAAAGTATATGCTTTATCATCAAACATGATTGGCTTGTGTGCATATTACTTTCAATCTCCCACTTGCACTAAAGCCAATCGCCATTGTATCTTATACTCTTCTTCTCTAAGTGACGATTATCCTGCTGTTGGATAAGCTTTAGTTAATGGATATGTAATGTTGTTCATGAGAGTCCACTATCTCTATAGTGATTTCCCATCTTTCAATGATTCTAATAATCAAATGAAAGTGCCACAACACATGTTTAGATCCAAGATGAGACTTAGAACTATTCCTAGTTCTCGTAAGGAACTTTTAATCCAAACAATCAACTTGCGACTTTCATTTATAGCTATATACTTTGTCTTTATCACTAAACCAAAGAACTCTTTCTCATTGTTTGGAACCTTTCCAATTCACTGCACCACTGTTCAAGGTAACCCTTTACCTTAAAGTGGATTTTTCTGTCGTCTTGGTCTGTCTGAAAAACTTGAGTCTATTAAGCCCTCTAGTTTTAATTAAGACCCACCATGAATATGATCACATCCTTAGTGCCGGTTAAGCACTTTAAGATGTTTTTCACTGACTCATAGTGAACTTCTCCATAAGATGACTGATCAACATCAGGTCTCGTACATTTCATTGCATACATGATTGTCACTCATGCGACCTCTCTTTTCAGGAGTCTGTGGGGACTATTAAGAGAGATACACTCCATAGCTCATCGACATGAGACATCTCTTGGAGTTTGCCATGCTAAACGACTTTAGCATCAAATAAATATACGCCTCCTCGGGTTAAGTCGAGCATCCTCTTAAATCTATCTATATAGATTTATATCCCCAATTAAGATACTCTTCCAAATCATTCATGGAGGAATGTTTAGACAACTTTATCTTTACTGATTATAGCATTGGTATGTAATTCCTCATCCGTAGTATATCAACATATAATACAAGAAATTTCACGACGCTCCCACTGACCCTTTTGTACACACTAGAACTCTTACCTCATTGTATGTAACTCGGATCATCATCTTCTATGATCGTACCTCATCATCATCATCATCCATGATGAATCCATACCTCCTAGGTATCTTGATTACTATTCCAGTTTTATGATTCTGGTTTGGGTATAATAGGTTATCTACGTGTTCCTCTTATTTGACTTATAGTGTTTTGTGGATCATGAACTCTTCAAGATCTATAATCCTCCCACTTGCCCTTCAATGATAAACACCTTTATCTTAGAAGGCGGCGTGTTCATAACAAACACCTTTTGCTAAGTAGGATTATAGAATATATACCCTAAACTTACTTTAGGATGTCCCACAAATCAGATTTGTCAAATCTTGTCCCAAGCTTATCCTTTGAAACATTTTCACATAAGTTGGACAACCCCTTAACTTAACATACTTAAGATTAGAATCCTCCCGTCCCATAACTTTTATGGAGTCTTGGGGGATTTTGAGGTTACCATTTTTGTAGATATGCAGCCATTTCTAGGACATGATCCTAGAAGGATACTGGAATGTCGGTAAAATAATTATGGACCGCACCATGTCCATCAAGGTACGATTTTTTCATTCAAATACATCAATCAATTATTACGTGATCGAGGGCGTCCATTATGAAAAAACCATTTGAGATGATCTAGAAACTTATTGCACAAGTATTTATTCCTTGATCTAATCAAAGAATCTTAATACTTTTGCTAATTTGTTTCATTTCAATTCTTTGAACCTTTCAAATAATTCACAATTGTATTTCAAAGAAATACACACATTCAACTCTTTGAATGATCATCTCCTTTTCTTATACTAGTTTGTTCAATTTGCAAAATATATTTTTTACGTAAGTCAAGTATACAAAAATCCATTAAGTTATATTCCAATCCTATACAAAACATTATTATTATAAATAGAACAACAATTGTTCTTAATTATAATACCAAAGATTTCATTGTCCAACAATAAAATGGAAATAATATTTTAAACAAGAACTGAATACAATAACAACTTATCGACTTAATAGATTTGCCGTATGCATTGCTAAACTATAAGTTTCTATAGCTAATGCAAAGAACCTTTGCTTCATTTTCCACACATAGGATTACTTATCTTTGTTTAACTTTCTACTTACGCTTGGTCCCTTCATAAATCTATATTTATGATAACCAAAGTCGGTATCCAATACCCAAGTAGAACCTCGACTTAAAGAAAATTTATTTTAAATCATGAACAAAAAGCGTATTATAACCAAACTTCACTAAGCTTCTTTGGTTAGCCTCTCGCAAGATGCTTCTCGCAGCTTCTTTCTAGTGTCGGGCTTATTGCGGTGGAAGCAAACTCCTTTGCTATCCGTGACGCTTTTGTTCTTATTATCCTTTGTTTACACCTTTCTATTTACCTTCTTTGAATCGTTCTTCTTTTGAAAGATCCTTTGGCCCCTACCAGTAAGACTTGATCTTTCTTGGTTGGAAAGTGACTCTCAACATTTTTCAATATGTTAAGCAAATCAGCGAGGCTGATATCTAGCTTGTTCATATAAAAAATTCACAACAATTGTGAAAGGAGTCCGAGGAGTGAGTGCAAGATCAAATCTTGTCTCAACTCTCCATCCATGACAAAACCAGTTGTCCTAATTGATCAATCAAATTGATTATGTTAAGAACTTTTTTCTGCATTTATAGTGCCATTGGCCATTCTAGATCGGAAGAGCTCCTTAGATATCTCGATATCTATCGGTCCCCACTTTCCTCACCATCAACTACTTGATGTGCGGGAATATAGTAGGAGCATCCATAGTTTCATCTTTGTTTACGCCGAAGCTCGTTACTCATGGATGCGAGCATGATGCATTGAGCCAATCAGGCATCATTTTGCCACTTTCTAAAAGTAGCAATCTCTTCCTCGGAGGCATTATTCGCAACCATTGCGAGGATAGGCGATTAAGGACATAAGATAGCTTTTCAACTATGAGAACTATTCTCAAATTCCTTAACCAATCCATTTAATTTGGTCTCAAGTTAATTTAGCATCTAATATGCTTCAGAAGGATAGTAATTTTAGACATTGTAAAATTATGTAAATGAATTTGTAATTAACAACATTTTAACATACATTCTTTTATTAATTACCAAAATAATTTAGGTCTTGTTTTAAATTGGTATCTCCCACTATTTTCTTCAAACTATATTACCCTCACTTATATAGTTCGGCAAAATCTAATTAAAGATTAGCTAGTGAGAATAAGGATCCCATTTCAAATGTATATAGCCTTGTGGTGACACAACAAACTATATATAAATAAATAGGTAGACAACTTTTGTCAATTACATCAACTATGCAACTCCTTTTATTTTGCCTCTTAGATTATTTTGATCAAGTGGTGGCACATCCGAATCAAAATTATCCAAGTTAAGTCCGACCTAGCACTCCATATATTCAAAAAAGAAAATATCATCCTTGTGGTGACACAACAAAACAATATTGTTCAATTTTCTTTATAAGCATCAAATGTGATAAATTAACATCTTAAATGCTTAATACTTGCCTTGTGGTGACACAACAAACTCATATTAAATATTTAATACTCTATTAATTTTATCATGCTAGAAAGCGCGTTCGATATTCCAAATATCTTTGAACGCTTAGGACTTAATATAAAAATTGAGGGGTTTGTTATTAATTTGTCTCATCTTGTTTAGCGCATGCACATATATATATAAAAATACGCGTCATATTAATGAACATGCGAAGCATGTTTGCATAATATATAATATATATAGTATAAGCATGCATATATAGAATACTATATTCTACCCTTATTGATTATGGACTTTTATTCTAGTTTGGTTCACTAGAGCCACCAAGTGAACCAAAAGGTCAAACCCTAGGGGTGCAAGAAATAATATTTAAATATAACTATTACATTTAAATTCGGGCTCCATTACAAACGGGTCTTCAAGCGCTCCTTGCTCCTTGATCTCTAATTCTTCAAAATTAATTCTAACTATTCCTATTACAAAACTATTTAAAATAAATAGAAACCTTGATCGTGATCGAGGGAAGTACATAGGAGGGGAATAAAATTTACATTAAAAAAATTAGAGAAGACGAGTGCACGCAGAATTCCCATTTAATAAAACCCATACATTCATGCATCCAACTAAAATAAAATCCAATCATATTGGTCAATAGTCCATAATCAATCCCATTTATTATCATATTCATCACCATATGCATCAATAAATAACATTCATCTCATGAATAATAAACATTTAATATATATTGATATCAATTAATGGGCAAATTTAGTTAGTATAAAATTTAATTTTGAATCAAAATAAACTCCTTTATTTTAATCCAAATTTAAATCAAAATAAAACTATTTTATTTTAATTTATTCAATTTTGAATAAAATAAACTATTTTATTTTAATCAAAATCATTAATCAAAATAAACTCCTTTATTTTAATTAATTATGGAATCCAATTCCATATAAAAAAAAAATTAATTAAAGGAAACACGGATTTTCTTTCCTATTCACAAATAAACTCCTTTATTTTGAATAATATGAAATCTTATTTCATATCTAAATAAACTCCTTTATTTAAGGAAATTAGGATTCTCTTTCCTATTCACAAATAAACTCCTTTATTTTGAATAATATAAAATCTTATTTTATATCTAAATAAACTCCTTTATTTAAGAAAATTAGGATTCTCTTTCTATTCATAAATAAACTCCTTTATTTTGAATAATATGAAATCTTATTTCATATTTAAATAAACTCCTTTATTTAAGGAAAAATAGAATCCAATTTCAACTCCAATTAGTTATCATGGAATCCAATTCCAACTCTAATTAGTTAGCATGAAATTTAATTTTAAAATTAAAATAAACTTTTATTTTAATATTAAAATAAACCTTTATTTTAAGATTAAAATAAACTTTTATTTTAATTCTAAAATTATTATTAATATATATATATATATATATATATATATAAACCGTAATATATATATATATAAAATATAAGTATTACTGTTCCTTTATTTCCTTCACGTGTATCCTCTTTTAAATGACTTCCTTGATTTCCTGCTAACTCATATATACGTGGCCCATAGCAAACAAAAAACCAAAACCGTGCATGTTAATCTCAAAAAAAAAAAAAACAAACGACTCTCTTTTTGTTTTGTTATTATTATTTTTTTTAATAGCTCCTGCACGTTGCATGTTCCACGTGGATCATCCATGATTAGCCATCCACTTGGAAAAAAAAAATTGCAGTGGCGTAGCAGCACAAAAAAAAAAAAATCGCAATTTTCCTTCTTTTTTTTTTTATTTATTTATTTAAATTTTATACAATTAAATTATGCCCAATTAAATTGTTCTAAACACATATCAATATACATATCAAATTAAAACAATTAATAATTCGCATAAAGGTTTGGCTCTGATGCCACTGTTAGGTTTGTAATATTCATGTATGCAAGAATCAAATTGCATAAAAGTGCTAAGCGTAAAATCGAGTTTAAAAAATTTACAAACCATATACCCGGATCACCCTTTATGCACAATTATTAATTAAACGAAAAGATAAAGAATAAAATCATACCATTGAAGATCGAGCTTCCTCAGGTACAAGTTCACCTCCAAATCCTTTCGTGTTCAACTTGAATCCACCGGGGTTTTGTTCATTCCTTTGATCAACGTTAGCCACCCATATGTTTGGCCTCTAGAGGTGATCCACCAAGGAATAATAATGATTCAAGAAAAAGGGGTATTAGCTCAAACCCTAGTTTTTCCTATCTCTATAGAAAAAGGGCGTACTCTCCAACAAATTGGAATTATTACGTATACCTAAAAGTCAACCACACCTCACCCATAATAAGACTCCTCTTATTTATAGATGTGGGCAACCCACCTTAACCATTAAGGAATTGGGTTTTATTTAATTAATTAAATTCTTTTAATTAATTAAGCTCCCTAATCTTATTAGGGATAATTAATTAAACTCCTTTAACTAATTTTCCTTCCTAATCTAATTAGGAATAAATGAGAGTACTTATATTAAATTAATTCCTAAACTCTTTTAGAAATTAAAATAATAATAATTGTAATAATATTAATAAGACTCCTCTTATTAATTTATATTTAATATTTCTAAAATATTAAATAATAAATATTAAGCTATTTAATTTATTCTATCACCATAGATTAAATTAAATATACATAACATATTATTACGATTATGCCATTAACTTCTTAAATAATTATTCTTCCTTTTATGGTGTGACCCTTTAGGTTCTCCATATTAAACCGGTTGTGAATAAATCAATTAGAACAATTCTAATCTTATTTAAATAAATAAATTAAATAATTAATTTATTTAAATAAATAATATTTATTCTACAATAGGGATAAGCCTCCCTAGCGATCAACGACTTTCCGGATAATATAGATTTCAACATTAATCATTAAAGAACCTTTGAGTAAATAGTTACCGTACAATTCAATCCTTCCACCATACAATGTCCCAATTAAATATAAGACATGGAATTACTGTCAAGTCTTATTTTATTTAATTATATGTATTTCGATCCTTAAATGCACAACTCCAAATAATGCAAATTAGAAACTCCTTTCTAATTTCATTCTTCCTCGCCAAGGACTACTTTGGGTTGTCATTTATCGAATCACATAGGACATTTCTCTTCTTTATTAGAAGTGGTAGATTCTTTATTGATCATACATTATCTCCATGTACAACTTATTATACCCAAGCATACCCTTTGATATACCCTAAGGGTCTTAAGGAATAAGTCAAAGTATAACTCATCATACACAAGATACTATGATGATCTCAAGTCCAAGGATCACTTGTACTACTATCACTACAGAAATTCCTATTGACAAAAAAGTAAAACTCCATTAGGTATTCCTTAGCGAGCCACGCTCGATGAACTTATTCTCTAATAAGCACCTACATACTTGCTTTAGTGTCTCCACACAAATGATCATGAGATCAATCATCCTCATCCAATGAGCAAGCAATGTATGTACCAATCTATCCTGGATTCACTAATCCCCAATTTAGTAATCCAATGATTGGGAACTATTTTAGTTTTAAGCTTTCTAAGAATTTAGATCTCATTAGAATGATCATCATCATTATTCTAAAAGCATTGCTTAAAACTATGGGTTTATCACATATTATAAAACAAAGATCATGTAGATAATTAAAAGCCTTTAATAAATTAATACTTTTTATTAATAAATGAATAAGATTGCTACAAAGTATATGCTTTATCATCAAACATGATTGGCTTGTGTGCATATTACTTTCACCACATTCATTGTAAAAATATCACCATTATTATATTATTATAATATAATAATATATTTAAATGAATTATTTTATCAGAAAAAGATAAAATAACAATTTTCAACAATTGTCACATTAAAAATTTTCTCCATCTATATCCACATAAAATGAATATTTTCCTTATCATATAAATCAATAATTAATTATTCACAAATAATATTATAGAATCACAATATCGACAACCAGGCCGTTCCCAGGAAAGAGGGGGCTTTCCAATAAGGATTTCTCCTTATTGGCACGCAATTAGGTGACCAAACCTCTCCTTAGACAAAACTTTCTAGACATTGCCAATATTTTTATCTAATAATATTATTCAAATAATATGAATTATTGATCCGATAATAGAAAATACTGTGTAATGACAATTATTGAAATAACAATAATATAAAATATCAATGCAGCAATTATTAATAAAATAAAATATTGAACAGTAATTACTATAACAATTATTTAGTAGTGCCTTCTTACGTAAGAATCAATAATTGGTGCAATACCGTGTGCTACTGTACTTTAACCACCGAGTATTTCAACAGTATTAATGGTAACAACTACGCCGTTATTTATAAACAACTTATACTTGTCCTTTTCTTCATCCAATTGCTTTCCGTTATGGGGCCCACACAAGGCTGCGCCGTCGTACGAATATTCCCTGACAGTAAGAATATTCCATGACTAAATGAATATTCCCCGACAACAATGAATATTTTATAACCACTTGCTTATTTGAAATATTTGCGCATTTTACCTATAACTAACCACATTAATCAAATCAACCCTTACTATAATAAATAGAGGAAATTTATTTCATTTATAATAAGTTGAGGTCTTACATCTTTGATAGTATATATATATATATATATATATATATGTAAGTGTCGGACTTCTTATGGTATAAAAGCCATCTAAGTAAGTTCGAACACCACAACCACAGTTTTCACTATTTTGGGGCCTTAAACATGTATAACCATTTTAAGGCCCTGGATGTACAAGTACAAAGATTTGCAAGCTAACTGTACAATCGAAAAAGGTCCATCACTGGAGCTGGATCTAGATCCATTGATTAAATCATAGATCCTGTAGCTCCAAGGCTAACAGGATATCACATAAACAACCTGCACAACGAATATACAGAAATAAAACATATAACTCTAGACGTCACAAAACAAAGGATTTATTAGTCAAATTATTGCATGCGGGTAGCCAAAGCTTCTAGTGTCCTCTAGATACAGATCTAGGACCACATGGTTGCTAAATACTTACAAAAATGAGAAAGAAAACTATATCTGTACAGATCTTAGCCATTCTAGCTTCCACATTCAAGTTTTAAAACTTTTGAACATGTTAAAAGCTAGATTTGGCTAGATCTAGTATAGATATAGTCAATAAAGCATAAATATTATCTATTTATAAGAAATGAACGATTAAAAAGTTAGATCTAACAAATATAAGTTACTAACTATATATATATAGCACTTATACATAGTGTAAAACAAGAAAAAGCATCAAATCTAAAAAGATCTTACAGTTAAGCGTGAGAATGGCTATCTCGAATGGCTTTAGGCGCGTATAAACTCGATTTCCACCAGTTAAAATTTGATATGTTGCTATATATATGTATAAGAGTGTTTGTATAATAGATTTACAAAGATTGAACGGAAGAAAAGCTGCCTTTCGCTCTCAAATGGCCGGATTTCTCTCTCCTGGACCCTTTCTCTCTTTTTATATATAAATGAGCTGGGGGGAAGGGGTATTTATAGAACCGATCAGCTGCGGGTCTACCTGCGGCTGATCCTAGTGGGCCCGAATTGATGGGCCCCATTGTCTTGAAGTACGTACACTCTGACCAATACACAATCTACTTGAACCTTCATAACTTGTAATCCGAAAATCCGATGGAGGTGTGCAATAACTTTTTGGAAAGCTCTTTCCAAGAGCTACGTAATGACATGGGGTTTGACCTTTTTTGAATCTGGGAAGATGGGTCCATGGCTAGATCTTCAAGTCTTCGCAGTTAGTCCATTGAGATGTCTGACGCAGTTTTCACTCGGGATTGTTGTGATGGTTCTATATGACATTATTCATAGCATTTTGATCAATTTTGATGTTGAGTTGGCAAAATTACCCTTTTTCCATTTTGGGTTGGTTTCCGGGCTTGACGCAGCTGCAACTGTCTTCCCTCAGGGTTATCTCCGGGGTTTGACTACTGTTGACTTTTGTCTGTCCTCTGGGTTATCTCTGAGGTTGATTTGATGATTTCCTGGGGCTGTGTCTGGGGTCTAGATTGATGATTTCTTGGGTTTATCTCCGGGGGTCTGATTTGATGATTTTTTGGGGTTATCTCTGAAAGATAAAAGACGGGTTTGCCCTCTTGCATAGTTAGTAACAGAAATGAAAAAAATTGAGTGTCTATAGATGCCTCTCTTTATCATGTTTATGCAATGCAATGGAATAAACATGATAAATATTTCTATACACTGGAAATATGATTAATGCAAATATAATGCAATGCTTGATATGATATGTTATGCATGTTAGATGCCTCTTTGGGGTTAGTTGCCACATGTTGTATCAATGATAATTCCCTATTTTTTGCTGGGGATGATTTATATGGCTGATTCCATCAGACTTTCCCGAAATTCACATTGGAGTTGTTACCAATGGTCTCTTTCCCAGATACACATTCTTGTTTTACCTCTACTGGGGATATTTTTCTTTTTATGAGTGAACTCATTGGGGATTCCCGATGCTTATTCTGATGATAGTTTGCACCAGTTTGCATTATCGGATCCTTCCAGATGCTATGCTGGGATTGTCACCAACGATTTATAATTCCAGATTCTCCGATATCTTTGCTGAAGTATTTTTCAATGGCTTGCATCACTAGATCATATCCGATGGTACGCTGGGGCTGTCACCAACGGTTTAGATTTCTATCCATTTGATGCCAGTGTTCTTGCTGGGGGTAGAGCTTTCCATGATCAATTATCACATAATCCTCCCGATGCCTACTCGAACAGTAGTTTCCAAAGGTTGATCATCACCGAACTTTCTCGATGCCTACTCAAAAGGTAGTTTACAAAAGTTGACCATCACCGAACCTTCTCGATGCCTACTTGAATGGTAGTTTATAAAAGTTGACCAACACCGAACCTTCTCGGTGCCTACTCGAACGGTAATTATAATGGTCAACCATCACCGAACATTCGTGATGCCTACTCGAACGGTAGTTTACTGATGTGTGGGTTTCATACCTACGAATCAGATGCCTATTCGGACTTAAATAGTGCTTAATCCATTTATTTTAGTATCATTTTATGTGTTTGTGCTTGTTTTGTGTGTAGGTTTTAGTATGTGTTAGCTAAGGCATGATGGTGGCAATATGGCAAGAAAGTGAAGTAAAGTAGCAGAAATCAGTAAAGTGCAGGACAGTACCCTGCCGGGGCGGGCCTTTTATATAGGAAATACCCCGCTGAGGTGGGGGTATACATTCTTTAGAGACTTAACACCCCGCTGGGGCAGGGGTTCCTAAGTATAAATAGCCCGCCGGGCCGGGGGTACGCGACCAAGAAGGATGAGTTCTGATTCAATTTTACTTCTATCGTGGCATGGACTGATGGACTTTGGATTCGATTGGGACTGGACAGAGGACGTATCTAGCTGCAATTACAGAGACTTAAGTAATTCTATTCAGATATGCAAGGATCAATCAATCAATTACAATTTTCAAGGCCTAATTTGTGAAGATTTTAGAGGAATAGAGAAAAGGAGCAAGTAACACGAAGATTGCAGAATTGAGTGAAGAGAAGGGTGGTTCTATTACTATTCTTGTTATTTAATTTTAGTTTCTATAATTGGGATGTTGTTTTCTTTAATCTATTTAGTGTTTATTTCATTAGTTATGAACTAATTCAACTTATTAAGCTTACAATCGATCTTTAAGTGAAACGATGATTATCATGCTTTGATTTCAATTCAATGATGCTATTTTTCAGTTCATCTGTTATGATTTGTGTGTAATTCATGAATTACTTGATCACCAATTCTACGTGGACTTGTATGGACTCGAGAGATGAGATATGTGTTTAGACGTAGTCGTAATATCACGTGTTTATGATTTATGCATTTTGATGGAATTCATGATGTATATTTAGGATAGAGATATACATATGCATCGCATGTAATCATGTAAGAACTTGAAATTTAAACCTTCTTTAATTGTAATTCACATAGAGATATAGTGAATTAGTTAATTAAGGTGTTTGGCTTAATTCGAGCATCTATGGATTTAAGTTGATATGGGTTTAGTGCATCGAGAGATGGCTAATTCTACTTTTGTGTTCTTGATTAATGAACTTGAATAGTTAATTGGATTGAAAAGAAGTGTGATAATCTGAGTGAAGCATAAAGTGAAGTTGTAGGCTTAATTCTCCATTATCTGATTAAAATTTACAGTAGTTAGTTAAGTTGATTTGCTTTGATTTTTGTTTATTAGTTTTTCATTATTTTCAATCATTAATTCAGTTAGTTTAATAAAATTGAGATAATACAAAGCTGATAATTGTTAGATTAAAATTGAATTCTATCTCTATGGGAACGATACTCAACTTATCATTATATTACTTGTTGATCACGTATACTTGCGTGCCGTGCTTAATTAGATTACACCCAATAAGTTTTTGGCGCCTTTGCCGAGGACTAGATTATTGATTTTAATACTTTCTATATTAGTTTAATTAGATCAATTTTAGTTAAACATTTTTTTTGTTATTTCTTATTTCAGGTTCTTTTACTTAGTGCATGCAAACTCGGTCAAAGAAACCAGATTTACTTCCTTACGAGGACAACATCGGAAGAAGGTTTTGGAGGTTGAGTAAGTGGATTAAAGAAACTAGGGAGAATTTTGATAAGCAAGGAAGTATGGCTACAGAGGATCAGAAAGCACTTAAGGATTATGCCACACCCAAGGTTACTAAAATTCAGTCAAGCATTAATAGGCCTGCAATAGCTGCTAACCATTTTGAGATCAAGCCTGGGACGATTCAGATGATACAAAATTATGTACAGTTTGGGGGATTGGCTAATGATGATCCAAAAGAGCATCTGGTTAGCTTTCTGGAGATTTATGATACCTTCAAGTATAATGGGGTATCTGATGATACAGTTAGACTTTGTTTGTTTCCATTCACACTTCAGACATGGCGAAGAGCTAGTTACATTCACTACCGCCAGGGTCAATCACTACTTGGGATGATCTAGCTCAAAAGTTTTTAGGTAAATTCTTCCCACCGACGAAGACTGTAAAGATGAGTTATGAGATTACAATATTTGAACAGCTGCATGGGGCGTCTCTGTATGAAGCTTGGGAAAGGTATAAGGAATTATTGAGGAAGTGTCCGCATCACGGATTACCCATGTGGTTGTAGATGAACACCTTCTACAACGGGCTGAATGGTAATCTCCGTACTAGTCTAGATGCAGCTTCAGGAGAAGCGTTTATGGCTAAAAGATTTGAGGAGGCATATGACTTGATTGAGACAATGGCAACAAACAACTACCAGTGGCCCACAATAAGAATGACACAATCCAAGGCAGCTAGAGTGTTAGAGGTAGTTCGAGTGATGGCTTTAGTGGCTCAAATTTTAGCACTGTCAAAGAAAATGGATGCCCTCATGGGTGCATAGGTTCAGCAGGTGGCGTATGTGTGTGAATTGTGTGCAGGGGAACATCCGACAGAGCAATGTGTTATCAATCCAACAACAGTTTAGTTTATAGGTAGCTATAACAGAATACCTTTTAATCCATATCAGAATGCCTACAATTCGGGGGTAAGTAACCATATGAACTTTTTGTGGAGTAACAATCAAAATCATCAAGCTCCACAACCATCTTATCACCCAGGTTTCCAAAATCGGCATCAACAGTTAGCTCGACAACATGAGAAAAAGTTGGATTTGGAAGAGCTTTTGTTGAAATATATATCCGGTAATGAGGCAACTATGAAAACACAAGCAGTGGTGATTAAGAACTTGGAAAATAAGATGGGACAACTTGCGTTGGCATTGAATAATAGGCCTCAAGGGACTTTACCAAGTGACACTGAGAAGAATCCAAAGGGAAATCATGAACAGTGTCAAGCAATCACGTTACGAAGTGGAAAAAATCTCGAGGGATAAAGTGCAGAAAATTCACCAAAGAAAATTGTGAAAGAAAGTGAAGAAAAGTTGGTTGAAGAGAAACAGGGTGAAGACAGGCAAGTGGATAAGAATCAGGCAGATGTTGAACCAGTTGTCTATCCTCTACCACCATTTCAGCAGAGAGTTCAAAAACAGAAATTAGATAAATAGTTCTCAAAGTTTTTGGAAATCTTCAAGAAGTTACAGATTAATATTCCGTTCACAGAAGCCCTAGGACAGATGCCGAGTTACGAAAAGTTTATGAAGGGTATTTTGTTGAGGAAGAAGAAGTTAGAAGATTATGAGACTGTTGCATTGTCGGAGGAATGTAGTGCTTTATTACAGAGGAAGTTGCCTCCGAAGTTGAAGAATCCGGGGAGTTTTACCATTCCTTGCACAATTGGGAACATGACATTTAACAAATGTTTGTGTGATTTGGGTGAGAGTGTGAATCTCATGCCATTATCTGTGTACACTCAATTGGGTTTGCCAGCACCGAAACCTAAAAACATCTCACTACAGTTGGCGGATAGATCGGTTACTTATCTGAGGGGGATTATTGAACATATTCTAGTAAAGGTGGATAAGTTTATATTTCCAGCAGATTTCATCATTTTGGATTATGAAGAAGACAAGAACATTCCTATCATCTTAGGGAGGACATTCTTGGCAACTGGGAGGACTCTCATTGATGTTCAGAAAGGAGAGTTAATGATGAGAGTACAAGACCAAGAAGTGAAGTTCAATGTATTCAAAGCCATGAAATTCCCTATATATGATGAAGAGTGTTTCAGAGTGGATGTAATCGAAAAGATGGTTAATGAAGACTTGATTCGAGGTTTGGACAGGGATCCATTGGAAAACACTTTGCTAGGAGATGTTAACTTGGATGATCCAAAATTTGTGGACTATATGCATATGTTGGATGCATGGCCTAGAGTGAGTATATTCAAGGTGCTATTCGAGCCATTACATATGGAAGAGAAAACATCGGCACAGATGAAACCCTCACTTGAGGAACCACCTACTCTTGAGCTAAAGTCTTTTTCTAAACACCTCAGGTATGCGTTTTTGAGTAATTATGATACTTTAACTATTATTATTGCATCTACACTTAAAGATTTGCAGGAAAGTAAGTTGTTGAGGGTTCTTTGAGAGTACAAATCTGCAATAAGATGGATAATTGCTGACATCAAGAGAATAAGCCTTTCATTATGTATGCACAAGATACTCTTGGAATAGGAGGCAAAACCGATAGTGTAACAACAAAAAAGGCTCAACCCTATTATGAATGAAGTTGTAAAGAAAGAGATTCTAAAATGGTTGGATGCTAGGATAATCTACCCTATCTTAGATAGTTCATGGGTGAGCCCAGTGTAGTGTGTCCCGAAGAAAGGTGGAATAACGGTTGTAACTAATGAAGATAATGAATTGATATCAATGAGGATAGTGACCGGCTAGAGGGTATGCATGGATTACAGGAAGCTCAATAAGGCAACCCAGAAGGATCACTTTCCTTTACCTTTTATCGATCAGATGTTGGACCGTTTGATCAGACATGAGTACTATTGCTTGTTGGACGGGTATTCAGGGTATAATCAGATAGTGATTGCACTAGAAGATCAAGAGAAGACTACATTCACGTGCCCATATGACACCTTTGCTTTCAAGAGGATGTCATTCGGGCTGTGTAATGCACCAACGCCCTTTTAGAGATGTATGATGGCTATATTTTTAGACATGGTGGAGTGCAATGTTGAAGTTTTTATGGATGACTTTTCAGTATATGGGAATACCTTTGACAGTTGTCTTGAGAATTTGGTTATGGTATTGAAATGCTGCGTGGAGACCAATCTTGTGCTGAACTGGGAAAAATGCCATTTCATAGTCAAAGAAGGAATCATCCTCAAGCATAAAGTCTCTGCAAAAGGGTTGGAAGTAGATCGAGCAAAGTTGGAAATAATTGAGAATCTTCCACCTTCGACCTCAGTTAAAGGAATTCACAGTTTTCTCGGGCATGCTTTCTACCGTCGGTTTATCAATGACTTCTCAAAGATAGCAAAACCACTATGCAGTCTATTAGAGAAAGAGGCAATTTTTAGATTTTATGAAGAATGTATGACAACTTTTGAAAAGTTGAAGAAGAAGTTGATAACAGCTCCCGTAATCATAACACCGGATTGGACAATGCCGTTTGAATTGATGTGTGATGCTAGCGATTAAGTGGTAGGGGCTGTTTTGGGACAACACCGATATAAGATATTTCATGCTATATACTATGCAAGTAAAACCCTCACGGATGCACAATTAAACTATATAACTACCAAGAAGGAGTTACTTGCGGTCGTGTATGCCTTTGATAAATTTTGCGCATACTTGATAGGAACAAAGGTTATTGTATACACAGACCACTTGGCGATTCGGTATCTAATTTCCAAGAAAGATGCAAAGCCTAGGCTTATTCGATGGATTATACATCTTCAAGAGTTCAATTTGGAAATCAAGGATAGGAAGGGGACATAAAATCAAGTAGCTGATCATCTTTCGAGGTTAGAAAATTCGGACAAGGACAAGGTAGATAAGTGTTTGATCAACTAGTTGTTTCCAGATGAACTGTTGTTTGGAATAAATTCAGAATTTCCATGGTATGTGGATTTTGCTAACTACTTGGTGAGCAAGATCCTTCCTCCAGACTTGACACGTCAACAGAAAAGGAAATTCCTACATAATGTTAAGTGGTACATGTGGGATGAGCCCTATCTATTCAGACAGTGTGCAGACAAGATGATTCGTAGATGTGTGCCCCATAGTGAAGTCAATAACATCTTGCACGCATGCCACACATCTGTATATGGGGGACACTATGGAAGTGAGTGTGCAGCGGCAAAAGTTCTTCAGACAAGATTCTACTGGCCTACTATGTTCAAAGATGCCCACCAGTTCATAAAAAGCTGTGATAGATGTCAAAGGGTGGACAATATTTCAAAAAGGAATGAGATGTCGCTCAACACAATCTTAGAAGTTGAAATTTTTGATGTATGGGGGATTAACTTTATTGGACCTTTTCCGCCTTCATATAACAATCTATGCATCCTACTAACTGTGGACTATGTATCGAAGTGGGTTGAAGCTATGACACTCCCTGGGAATGATGCAAAAGTTGTTTTGAAATTCCTACAGAAAAACATCTTTACGACATTTGGCACACTGAGAGCAATTATAAGTGACGAGGGAAGTCACTTTTGCAATAAGTTCTTTACAGCTCTCTTGGCAAAATATTGGGTCAATCATAGAGTTGCGATGGCCTATCATCCCCATACGAGTGGCCAAGCTGAAGTTTCAAATAGAGAAGTGAAACGAATTTTAGAGAAAGTGGTGAATCCAAAAAAAAAGGAATGGTCTCTGAAATTAGATGATGCTTTATGGGCTTATCACACAGCATATAAGACACCAATTGGGATGTCTCCGTATCAACTTTTTTACGAGAAAGAGTGTCATCTGATAAGTGGATTTCATATCCACGAATTATTTTCAAGCTTAATCGTTGTTACTTTCTTGTTTTCATGTTCATTTTTACTCTTTTTGTGTTCTTTTATGTGTAGGGTGGTTGTTGTGGCAATTAGCGAAGAATTGAAGTCATTTGGAGCATTTATGGAAGCAAACATGAAGCTAGCAGCATAGTTTAGTAGAATAGACCCCCGTCGGGGCGGGCCCTTTTTGCCTATACACCCCCGCCGGGGCGGGGGGTCTTCAACATCAACTAACAAAAAGGATGCCCATCGGTAGGCGGGGCGGGGGGTCTCATTGTTGAGTCTCTTTTCTTACTTTGAACTCTGCTGGAACTTGATGTGTTAGCATTTGGATAGTAAGTGAACTCTATTGGACTTGGGATTAACCCAAAAAAAACGTGTGTTGGATTTATATTGGGAATTAACTACGAATAAAACAACACACAAGGCATATTACCGAGATTAATTCCAGTTTTTCATAGCAAGCTTTGGAGGGAGATTTTGAAGAGATTTTCGTGACGATTACAAATTTAGTCTACGTGAAGGGTGTTTTTCACTATTCTTCTTCTTAGTCTTTTATTTGTAATTGAAAGAATGTTATCTTTGAATTATTCAGTCATTAATTCATCTATGATGAACTAATTCACTTTTTAGGCTTATGGTGGATCTTTAAGTGAAATGATGATTTTGTAAACTTTGATTTTCAGTTCAATAAGCTATTTTCCAATTTATCTATATTAATTTGAGCTTGAATGTATGAATTGCCTGATCAACAATTCTTTGTGGATTTGTATGGAATTGAGAGAGGATATTCGAATCTAGACTTAGTTAATATAGCATGTGTTCATGAATTTTGTGAATAGCAGAATCTTGATGAATGTCAAGGTAGAGATATGCTTGACATCGCATGTAATCAGATAGAGAAATTAATCTTAACCCTTCTTTAATTATAATTCACATAGAGATATAGTGAGTTAGTTGATTAATGTGTTTAACTTGTTTCTATCTAATTTGTGGATTTAAGTTAATACGGTATTAGTGCATCGAGAGGTGGCTAGTACTACATTCGTGTTCTTGATTAATAAACTGGGATAGTGAGTTGAATTGGAATAAAGGTGTAGAAATCAGAGTGAAGCTTAGGGTGAAATCATAAGTCTAATTCTCCATTAATTGTTTGAAATTTAGATTTTGATATTTGTGATTGTTTTATGATAGTCTATTTATTTATTAATTAGTTTCCATAATTTTAATCATTAAGTTGAATAGTTTAATAAAATTAGGATTAATAGGAAATTGATAATTGTAAGGTTAAAGTTCTTACTAAAATTGTCTCTGTGGGAACGATACTCTACTCATTCCTATATTACTTGTTGACCATGTATACTTGCGTGTTGTGCATAACTAGATTTTACCCAACATCATCTCCCAGTTAAACTTCAATACAAAGCATACTGGGCCATTTAGAAGTTGAATTTTGATCAAAAAGCTGTAGGCGAGAAAAGACTGTTGCAACTTAATGAGCTGGATGAGTTTAGTTTATAAGCTTACGAAAACTCTAAGTTGTATAAAAGAAAAGGTCAAGAAGTGGCACGATCAGAAGATTGTGAATAGGAAGTTTGAACTAGGCTAAGCTGTGTTATTGTAAAACTCTAGACTTAGATTATTTCCCAGGAAACTTAAATCATGATGGTCGGGGCCATTCACCATCAAGACAGTTTACCCACATGGCGCCATTGAACTCTATAGCAGGAATCCCCTGGAAACATTTAAAGTCAACGGGCAACGTTTAAAACATTATTGGGGTGGTGACATTGATAATCAAGCCACCGCGATCACACTTGCTGATGCGCCATGACACAGGGAGTAGTCAGGTTGAAAGACTCAAAAACAAGCGCTCATTGGGAGGTAACCCAATTTACTAGTTATTTACAGTATTTAGTTTTATATTACATAATTCGTAGCTTAGTTATTAATGTTAGTATTCAGTAGTTCAAATTTGTGCAAATCATAGGTAAGTAGTTAGTCTTTGTAAGTAATTCACATCGTTCTTGCTCAAACTTCATGTGCTTAACTTATATTTTGGGTTTTAATAGTTTTTAGGAAAAAAAGGAGGAAGTTGTACACACGTGCGGGTCAAAATAGCTAAAAATCAGAAGTCACGCAGGAAGCACATGCCCACCTCAGCGGGGGTTTTCAAGGCTTGGCATGCTCGCCCCGGCTGGAGGGCTCTCTATATTTGCCCACCCCGGCGGGTTTTTTAAGGTAAAAAGACCCCGCCCCGGCAGGGGTACGAGAATCCTATTTTAAAAGGCTACTGCAGAATCGTGCCCACACCACTCCTATCTCTCAAAACTGAAACTAAGATATTAAGATGCCCACGATTTTGCCCCACATACGCCCAATCTGTGACGCCCCCATAATAGGTACACATCACCCATCTTGAGTCGCCAAATACATGGTACAAAATTCAAATACAACTTAGTTATACAACAGTCGTGTAAAATACGACAAAATATATGCTGTGAGTTTTAATACAAATATTGTCATCTAGACAATATCCACACTCAATTGAGTCCTCATTACATTTATTATCACACTATTTAATAGAATAGTGAGGACTACTAATGCTATTATCTGCATCAATCACCCACTCCGTTCCCCGACTAGTCCCTACAACATTCTCATTTCAAGAGAACAATGAAAGTAAAAGGGTGAGCTCAACTAGCCCAAGAAGAAATATTATGACTAAGATAATACGTATAAATTATCGTTAGCCTTTAACAATGTTAAAACCGATACAATATAACAAACATCAAGTTTAAGCTGCAATGAACAAGCAATCCATTAAAAGAGTCAAGTAGAGAATAAAATCTACTATCTTTTATGATTTAAAAGGTTTTTCATCACTTTTATCGTTGGGACTCGACAATAAATAAATAATTCACATCATCCCCGCTTTACTGACGAGGATATTCATTAGTATCACAACCACAAATTATTCATACACTACTTGCTAAGGATATTCGTGTATTCATCAATGGTCATGATCATGCCAACAAGCGTCCATCAATGCACTACGGGCCAATGAGGACTTTTACCACATCAATCATAACATTACGGTCATGATTATACCAAATAATCCTCGGTTATAATCATACCAAGTCCATCTATGCACTACAAAATACGATGATGACTTTCAACATAATATAAACATGAGGATGATGACAATGATATAAGAATTTAATAAAACAAGTTCAAGAATTAATTTATCCAGGAACTAATAACGTCCAAATTGTCAAGATGATACTTCTTTGCAGAGTAAAATTCAAGAATGCTCAAAAGAATATTTCCATAAAAAGATACTGGATGAAGCGCAAATATCAAGGATATTCCACTAATTTCATGGAGTATAGAGGTCAAAACTTTAACCAACTGAGTATAATAAAGAATGGAATAACAAAAGAAATCACCGGGCATTCGATGAACCGCGCATGATAAAGGTTATTCCAACGTAATAATAAATAACGGAACCGTGTCATGCGTTAACGCACGCATGTGATATATTCAACAGAATAATAAATAACGGAACCAGTCGTAAAACTTCGCACCCAAGCGGGATGTTCCAATAGAATAATAAATAATGTAACCGAAGTTATCGTAAATTCACGAAGATGTGGATGTTCCAATGTAATAATAAAGAATGGAATAATGTAAGAATTTCACCATGTATGCGGTGCTTGGCATGTATGTTATTCCAACATAATGTTAAAGAATGGAATAATGAAGAATTTCACCAAGTATAGGGTAGAAGCCGGCAGATATCTGAGTTATTCCAACAATAATAAAAATGGAATAATGAAGTTCTCTTCATGAATACAAAAGAAATAATACCCCTTACCTTAGAACAAACTGGATATAGGAGTAGTGAAGTAGCAGAATATTTTTCTTCTTTCTCTCTATAGTTTCTCTCTCTAGAGTTTCAGTGAATTCATAAGAAATAATGAAGGAATGAGCTTCTATTTATAGGAGAATGGACTGAATAGTAACTAATTCCTGAACGGTCCAGATTGATTTTCTTTTAAACGGACGGTCCAGATTGGTTTACTATAAAATATTCTAATAAAACAAAATCTTTTAAATAAAATATAATATATTCTATTTATAATCTAATAAAACGAATAACTTTATTAAAGTATTCAGTTTTATATAAAAAGATTTTACTATGCAAACACTATCTTAGATACACTATGCATAATAAAAAATATAATATATTTTATTTATAGTCTAATAAAACGAATAACTTTATAAAAGTATTCTTTTTATATAAAAAGATTTTACTATGCAAAACACTATGCATAATAGAATATAATATATTCTATTTATAGTTTAATAAAACGAATAACTTTATAAAAGTATTACATTTTATATAAAAAGCTTTTCTGCTTTATTACATTAATAATACTAATAAAACAAAACTTCATCATCATTATTATAATTCACACTATTAACCGACACCGTGTCGTTCCTCGAGAAAGAGGGCTTTCCAATAAGGATTTCTCCTATTACACAATTAGGTGACCAAACCTCTCCTCGCGTAACTTCTGAGACATCGTTAATATTGCAAATAATAATATTAATAACTTCGTCATCTCAATTATTGATTTAATAATATATAAAATATCGACAATAATTGAATCAATTAATGTGAGATACTATGCAACAATCACTGAAGCAATAATTGAACAAAACTGAGTGACTTCTCACCTATGCATCAATAATCAATACCGTGTGCTACTATCCAACCACGCGTATTCCTGTACTTTTAACACCGGGTGTTTCAACAGTTAACGATAAAACTTCCGTCGTTATTTTCATAAAATATTTTTGTCGTTTTCTCAATCCGACAATAATTCCGCTATGGGGTCCACCAATGATTGTGCTTGAGTACGTAATATTATTCCTGTTAAAACGAATATTCCCCACCAATCGAATATTATATAAAAACTTACGTACTTTTGCAAAATTTATAACTATTACCCACAACTATAACATTATATCAAATTCATTCCATAATATTCAAAAATGATAATTATAGAAAATTCATCTTTATTCATAAAAGTTGGGGTCTTACACAATCTCCACCAAATCCGTCATCTACTGTTATCCTATATAAACCTAACTCCAATTTTATACATTCAACACCACATACACATCAATTTCTCTGATTTTCATACACAAAACTTAGAGTGTCTTTAATTTTTGGATTTCAAAAGGAGGGGGAAGCTTTGCAATTAGTAATCCACCACTTCAATATCACCATAGAGGAAAATAATCAGTGTGGGTAAGCATCTAAATCAGTTTTTCATCATATTTGGCAGTTGTTCTTTAATTTGGGACATTGTGGGTCATTATGCACGCCAAGTGTTTGAAGAATTGCATAAGCGAAAAGTTTGGGGGATTTGTGAACTGCATTGTGATATAATGGCACCGAAAACACCGGTTAAAATGTCAACGGGGTGAAGGGTCCTCACCACCAACCCGTATCTTCGACAAAAGAAAATTTTTCAGTGCCTTAGCAGCTGACAAATATGAATACTTTACATCGAAGGCATTGACACCGGAGAGAGGGTTGAGGTTGGATTTGTTCGATGGGTAGATAAGGAGACAAATCAATGAACAAGGCTGGGATACATTCATAGATCAACCAGACCCTGTAGTTATGACAATTGTGAAGGAGTTCTACATAAATGCAGATGATAAAGCACCATTCGTTGTATTTGTTCGTGGAAAACGAGTCCCATTCAGTCCGGAGGCTATCAATGAGTTTTATAATGTGCTTAGCTCCGAGATAGCAACCCCAATTATGATCAGATACTCACTAAAATATCAAAGTCGGGAACAACATGGGTAAAAGGGAAGAAAGGAGGGACCCTTTTCATGAGTAAGGACCTAAGTCGGTATGGTAAGATTTGGTATGCCTTCCTTTGAGCAAAAATGTTTCCATTCACACACTAGTGAGGTGACTAAAGAAAAGGTGTTACTCTTGTATTCCAATGTGAAGGATTTGATATTGACATTGGGGCCATCATCAGTTTCTTGATTAGACGCAGCTTGTGTGGGCCATTCTCTAGGGGGTTGCTATACCCCTCACTTATATGTGGACTGTGTAGACAGTCAAGAGTTCGATGGTTAACAGATGAACCTGTGCAGTAGCCACTCCAGTTACTTGACACACGTATGATTGCTCGATACTCAGTCTGGGCTAGAGGAGAGTCACATCTTAGAGGGTTAGGATTTATATTTCCCGACGCTCCCGAGGAGAAGGAGGCCGAAGATACCTCTAAAAATGATGAATTTAAAGCTAATGAGATGTCTGAGGGTATTAAATAGGCTGCAAGGGGTCATCGGTCTACACAGTATATGTTCAGCACTCAGTTCTGAAGTATGCATCGATATATTGATGAGAGGGACAGACAGGAAGATATGAAGTTGAAGAGAATTGCAGCACGACAAGATCACGCCTTTGCCACACAAAATTCTTTCAATGCTTCCTTAACAAAGGCGTTTGCAAGAATGAATCCCAACGCTGTTGACTAGTTTCAATTCTCAGTTCCACAGCCACTACCAGGCTATCCACCATCAGACTCTGACCTTGAGGAGGTGCCACCTCCTGCTTAGCTGCTACAAAGAAGTCCTATTATGCCTTCATGCTTTATTTTAACAATGAAGACATTGTTTATGATAAGTTTGGGGGAGTAGTAGTGTAGTAGTATTAGTTTTTGTCTAGTGTTGTTTAGTTTTGTTGTTATATGTTAGTTTGCATGTGTTATTTAGTTTTGCATTTATTAGTTCATGCCAGTTCATGTATGCATTCATGTTAGTTGTATTATTAGTATAGTATAGTTATGTTTTTTTTGTAGTTTAGTAGTAAATAGTTTTCTGTTTCTGTTTTGAGTAAAAAGAATAACGAAAATCTCAAAAATATTAGTTAGTTTACTATTTTTGTGTTGCATTTAGTTCATTTTTACATGATTCCAACTTTTAGATTGTTAAAGTTTGTTTGGGCCAATGATGAGATTGGAATTGCATAGACAAGAATAGTATTGATTGTCAAGGCTTTGATGTACTTTCTTATCATGATCTAAATCTTTGTCTGTTTGAAATTGGTATAATCAGGTTAACAATATTAAATGATTACGTTGACTGATTGGACTTAATTTTACACATAATTGAACTCTTAAGGATAATGTTAGTTTGAATGAAAGAAAGTCATGAATAAGTGGTGATGGCTAAATTTAGACAGAAACCTAAGTTTGGGGGAAGATTTGGAACATATTTTTCGGCTAAAAAAAGAGTCTGAAAAGAAAAGAAAAGAAAAGAAAAAGTATGAATAAACACCGTGGCTAGTCTAGTTCTGTGGCCTTTGTTACTTGAGTAAGTACACCCGAGGGGATGTCTCTACACCCAGCGCCTTAAAGCCATTTGGTTTAGGAGTCGTTGGTCGAAAAGCTAGCTAATGGGTAGTACTGAAAAGCCTAAGAGGACTAGACATTACACAATCATGAGTAAAATAAAAAGTGAAAAATGGGTAAAAGAGCAAAAAGCCCCCGTAAGTGAATAAGAAAGAAAAAGTATCCCATTTTGACTTCTAAATGTGGCATCTGTTGAGTTTTAGCCAGATCTTGCTTGTTTTTAAATTTCTTAACTTTAAGCTGTTTGATTTCTTAACTTTAGCCAGATCTTGCTTGGCGTATTATGTGTTTTATTTAAGTTTCTATTAGTTAACATAGTTATTGAGCACACACACACTATATCAATCATAACAGGATAAGATTTGGTGACTGATGTGAGGTTATTGATTTATCTTGGTAAGATTCACTGTCACGTTTATTGTAATTTCTCTTAGGCAATTTGAATAGACTTTGTTCTATCTGATAGCTGGATTCGTAGGTGTTGAATTTGTAACGCCCCAGAAAATTGAACATTTTGTAAATACTTTTAATGATAAATAAAATAATATTATTTATTATTATTATGTGTTAGTAAGATGAATGTCGTTTTATAACCTAGAAATGTCGGAAAGTCGTAGTATTTTAACTACATGGGAGAATTAAAGTGTTTGAATTTCTAAAACAAAAATAAAAGTTTTCCGAGAAATTTTCCAAAAAAGACTAATCATCAATTTCTGCTCGGGAATTATTTTTGAACTTCTGAGAAATATGTAATGTTACAATATCAAGGTGAGATAGATTATGTAATAATAATCTAAGCATGGAAAACACAATATTTCACATGCGGACCTAATTTGGGAACGTTAGGTTTATTAAGCGTTAAGGAAGGAAAGTTGTAATTGTATGATGCGTATGCATTGTACGAGGTAATGAACGTAAGTATAATACTACGTATTATACTATTAAGAATGAAGAAGGGAATAACGTATATTACAATTTAGTATACGAGATAACATACGAGAATTATACATGGTGTATACATATGTTAAGATTCTGAATTGAATGTAATGGACTTGTAGGATTATTAGCTTAATGGTAGAAGTCCAAATAGTAAGTGATACTCAAGCCCAAGTGTTTGATAAGTCATGAGTCCAAACTAGAGTAGTATAAGCCCAACAAAGAATTAGCTAGATTAATTAGCAAGCCCAATGAATTGACCATGATCCATGGAGCAAACCATGTTAATGTGGGTAGTCTTGATGGGCAAGCATTTTAAGTGGTGAACAAGTGTTGTGATGGCCAAGAAATAAAAGTGGCTAGCGAGTAACTTAGTTATAAAGTTATGAATAGTAAGGAGGTGAAAGTGAGGAGGTTAATTAAGTAGGTGGGATGGCCTAAATGTCTATTATGCCTTCACTTTGAATAGCCTATAAATAGGAGAGTTGTTTGATCATTTTCCATTGTTCAACTTTCATCCAAAACAAAGTAACTTATTGGTTAGAGAGAATAAGCACTTTTAAAGCCAAATCAACCTTTTATTAGATTTCAAAGAAGAAGACTTTAGTCATCAAAGGTAAATGATCTTATGATCTATTAGTCTATCTCTACCATAATAATATTGATAAGAGAAGTATGATTGTATGCTAAGAACATATAAGAAGTCATTGATGAATGAACTTAAGCTGAATAAGTTGAATAAGAAACTTGAACCTAAATAAGTTGATAAACTTGTACAAAACTTATCATATGTTTGCCATATGATGTTAATATATTCAATATGGTATGAGAACATTGATTGATGGACTTAAGTTCATAGTGAGTCATAAGTATGAGAATTTGTAGTTCATAAGTTAAATAAGTCATTGACTTATGAGAATAAGTCAAAACCTACTTTGAGAATAAGTTGGTGTAATAAGTAAATTGAAATGTTCATATGAAGATTAAAATCCATTTAAAATGATTAATAATGAAGTTTTGCCGAAATTCACACGATTAGATGATAATCGTCGAATTCATGAAATTCTCGGAATGGAAGTTTTATTTTATGTTTGAAGTCGGAAACGTTGGTTTTCGATGGAGACAAGTCATATTTGGCATTATAGAGTTGGGGACTCGAAAATGACAGAATTCTGACTTAGAACGAAGAAACGAGCGTTGATCGTTCACGAACGATTATCGTTTTCGTTAAAAATGAACTAATAGGTGAAATTTTAGAAAATGCAGTCAAATAGATAAAATTCTTACATGAACGCGTAGAATATGTAATTTGTGAACTGTAGGCTTTTGAACGAGCCAATTCAGACTTATAACGAAGAAATTATGCATTCGGGAGTTTCGCCAAATTTGCAAAAGCTGTAAGTTTTCTAAGGCACAGAGTTGGCACCGCGGCGCCAACCCAAGGCCAAATGGGTGGCGCAGAAGGCACCACCTGAAAGTCTGAGCCAGCTTCATCGCTAACTCATGCCGCCATACGACGACATGAAGGGTAAGGACTTGGGCCATAGCGCCGAGTCCGGTCTGAGCATACTGTTAACTCACGCCGCAGCGCGACTTACAGAACAAGGAGTGGCGCCGCAACGCCAACTCTAGAACTTGAACAGTAATGATTGTTTACACGTATAACTTAAGCAGTAACCCTGTAATAATAAACTGAGGAACTTAATAAGATATTGTAAGGTACTTTTAAACCTTATGTATGATGATTAGAGTTAATAACCAATTGAATGTGAACGTAATGTGAATGACGTAATGAAAAGCCGAAACCATAACAACAGATTTAAGTCAGGATTCAGATTGAGATGAAGGGTAAGATATAGTAGTATACCTACTTGATTATATGTGACCTAATGTGGTACAATATATGATCATGTATTGTAGAGACTTATAGACTTAAAGTGTATGTGTGATAAACAATAAGCAGACGCTAAAGGCAAGTACTCTAACCCTTGTTCCAGTTTAATCTGGACAAGCTTTGTGATACATGTATTCTTACGCATGAATTGATATATGATGAAGTCAACGCTAACTCTTTCGGCTAGACTTAAATTGTGTTTCTATCAAAGCATGTACAATGTTTACCAAGTTATATTGGTGTGGTTTTCAATCGAAGACTGAGTATGATAAAATGTTTTTGTCGTTTAACGACAGGCACGTGAGGTTGCCACAACTTAAACGTATACACGTTTAATGAATGTAGTGTTGATCAACATAGAGTACTATAGGCTGATCACCTAGACGTGCTCATAAGTAATGTCAGACTTACGGACTTAGTGCCGGGATGTCCTTTTCAAAGAATTTATGAAATGCTCAAGGTCTTGGACCGGAATTGATGTTTTACTGAATATTGTTGTTATAAAACGTTTTGAATGAAAAGAAGTGCTATTTTGAATTATCGATAGTACTTCGTAACTATTGTTCAGTTATTGAAGATATATGAGTTCTATGTTTCAAGCATGTTGTTTATTAGAATTGTAGTACTTGTTGAGCTAGTCATGCTCACTCTTGCTTGAACCATATGAACACAGCTAAGATCGAGTGGACCAAAGGCTCCGGCAAGGATAAGGGCAAGGCGAAGACAAACCCATAGAATACTTTTGTAATAGTATAGGATGAATGATTGTAATATATTTGATATTATGACAAGAACAAGTGAAAGGGTTATAAAGAACATGGGGAATATAAATATTATTTTAATATATAGAAGACATATTCGTTCTTTTGAGGCATTTTAATTGAATGTATGTATGAATGGTAGTAGCACCATCTATCAGGTTGGAAGATACCCGAATTTGGGGGCGTCACAGGTTGATATCAAAGCAAGAGGTTATAAAACTTAAGGGGGGATTAAAAACCTTAAGTCATAACCTTAACAGAAGTCAAAGAAGTAAAAGAAGAAAATAACCTTATAAAAATGCATTATGATTATGTTATGTGTTTTTATTATTCTACAGACATGTACTAATCAACTTAATTGTTTGTGTAGATGTCAGGAGGAAATGGAATACAGTTAGATGTGCAGGCAGTTAGTGAAGAGTTGGTTAACCAAATAGAGGTTATACCGAACCCCATAGCGGCAGAGCCTGAAGAGGAAGTATTCGATGGTATGAGCAAAAAGGAAGTGGAGGTAGTGTCCTTCAATCCGGTAGCAATAGCGGCGGAGATGGCTCCTGGGAGTCGATGATGTCATTATTCATGTCAGTGTTGGATAGAAATATCCATTACTGTAAGGAGGTTAAGGAGCTAAAAGCAGAGCTCTAGATGGTTATAGAGGATAAGACGGACGTGGAGACCATGTGGGAGCAAGAACACGATTAGAGGATTTTGGCTAAGGACAAAGTCCACGAGTTGAAGCAAGAGGTTTTAGAGCTGAAGGAGGAGCTAAAAAAACCAAACGTCAGAAGATAGGGAGAATGTTCTATATCCATAGGAGTTCTCGTACAGATTTCAAAGCAGCGTAGCGTGTTATTATCCTCAGAGGAGGGCGGCACGCGCATACTACTATCACCGTGATATTATTACGGTCTTGCCTTGCCAGAAGATTTTGATAATGCCTTAAAGCGATGATGTGATCTATTAGTGGATAGAGTAGTTTAGGTATGTAAATATTTTTGTATCTAGTAATGACGTAAAACCCTCTTTTGTATAGAAAGGCGTCTTTGTAAATCCCAATTTGGAAAGCAATAACGGATAGTAATGTAATTAACTTTAGTCGTGATGAATGATGTAATATTATACTACAATGAATGAATGAATATAAGCCTTTTATGAAACAATCGAGCCATGGATGTTAAAGTTATTGTTTAATCTTGAATAATAACTAACTAATAAGAAGGAAATAATAACACAATGTATTGTTTATTGTATCAGTAACATGCCACCAAGAAGAGTGCAATGAAACCAAGGCGCTAATGCAAACCAACCAGAGGGATGTCTGGTTAATCCAATGCAAGAGTTTGTTAACTTAATAACAGCTGCATTTAATAGAACAGGGGCTAATATCCCCGTAAACCCGGGAGTAGCACGAGCTACGACCTTTAAGGATTTCAAGAGCGTTGGTCCGCCGGAGTTCAAAGGAACTACGGACCCTATTGAGGCCCAAACGTGGGTAAAGGAAATCGAGAAGGCATTTGTGATAGCAAATGTTGACGAGGCCCAAAAGGTTGCCTTTGCAACCTATATGATGAAGGGAGAGGCCAACTTTTGTTGGGAGGCCAACCAGGCCAGAGCGGATATAGGGAACATAATGTGGGTGAGGTTCAAGGAGATATTCTTCGAGAACTACTTTCCCACAAGCATGCAGGGGAGGATGGAGATGAGGTTTCTTGAGTTGAAATAAGGGGACATGTCGGTTCCCCAATACGACGCCAAGTTTAATGAACTGGTGAGGTTCACTCCACACTAAGTGGATACCGAGGTTAGGAAGGCGATACAGTTCGAGCAGGGCTTGAAACCCTGGCTCTATAACCGTATTTCGGTGTTTCAAAGTACTTCATTTGGAACCATTTTAGAGAAGGCGATAATCGCCGAAGGTGGTAGTGAGGTGTTGAGCCAGTACCACAAAGAAAAGAAGAATAAGGGAAAGATTTATGGGGGTGTCAAGATAGAATGAGCTAGTGGTAGTGGTGAGAAGAGGAAGGTATTTAGCTCTGGGAATACCAGAGTAAAGCAAGGAGACTCGAAGAGAAGGATGGAGGCCTGTAAGACCTGTGGGAAGACTCATTTAGGAGTCCGTCTCAAGGGGAAGGCCATTTGTTACAATTGCAGACAGGAGGGGCACATTGCACCTAACTGTCCCAGTCCGAAGAAGAATTATGGGTGCTTTGTGTGTGGGTCAACTGACCACATGGCAAAGAGCTGTCCGAAGAAGGGAACGGACGGGAACCGGGGCACTAATAGCGGGAAGTTAGCTATTGGGGGTCCAATCAATGGGTAGCCCGATGGGTCGTACCTTTAATATGATGATCCAAGATGCAGCACATCGGGGACGTCATCATGTATTATTCCGATCAACGACATAAATGCTTACGTGCTGTTTGATTCGGGTGATACTTGTTCGTTCATAGCTTGTGATTTTGCTAAACGATTAGAATTACTTCCCGAAAAGTTGCCTATACCTTTAAATATTAAGGTAGCGAATGAAGAAATAATTCCTGTTGAAGATATTCATTGGAGTTGTTGCGTAGACATACGGGGTTGTAAATTATCGGTAGATTTGATACCGATAAAGTTAGGAGAATTCGATGTAATTCTCGGGAAGGATTGGTTAGTTAACCATGGGGCAATTATAGATTGTCAAAAGAAATGTGTGAACATTAGAACGTTAAGACAACCTCAGGTAGTATTTTACGGGAATAGATCATCGGACGCGTTCGTGTTTGTCTAACGATGACACACAGACAGAAAAATTATTGAGGAAGAGGTGTGTAGGTTATCTATGTCATGTTGTTGATACCCGAGAGAGTGGCAGCAACCATGGAACAAATACCTATAGTGAGTGAATTCGTGGATGTATTTCTAAGTGAGTGAACTCGGGTATTCCGCAGATAGGGGAGATCGAGAGTTCGTAATAGACATTATGCTAGGGAGTGCGACACACCAGCTTCCGAGAACTTACCGTATCGTATGGCGCCAAATGGAGATGAAGGAGTTGATGGTGCGATTACAAGAACTATTGGACAGAAAGTACATTCAACCGAGTGTTTCACGCCGTGGGGAGCACTAAGTCTCTTTGTTGTCAAAAAGAAGGATGGATCGTTAAGACTTTGTATCGACTACCGAGAGTTGAACAAGTTAATGATAAAGAATAAATACCCATTGCCCAGGATCGATGATTTTTTTAATCAGTTGAAAGGGGCTAAGTATTTTTCTAAAATAGATTTAAGAACGGGGTATCACCAGTTGAAGGTTAGGAAGGAGGATGTACCAAAGACATCATTTAGGACTCGTTATGGTCATTAAAAGTTTCTGGTGATGTCTTTTGGGTTGACTAATGCACCAGCTGCATTTATGGATATGATGAACAGAGTGTTTAAACAATATTTGGACAAGTTCGTCGTGGTGTTTATCGATGATATTCTAGTCTACTCTAAGATGCCAGAAGATCATGCTGAACACCTAAGATTAGTGTTGGAGACACTAAGGAAGGAGAAGTTATATGCGAAATTCACAAAGTGTGAATTTTGGTTAAAGAAGGTGCAATTTTTAGGTCATATCATTGATCAAGAAGGGATTTCAGTAGATCTAGCGAAGGTGGAAGCAGTGATGAATTGGGAACAACCGCAAATGCCGACTGAGGTGCGGAGTTTCCTAGGGTTAGCGGGTTACTATCGGAGATTCATCCAGGATTTTTTGAAAATAGCTACTCCATTGACTAATTTAACAAGGAAGACGGTGAAATACGCGTGGACGGATAAATGCGAGGACAATTTCAAGAGCGGAAGAGGAGATTGAGTGAAGCTCCTGTTTTGCCATTACCCAATGACACATGAAATTTCATAGTTTATAGTGATGCTTTGCATAGAGGACTTGGTTATGTGCTCATGCAGCATGGCAAGGTCATTGCGTATGCATCTAGGCAGTTGAAGGATTATGAGAAAGTTTATCCTACTCATGATCTGGAACTGGCCGCAGTAATTTTTGTTCTAAAGATATGGTGACATTATCTTTATGGAGAAAAATGTGAGATATACACGGACCACAAGAGTCTAAAATATATCTTCACATAGAAGGAGTTGAATATGAGGTAGAGGAGATGGTTGGAGTTGATAAAGGATTACGACTGTGAGATCCTGTATGACCCTGGAAAAGCCAATGTAGTTGCCGATGCCTTAAGTAGAAAGGGTTGGGAAAAGTTGTCTATGTTAACGGCTCAAACTGAGTTAATAACAGAGATGGATAGAATGGAGATAGAAATGAAGTTGCCAAGAGAATCAGGAAAGATACTTTTTACAACAGAGATGCAATTTACTATTGTAGAGAGAATCAAGGAGGTGCAGCTCAGAACTGATGAGTGTGATCGAGTAAAGGAGAGATTAACCAATGGAAAAGAGACTAAGTACAGTCTTGATAACGAGGGGTTATTGAGATTTGAAGAAAGAATTTGGGTTCCAAATGAGACAGAATTAAATGAGCAGGTTCTACGAGAGGCTTATAGTTCAAGGTTTTCGATTCATCTTGGCAGCACTAAGATGTATCAAGATCTTCGACAGAGTTTCTGGTGGCCGAACATGAAGAGAGAAATTGCCGAGTATGTTAGTAGGTGCTTGACTTGTCAGAGAGTTAAGGCCGAACATCAACGACCAAGTGGCTTGCTACAGTCGTTAGAAATTCCGGAGTGGAAATGGGAGAATATCACGATGGATTTTGTGGTGGGACTTCTGACTACTTAGAAGTGGTATGATGCGATTTGGGTAATAGTGGATCGATTGACGAAGTCGGCTCACTTTTTAGCAAATTAGGGTCAAGTATAACTTAGACCAATTAGCTAGACTTTATATTAAGGAAATAATTTCTAGACATGGAGCACTAGTATCGATTGTGTCAGATTGTGACCCACGATTCACATCAAACTTTTGGAGAAGTCTACAAGAACAGTTGGGAACGTAGTTGAAGCTGAGTATGACATATCATCCACAGACCGATGGACAGAGCGAGAGAACAATTTAGACGTTAGAAGATATGTTAAGATCTTGCATCATGGATTTCAAGGGTAGTTGGGATGATCATCTACCATTAGTAGAGTTTGCGTATAACAATAGTTATCATGCAAGCATAGGTATGCCGCCTTACGAAGCTTTGTATGGAAGGAAATGCTGAATACCATTGTATTGGGATGAAGTGGGAGAAACAGAATGCTAGGGACCTAATTAGTGTACAAAAAAAAAGCGGACATTGTTAAACTAATACTGGATGTGTTTGGTAGCACTCAAGATGCATAAAAAGAAGTTTACTGATTCACATCGAGAAAATAGAGAATTTGAAGTAGGCTCTTACGTCTTTCTGAAGGTATCTCCCTGGAAAGGAAAGATACGCTTTGGAAAGAAAGGGAGGTTAAGTCCGAGGTTTATAGGACCTTTCGAAGTACTAAAATGGGTAGGTGAGGTAGCTTACATGGTAGCATTACTTCCAGTCCTAGAACGAATACATAACGTGTTTCACGTATCGGTATTGCGTCCTTATAAGCCAGATTATAAGCACGTAATAGAATATGAGCCTATCCATATCGAGAAAGACTTAACGTATTAAGAGATGCCGATTCAAATCATCGATAGAAAAAAACAAGTTCTACGGAATAAAGTTATACCTTCGGTAAAGGTGTAATGGAAGAACCACGATGCAGAAGAAGCAACGTGGGAACTTGAAGAAAAGATGAAAAAGAATTGCCCTCAGTTATTTGTGTAATATTTTTTATATATAGCGAGATTCTGGGGACAGAATCCTTATAAGGGGGAGAGAGTGTAACGCCCCAGAAAATTGAACATTTTGTAAATACTTTTAATGATGAATAAAATAATATTATTTATTATTATTATATGTTAGTAAGATGAATGTCGTTTTATAACCTAGAAACGTTGGAAAGCCATAGTATTTTAACTATGTGGGAGAATTAAAGTGTTTGAATTTCTAAAACGAAAACAAAAGTTTTTCGAGAAATTTTCTGAAAAACACTATTCATCAATTTTTGCTCGGGAATTATTTTTGAACTTCCGAGAAATACGTAATGTTATAATATCAAGGTGAGATGAATTATGTAATAATAATCTAAGTATGGAAAATGCAATATTTCACATGCGGACCTAATTTGGGAACGTTAGGTTTATTAAGCGTTAAGGAAAGAAAATTGTAATTGTATGATACATATGCATTGTACGAGGTAATGAACGTAAGTATAATACTACGTATTATACTATTAAGAATGAAAAAGGGAATAACGTATATTATAATTTAGTATACGAGATAACATACGAGAATTATACGTGGTCTATATATATGTTAAGATTCTTAATTGAATGTAATAGACTTGTAGGATTATTAGCTTAATGGTAGAAGTCCAAATAGTAAATGATACTCAAGCCCAAGTGTTTGATATGTCATGAGTCCAAACTAGTGTAGTACAAGCCCAACAAAGAATTAGCTAGATTAATTAGCAAGCCCAATGAATTGACCATGATCCATGGAGCAAACCATGTTAATGTGGGTAGTCTTGATGGGCAAGCATTTTAAGTGGTGAACAAGTGTTGTGATGGACAAGAAATAAAAGTGGCTAGCAAGTAACTTAGTTGTAAAGTTATGAATAGTAAGGAGGTTAATTAAGGAGGTGGGATGGCCTAAATGTCTATTATGCCCTCACTTTGGATAGCCTATAAATAGGAGAGTTGGTTGATCATTTTTCATTGTTCAACTTTCATCCAAAACAAAGTAACTTATTGGTTAGAGAGAATAAGCACTTTTAAAGCCAAATCAATCTTTTGCTAGATTTCAAAGAAGAAGACTTTAGTCATCAAAGGTAAATGATCTTATGATCTATTAGTCTATCTCTACCATAATAATATTGATAAGAGAAGTATGATTGTATGCTAAGAACATATAAGAAGTCATTGATGAATGAAATTAAGCCATATAAGTTGAATAAGCAACTTGAACCTAAATAAGTTGATAAACTTATACAAAACTTATCATATGTTTGTCATATGATGTTAGTATATTCAATATGGTATGAGAACATTGATTGATGGACTTAAGTTCATAGTAAGTCATAAGCATGAGAATTTGTAGTTCATAAGTTAAATAAGTCATTGATTTATGAGAATAAGTCAAAACCTACTTTGAGAATAAGTTGGTGTAATAAGTAAATTGAAATGTTATATGAAGATTAAAATCCATTTAAAATGATTAATAATGAAGTTTTGCCAGAATTCACACGATTAGACGATAATCGTCAAATTCGTGAAATTCTCGAAATGGAAGTTGTATTTTATGTTTGTAGTTTGAAATTTTGGTTTTCGATGGAGACAAGTCATATTTGGCATTATAGAGTTGCGAACTTGAAAATCACCGAATTCCGACTTAGAACGAAGAAACGAGCGTTGAACGTTCACGAACGTTTATCATTTTCGTTAAAAATAAACTAATAGGTGCAATTTTAGCAAACAAAGTCAAATAGGTAAAATTCTTGTATGAACGCGTAGAATATGTAATTTGTGAACCGTACGCTTTTGAACGAGCCAATTCAGACTTATAACGAAGAAGTTATGCATCCGGAAGTTTCGCCAAATTTGCAAAAGCTATAAGTTTTCTAAGGCACAGTTGGTAGTGCAAGACCAACCTAAGGCCAAATGGGTGGCAGCAAAGTGCTAAGAACATGTCTCTGAGCCCATCGCTAACTTCGCTCATGATCGCGACATGAAGTGTAAGGACTTGCGCCACAAAATACAAGAATCCGATCTCGAGCATCATTTGTTAACTTACATGCATGAGTGAGGCGACTTCTGAGAAAGGATGGTGCGCCAGAAGCGCCAACTCGAGAACTTGAACAGTAATGATTGTTTACACGTATAACTTAAGCAGTAACCCAGTAATAATAAACTGAAGAACTTAATAAGATATTATAAGGTACTTTTAAACCTTATGTATGATGATTAGAGTTAATAACCAATTGAATGTGAACGTAATGTGAATGCCGTAATGAAAAGTCGAAACCATAACAACAGATTTAAGTCAGGATTGAGATTGAGATTGAGATGAAGGGTAAGATATAGTAGTATACCTACTTGATTATATGTAACCTAATGTGGTATGTTATATGATCATGTATTGTAGAGACATAGAGACTTAAAGTGTACATGTGATAAACAATAAGCAGACGCTAAAGGCAAGTAATCTAACCCTTGTTCCAGTTCAATCTGGACAAGCTTTGTGATTCATGTATTCTTATGCATGAATTGATATATGATGAAGTCAACGCCAACTCTTTCGGCTAGACTTAAATTATGTTTCTATCAAAGCATGTACAATGTTTACCAAGTTATATTGGTGTGGTTTTCAATCAAAGACTGAGTATGCTAAAATGTTTTCGTCGTTTAACGACAGGCACGTGAGGTTCCCACAACTTAAACGTATACACTTTTAATGAATGTAGTGTTGATCAACATAGAGTACTATAGGCTGATCACCTAGACGTGCTTGTAAGTAATGTCGGACTTACGGACTTAGTGTCGGGATGTCCTTTTCAAAGAATTTATGAAATGCTCAAGGTCTTGGATTGGAATTGATGTTTTACTGAATATTGTTGTTGTAAAACGTTTTGAATGAAAAGAAGTGCTATTTTGAATTATCGATAGTACTTCGTAACTATTGTTCAGTTACTGAAGATATATGAGTTCTATGTTTCAAGTATGTTGTTTATTAGAATTGTAGTACCTGCTGAGCTAGTCATGCTCACTCTTGCTTGAACCATATGAACACAACTAAGATCGAGCGGACCGAAGGCTCCAGCAAGGATAAGGGCAAGGCAAAGACAAACCCGTAGAATACTTTTGTAATAGTATAGGATGAACGATTGTAATATATTTGATATTATGACAAGAACAAGTGAAAGGGTTATAAAGAACCTGGGGAATGTAAATATTATTTTAATATATAGAAGACATATTCGTTCTTTTGAGGCATTTTAATTGAATGTATGTATGAATGGTAGTACCGTGTAGCACCATCTATCGGGTTGGAAGATATCCGAATTTGGGGGCGTCACAGAATTAGTCATATTTCATCCTTGAGTTTTGATGATGAATTGTTCATATACTAAATTATTTTATGGCATTTCATGTATTTGTTGATAAAGAACATTGATGGGATTCTCAAGTGATTGAAGAAGATTTTTCTTTACTAGGAAAACCAAGTGTAAGGTCAATTACATAATAATTAATTTTTCATTTAAAGGCTCTAGGACATATCATTGGCATTTAGTTTTATTTGTCTCAAATAAAAAATGATTTAAAAATCTAAATGAAAAAGGTTTTCCATAATGTTAAAAATAAATACTTTAGATTAGATTAAATATATGCTATCAAGTACAAAGATTTTTATAAGCATTATTTTATACTTGATATATGTCACGTGGGCTTATAAATGCTTACTTGATATTCTTGGGTTATATTCTTATTTTAGATACACGTGGATATATATATGTATTATGCGTACCTAGAAAGCCTAAAGGATGGTAGCTACATCCGTGTAATATGATGAGTGCATGTGCGGTTTTCAAGGGTAGTAATTATAAAAGTCTTGGGACTCTAATACCTTGAATATTGGAAAGATAAAGGAAGATTTGTTGTTTGCTGGTCCACACCACTCTAAGAGAGAAAGATAAAGTCAAAAGTTGTTAGTGGGTTATTTTAAAATAAAGAGTCCAACAAGCATTCATTCTTGTAACTGAAGATTTATTTTTTGCTTCTCAACAAGAATTGTTTTAACGTTACTTATTCTGATTGGCAACGTAACATGCATTGATTGAAAAACACACAGAATACCTTTTGCACTAAATTACTGATATTATCGAGCAATTTGTTTTGATTGGTGCAAACTTTGAGCAGCTAAGTAATTTTACTTCTGATATTCTTTTAGCTGGTAATTGGTAAGATTTAATTGTTTATCTTTCTGTGCTAATTGATCATTGCATATAGTTGAGCCTTTAATTATTAAAATTGATTATTCTTGCATTGATCATAGACCTCTATATTTGTATTAAATTTTCTTTTTAAACTAAGTGTAGTATAAAGGTGTTAATCCTAGTGGATTAGAGAAAAGGTTTACAAACAGGTTCAAGGAAGCAAAGATGCTTGAAGAGTGCATAGGTGCACAAAGAGCAAGAGTGCTCAAGAGAAATTAATTTTTATTAATTCTTGTAAGAATCTGTTTTGTAATCAGTGTTTATTTATAAAGAAATAAATAAAGTGAGTCTCCAATACTAGTTGGTATTGGACATGGACTAGGTTATTATTATAGAGGGTAATAGCTGAACCACGTAAAAAATCTTGGTGTTGATTTTATTAATTGCTTTACTTTAATTACTAACATAAGCTATTTAATTATCTTAATAATTAAAATTTAAATACTTACATTATCTTAAGATAATTCTTTAACACCAAGTATTTTATTCAGCAGAATATTTTCTTAAAAGAATAATTAGTCAATTCAGTAGGCCATATTAATTCAGCAAGCTAAATTCATCAATCTAGTAGCCTGAAACTAATAGTTTGTTTTAAAGTTTAAAAATTGGTCATAGATTGCTCCCACACTTATTTAACCCCCCCTTCTAAGTGTGCCTAGTTAAATTTTAGTAGGCATGTAGTTAGTTGCATTGCATTTTATTTTTGTTGTGCTCGAGGATAAACACAGTTTAAGTTTGGGGCAATTTGATGAGTGGGTTTCATACATACGAATCGGATGCCTATTCAGACGTAAACAATGCTTAATTCATTTTATTTTAGTATCGTTTTATGTGTTTGTGCTTGTTTTGTGTAAAGGTTTTAGTATGTGTTAGCTAAGGCATAATGGTGTCAATATAGCAAAAAAGTGCAGTAAAGTAGCAGAAATCAATAAAGTGCAGGACAGTACCCTGCTGGGGCGGGCCTTTTATATAGAAAATACCCCGCCGGGGAAGGGGTGTACATTCTTTAGAGACTTAACACCCAGCTGGGGCGGAGGTTCCTAAGTATAATTAGCCCGCCGGGCCGGGGGTACGCGGCCAAGAAGGATGAGTTCTGATTCAATTTTACTTCTATCGTGGCATGGACTGATGGGCTTTGGATTTGATTGGGACTGGACAGAGGACGTATCTAGCTGCAATTACAGAGACTTAAGCAATTCTATTCAGATATTCAAGGATCAATCAATCAATTACAATTTTGAAGCCCTAATTTGTGAAGATTTTGGAGGAATGGAGCAAAGTAGCTAGGAACACGAAGATTACAGAATTGAGTGAAGAGAAGGGTGGTTCTATTACTATTCTTGTTATTTAATTTCAGTTTTTGTAATTGGGATGTTTTTTTCTTTAATCTATTTAGTGTTTATTTCACTAGTTATGAACTAATTCAACTTATTAAGCTTACAATGGATATTTAAGTGAAATAATGGTTATCATGCTTTGATTTCAATTCAATAATGCTATTTTTCAGTTCATCTGTTATGATTTGTGTGTAATTTATGAATTACTTGATCACCAATTCAATGTGGACTTGTATGGACTCAAGAGATGAGATATGAGTTTAGACGTAGTCATAATATCACATGTTTGTGATTTATGCGTTTTGATGGAATTCATGATGTATATTTAGGATAGAGATATACATATGCATCACATGTAATCATGTAAGAACTTGAAATACGGGACATAAGGTAAAAGACTGTCCAAAAAGGGGGGGGGGGGGAGGCAAGGAATGCGAATACGGGAAAAGGCAGTAGGACATTGGCGACAATGGGACCAACTTCAACAAACGAACCAATAGAACCAACCACAGGAGTCTTCAGTATGATAGCTCAAGATATGGTGGCAGCTGAGAATGCAACTCTAGGTATTATTCTAATCAATTTTATTTTCTTATATATGATTTTCTTATATATATAGTAAATTATTTTATAAAGAAATTTTGAAGGAGAAATTTGAGTTCTTTTAGAAATCAAATTTTCGTTTAATCAGATAGACAAGCTTTATGTGAATAGTTAAAGATCAGTTCGATCAATGTTGGTTGAGATCTACTTGCAATGATTGTGTATGCTATGTACCCTAGTAGGTATGGGTTTTAAAACGGTGATTCCGGGGACGAAATCTTTATAAGGAAGGATGAATGTAACAACCTGATATTTTCTATATAAATAAATCAGAAATTTTGTGTATAATTTTTTTTTATTAAAATAAATATGGGGAAATATGTGCCAACGTAATGTGTGTATATATATATATGTGTGTGTGTGTGATAAATAAAAATATATTTATTACATGAGTATTAACAAATGATTTTATTTTAGAATTATTGATCATTATAAATTATATTTTTATAATAATTAATTTTATTATGAAAATATTTTTATTAATTATTTTCCATGAAAATATAATTATATATTATTTAACTAATATATGAAATGATTTTAGAATAAAAATAATAATTATTTTATTATATGAATTTTAGTATGATTATTAAGTTAATTAGTTTAACTTAATTAATAATGTTAAGTACGGAAGATAAATCAGATATGCAATCCAAACCCTAATTTTGGATTTTGATCAAGGAATGAGAATAATAATATAATATTAATTATATTTTGATTTTTCAGTGCTATAAATATGTACTGTATGTTTGTTGACTGATAATAATTTGTCAATTATGGTGCAGTATTTGAAAACCCTAGTTTTACTGTGGGAAACCCTAAATTGAAACTCAATTGTGAGTTTAAGACTATTATATAACTGTGTTATATGATTTTTATGATTAATTAGGTCAACCCTAATTAATATTTAGATAAATTAATTTCTAGAAACTCTAATATTTGAATTATAAACCCTAATTACCAAAATTATAAACCCTAATTGCTAAATTAGCAAGGTTAATTATAATTAGTATATAATACCCTAATGTTCATGTATAATTAGAACCCTAATCTAATTAAGGAAACCCTAATTATAAATTTTAGAAACTAAAATTTTACATTTTTAAACCCTAATTGCTAAATCCTACAAATGCTATATGTTATACCTAAGGGTCAAACCCTAAGGGTCAAACCCTAAGAGTTTGTTAAGTTTACTATTTGGCCATTAAAATTACAAGCACAATGACCAAATTGCCCTTATGCACATGTTTATTAGATTTCTTGCCAATTTAGACAACACTTTAGTGGTTCAACCACTCTTGACTTTGCACATGATTAATAAAGTCCAGCAAATCAGCTAGTCTAGCCAATATATTGCATTCAAGACTCATATAAATAGATTGAGAAAGAGAAAAACTCATATTTTTGCCCATTTGATCACATTTCACATCCAAGTCCCTCTCTCTCTCTAACCTACGAAATATAGTAGCATTTCAGTCACATATTCAAGCCCCACGAACACCCTTAACAAATCAATAGCCTAGAATCAAGGATTTGATCAAGAAGGTATAACACTAAACCTAAAAATCTGACCTTTGATGATGTGTTAGATGTTTTTTTTTTGTGTTATACATGTTAGATATAGTGTATAATGATGATCTGTGTTGATAGATGTTAGATCCATAACATCTATAGGCTCAAATCTAGCATTTTTCAAAATCTGGAATTTTTACTTTTGGGGTCTGACAACGAATGTCAGTGGCCACCAATCTTTCTCTATTATGTGTTTTTATTGTTCAAAGCTTTGAATATGTAGTTTGATATGTAGTCTTTTATCTGGATCAAGAATCAGACTTAGCTCTAGTCTAGATTGCAAGTTATTGTTGGTCAAAGTCGGTTGACCGACCATGACCAGACCATTTCTGGGCAACTCAGAAACTATGAACAAGCGTCTGACAGTGTATTCAAGCGTCTAGATCTATCAGTGTGTTGATGTTTTGGTTTGATTTTTGTGTCTAAGTTGTAGTCTGGTATATCAACTCCACGCTTATGTCTTAAAATCTCCTTAAAATTAAACGAGTCGATCGTAGTGACTGGTCAAAGTGGTACAGAAGTTCACGGTTACGTTTTCTGGAAATTCCAGAAAACTTCAAGAACATGTTTCTGACAACAGTTTGACCGGACATTATCTGCTTGATTTGTTGTTCTTATGATGATGTTAAGTAATAGATCTGTTGTCCTACATGTTGGCTACACACTGAAGTTTATAGATCACAAAAACATTAGCAGGATTTCTAGTTGTGGTACCTCAAAGGTGACTGCTCGAACTGCTCTTCATTTCTGGGTAACCCAGAAATGAAGAATAGCTCTGACAGTCACTTTGCATGCTTTGATCTCGTTGGTTTTATGATGTTTGATCGTGTTGTTTATTGGATCTTGTAGTATTACACTATGTCTACAAGATCTGACCTTTGTCTTGTCTAGAAACATCATATACACGATTTTAATCTTCGTCAAACCCACTCACTCGATAACTGCACTTGGTGTTCTGGGTTTGCATGAAGAACATGAAGAACACCTATAGCGAAGGTTCTGTCGCTATAGGTGGTCTTTAGCGACAGATTATTTATAAAAATTATATTTCTATTAAATAATTATAGAAAATTAGTTTTTAATTATTAAAAATACCAAATAAATTATAAAAAATTATTTTAAATTCTGAAAAATAGTTTTTAATTATTTTTAATATATTTCATAAATATTTAATATTTTTGAAATATTATAGGTATTTAATTTATTTAATTATTACATTAAATAAATTATTTAAAAATAATTTTAATACTTGAAAAATCATTTAAAATTATATTATGGTATAAGAAAATATTTTAAGTTATTTTTAATGACTTTTAATATTTTGTGATTAAATTCATTAATAAATTAATATTAATGATATTCAAGTTATTTAATACATGAATTAAATAAATAAATTAAAAATGATTTTATTATATTAAAAATCATTTTAAATAATGATAAGGTATTTAAAAATATTTTAAGTTATAAAATATAACTTTCAATATTTAAAGGTAAATTTCATTAATTAATTATTATTAATGATATTAAAGTTATTTAATAATTATATTAAATACTTTAGTTTAAAAATGATTTTATTATTATAAAAATCATTTTAAATGAAAATAAAGTGTTTAAAGATATTTTAAGTTATAAAATATAATGTTTAATATTTAAAGGATAATTTCATTAATAATTTAATATTAATAATATTTATTTAACATTAATGATATTAAATTTATTTAATAATTATATTAAATAAATAGTTTTTAAAATGGTTTTATTAATTTAAAAATCATTTAAAAGGATATAAATGAATTAAAAATATTTTCAGTTATACTTAATGACTTTTAATATTATGAGGAATAGAACATTAATATTTTAATATTAACGATAATTATTTAAAAATGATTTTAATGTTTTAAAAATCATTTAAGGCAATAATATTAATACTTTAAAAATATTCTAAGTTATTATAAATAACTTTAATATGTTGGTAATGGTTTCATTAATAGTTTAATATTAATTAAATGTTAATGATAATAGAATTGTTTGAAATTTAAATCATTTAATAATGATTCCGGTGTTTGAAAATTCATGATAAATTATAATAAATGTTTATTAAGTCATTTAAAATAATATGACTGATACTTACGGATATTGAACTTCGGAATAGAGTCTTAAACTCGATACTTACGGTACACCGACATGTTTCAGAAATTGATTTGGACTTAGATATTTTGATTGTGTTAATGTTTGTTTGTGATTCAATGACTGTTGAACATATGTGATAATGTGGTTAGGTTATGTGCTGACTGCAATAGGCAGTATTATGTGTTAATATATGCTATTCTAATCAGTAAAATGATCTGATTAATGTTAGGTCGTGTTATAAATGATAAATCTAAGTTGTTGTAAGCAGCGTATCAGACAAGTATCCTACCTTTGCATTTTCTTTATGCAATGGACATGAGTAAGAATGTTTCAGAATTATATTATTAATGTATAGATTATTAGCCCTATATTATATATGCTCATTGATTATCAATATGCTAGTATATGGTAATTCAGATATATATTCTGTTCGTTAATTTCTATAAATGGTTATACAAGTGTCCCCACTTGGATAATCATTGTGTTTAATCACATGTTGATACACCTTTGTTAATTACTCAGATATATATATATATATATATATATATATATATGTTGAATTATAGATTATTGTTGAACAAGATAAAATCTTACCATTATCCAACCGAATTGCTTTGGTTTAGAACCCCGATAAGTATGAACATCCCATTCATGGGAAAATTTTTATGTGCCCAAGGCAGCCAGAGTGAACGATAATATCGTTCTTGTATGAAGTATTGATCAATACAGGTACAACTGATGATCACCCTCTCGTGCCCTGTAAGTTATGACGGTTTCTGCGATGAAGTTCGCTAAATCTATTCAAAACTGAAAACAATGTTCATAGTATGTCACCTTAACCCTATTTATAGTCAGTACGTAGTTTCAAAAATTTGATAGAGAGTTGTTATGTTATTCTTATCGGTTCAGAATTACTTCACAACTATTGATTTGTTGTAGAAGGGTAGTATAAAGAAAACATTTAAATTCTTTCAGCTTATATATATATATATATATATATATATATATATATAATTGCTATTACTTGCTGGGCACTCAAATACTCATCCTTGCTTAATTTAAATATTTTCAGCTAAGTGTGAACAACCGGAAGGCTCTGTCAAGAATAAAGGAAAAGAGAAGGTTGTTACATGAGTTTTTATGATATGTTATGTAATAGTTTACTTTATTATGCTAAGAATGATATATATTATTATTATCATGTAATAAATGTATTAAAGGTTACGTACTTGGGAATAGACTCTGATAACTATGTAAATTAAGTTTAATAATTATATTATTGTTATTATTATTGGTATTATTCCGCTCATAGAAATGGTATCGTGAAGCACCGAGTTCAGGTTTTAAGTACCTAGATTTGGGGGCTTTACATGGATCCCTGCCTCCTTACGGTAAGTAATCTCCACCTCCATCTCCTGCATCACTAGTTGCCTCTGATAGTCCTCGTCCCTCAACTTCTGGAACGCAGACTCCCTCTCCGTAGCCTCAGCCTCTAGCTCCTCCACTCTACATCCCAACTCTAATATCTACTCCTCATACTCTCCTAACATCCAATCCTCAAAAGTAGCTTCGTCGGAGTCCTCCACAGGCTCGGGCTCCTCCTCGAAAGGCTCCTCTTCAGGGTCAGACTCCACCTCTTCCTCATCGTCATCATCAAAAGTGGCTACTACTAAAATAGGCTCTACTATCTAGGGTGTCTCAAATACTACGTGGATATCACGCGGCTCCTCCTCTACTACTCGGCTAGGTCCTCCCATGTCAGTCATCCTACAATCACCAACATAAGACAACACAAACAACAACTCCATCAGAATGTTAAACAAACATAAGTTCATTGTATAGAATGAAGTTATATTTCATAACACGCTAAGTCTCTCAAGGAAAACTCTACATGAGTTTTATCTCCTTCCTAACTTCTAAGTTCTCCCGAGTTATAATCTAAGGACACTCGCTCCTAAGGTTTATAACTACTGCTTTGATACCAACCTGTGACGCCCCCAAATTCGGACCTCCACTTGGTCACTCGAATTTGGTTCATCACGTTCTCATCGTAAAACCATAATAACTAAAATAACGCATACACAACGAAAAATCTACTTTAGAATAATATACAATGATTTATTATAATTATTCCCCCAAGTCTCGCAACCTACAGTTCTTAATAGATTACATAATAATATCTAATAAAGACTTATTACATGATCTTACTTAAGCTTAAACATAGTCTGAAATAGTCTTAATACATCATAATAGACTTTAAACATAAAAAGGACAAGCTAGTCGGTAGCCTTGCCCTTGCCCTTATCTGTTCCAGAGACACCTCCCCATTCCTCCTTAACTGAAAGGTTTTAAATAACCAAGGATGAGCACAAATTGCCCAGCAAGTAATATACAACAAGGGTGTAGGATATATATCACAAGGTTTGAAATATCGAAGTGTCGGAATAACATCAGGGATAAGAAATATCAACAATTCTTTGAATAAGAATGATAATTCAATATAAATCCACAGATATATATGAATTCAACGGCTATTAAGGTATCCAACTGAATAAACAATTTATACTGAGTAGTCACTAAGGACTATTGAACTTCCAATATAGTTACCAATATTAAACTGATAACCAAAAAATATCAAGTACTATATATGATCAATCTACAATACTATTCATTATGCATAACACCACAATAATATTTATTCATGTGTTGGGGTTTCCAACAACATACACTCCCCTTACCAAAAGGGTTGTCCAACTCAGTTTTCAAGATTTCTGCACCAATCAATTGGTTTGGACAGTTTTTATAAACATGCATATAGTCTAGCTGAATCAAATGGCATCGACTCTTTCACAATATTCTAGGACAATATCAAGTTCAAGATGAATAATAGCTTTCACAAGGGTTTAACATACTAGCTCATTTGGATGAGAAGGTAATGTAATTTGTATTTCAAAGGGATAAGCTTACTGTATTTGTCAAATAAAGTAATGCAATTATACTTGCACAATTAGAGTAAGGTTCGAATACTTGCTCAATATGAATTTGAGTAAGGTTAGAGAAACTTGCCTTAAGCGTAGTTTATCCACGTTAATAAATCAACACTTTCGAATCCTATTTATAATGCATTATATGTTTAAGATGTTAATTAGCTAACACAGTCTTTAATCAAGCTTGACACTATTCAAGTATGCATATATGGTACAAAATCAGTTTATAAGTCATCATGAATCAAATACTTAGTTACTTTATAAACAAATCAAGAATGTTCAAGGTTAAGACCTCCTCTACTCATGGGCTTTCCACTTTAATGCAACACCAACTTATCAACTAAGCATCACACACACACACACACACACACACATATATATATATATATACATCAGTAGGTTTTAGATCACATTTAGCATCATAGGCATCATGCAAGTTACTGTCCAAAAGTCAGAACTCATTATCTGGTATTCCAGATCGACGCAAGCTTGCTGCTATGGCTAAGCTTAGGACCAAATAGCAATTGCAAGCCATCCTCCTGCCAAGCCAAGATGATTTGTTGCCTTTGTAGGTTCATGTTCTATTGCCCAAAACAATCATACCTGATCTATTTATCATGTTAAGGGTCTTTTCATCCTCGTTAAGTCAATCTAGGTTCCCTTTTATAATATATTTCTAAATTAAATATTTCAACCATTTAAGGCCATTCGAGGTCATGAACTCACAGGTCTAGCATGCTTGCTCTCTAAACATACAAGATATTTATAATACTCATTTTAGGCATGTTTGTGTGTATTCATAATGCATATGTGAAACTAATACCGCTTTAGTTGAAAATAGGCTTTGTTCATGCTTTTCTTAAAATGTGATACGCAAGCATGGTGTATATATGTTTATGCTACATGAGCGAGTCTAAGAGTGTCATCAAATATGATCACAAATGTTAGATTCTAGTCTTAATGACATCTTGACAATATTCACATTCAAAGCTTGCTAATAGGTTCAACATGCTCATGTTTCCTTACTAATCAAATAAACACAAGCTAAAGGTTTATTCATGCATTTCCAAGTCATACTCACATGCTTTCAAAGTCAGAATATAAACCATGTAGAAATCATGCATGTTAGCTCACTAGGCTAAGCTTCTTATTGAAAATATTTCTAACATAAGGCTTAACAAGTTTGATCATGCTCAAAGGACTATGTACACTACAACATGCTCATCTATGTGTAAAATCAGTAATGTATAGCTTACTAGGTTCATAATTTGTAGAACATGATCTTTACATAGTTTGTTTTCAAAACATAAGGTTCAAATCTCTATGTAAACCATACGACTTCGTTAATCATGCAAGTCTAGTCTAAACATGCTCACATTAGGTTAACGTATCAATATATACATCATACACATGCCTACATGTTAGCTTGAGTCAAAACAACTAGCTAATAATGATCAGATTTGAAAATTGCTCGTCAACTAAATTAAAGAATCGGTAGCGGTACAAGATCTGCCTCAATACAAATGTAAAGCATAATTTGCCAGCCGGTGCTTGTTCAGCGCGATGAAAGCGATGCTTTGAGAACTCGATCCAACCTCAAAAATTAATCATGATTTCATTCCTAAACACTCATATATCAATTGCAACATGCTTATATGATCATATAACAACTTTATAACCTAACCTTATTAACATCCAATTTGACCAAATCAATAATTTGATATTTCAAGATTTCAAAACTTAGTTTTACAGAGAATGAAATTGAAAGTATAGAATGGAATTATACCTTTGTAATATGAATGAAACTTGCTCCAATTGAACTCCTAAGCTCTAAGATTGCTTGTAAGCTCTCACCCTTACACTTGACAATTCTCAGACAATTTCAAGCAACACAAGGAATGAAGGGAAGTGTGCATTTTATAGGAAACTCATTAACCATGCCATGCCATTGCCCAAGAATTTAAACTCATGGATTGTAGGATTTCATGAAGGTTATGGAGGAGTTGTTAGATTGATTGTTGGAACTCATCATGATCACCACTCCCCCATGATCATGAGCTAGAGAGTTGGAAGAAAATGAAGAATATAGGCTAGCCTTTTTGAAACTCACGTGATTGAGAAATGAGAGGTAAATGGGACAATACAATATAACTAGCATTCTTGTATACTCCTACACATTCTCACTCTTATGTTATATTTTAATACACATCTCAACCATATATTATAACTAAATGTCATAATATGCTTTAATATTTCAAGGTAGTAGATGTTATGCAACATACATATAATCCATGTACATTTTATCAAAATGATAGTTTACAATGTGTTCATGGTATATTATTTTAATACATACCCGCATACATATTGTCACATATATAATGTATTTATAACATATAGTTCCAATATATTTAATTATAATGCCCATACAATATAGTTCTATAAGACTTAATATATAGCCACATAAATGTCACATTGCACCATATAGTATAGTTGTATATGCTCATATGCACATAATCATTAATATAATATTATTATATTACTAACTTACTTATTTATGTTAAGTAAATAAATTACGCACTTTCTTACTCAATTAACACCAATATTAATTAATCCAACTATTAATTAATATATTTATGGGTTCTCATAATCATTATTCATCTTTATAATATATTGCAAATAATAGTAATCACACATTACTAGTTAATTACTAAAAATTCAATCTTCTACCACAACCATTATCAATTAATTAATATAATCATTAATTAATCCTCATTATTAAATAATTAATATACCACACATCAATTATCAACTAATAGTATACTACAACAACAATTAACAATTAATATTACTTAATTGCTCATCTTATAATTTCTTCGCCGATTAACATTACTATTAGTATTTCCCATCACCATGCCACACAAGGCTTTCAACGAATTTACCACAAACTCCACGTATTCTCAATTATTCAATTATTTAATATAATTGAGTTATCTCATTTCATAACACAAAATTGTTCATATTCAAATAAATATTCATTTCCATTAATATATTTATTTAATTGTAGAGACTCGAAATTTTCTGCGCTCCTATTACTAACATTGGAGGAGGGTAGATTCATCTTTTGGAGATAACCCTGAAAGACAACTTACATCCATTCCGGATACTACCGGAAGTTCAGTTCCAACCTGAAACACAAATTGGGAACATCAGTTCAAACCCCGGAACACACACCGGGAATGTCATTTCCAATCTCAGAAATAACCCCGAGATATGCAGATCAAAAGATCGGCAACAACACCGGAGAAGATAGTTCTGTCTCGGCAATAACACCGCGACACTTAGTTCCAGTCCCAGAGACAACACTGGGAGTAGCAACCCCATCCTTGGTGATAGCCCCAAGAGATGCCATTGCAGTTCCGGCGATAACCCCGGAAATGCTTGTGTCAAACATATGCAATCAACTTCAACCACAGACATCCTATCGAGGCACACACACCTCAGACCCGGAGATAACAACGGGAAGACAGGGACACCCACAGATTACAGTGAGACATACAAATAAGCAGCAGTCCAATCTCAGATGTAACCCTGAGCAACATCTGCTTTCCGCTTTAACCGGTGATAACCCCGGTGAGGAGTCACAACGTCATCTTACCATCTCAACATGATGATATCGCGACATACCAACAAGTAGTCCAATCTCAGCTGTAACCCTAAGCAACGTCTACTTTTAACTCAAATCGGCGATAACCCCGGCGAGGAGTCAAACGTAATCTTGTTCCTTCGATAATGGCACGTCGTCTCAACACTTCATACATACATACATCCAACAATGTCCCACAAGAACTGAGGATTGACAATCCCGAGTGACTATTACGTGTGACAGTACTTTGGATAGAATTTGAAGCTTGAAGACCATGGGCATAAACCCCTCTTCCTGACTTTGTACAACCTCTAATCCATGTCATTGCGTAACTCTCGACACAAGTGGTCCGAAGAAGGTCAGATATACCTCGTTCAGATGCTCAGATTGAAGTTCTGCAAGTTCGAGCGGATATTACAATGCATGAGTGCGTCGTATGAGAGATAGACGGACCATGAGGCTCGGATGCATCACAACCAAATTGCGGTACAATCTATGGGCTACATGATGTACCACTGCCCATCCGTCTATATATACAAGCCTTGGGGTCAGCCATTTGAGAAGAAGAGGGAGGGAAAAAGGCGAGGAAGCCCTGTCCATTTTACTCTGCATACATATCTTTTGAGTGTTTCCTCATCTTTAAACACTAGCTAGCTCACATATAGCTATCTTTTATCCGGCGGGATCTGAATGTTTATCCATTTAAAGTCATAGAAGTCTACTTTGGCAGCCCACTGTAAGTCTTCTTATATTCTATAAAGCCTTATTCTCATATTAGCACACATTGTTATACACATTGAGAGTCGTGTTGTGTGTGTTTGCCCGGACTTCGGTTCGTGGTTTTCATTTCTGCTCTATATATATATATATATATATATATATATATATATATATGTATATATTTCATATATGGACTAACATTATCGAGTTATGCCTCGATTGAGCCTAGACTTCAGTTTGGAGCGTTTAATTGCTTTTATATATATATATATATATATATATATATATATATATATATAACTGTTGTCAGACATATCTGATGAGCCTAGATTTACATCCAATGCGTTTAATCACTTTTATATATACATATATATAATTGTTGTCGGACAAATCCGATGAGCCTAGATTCACATCCGTCGTTCTTGCTTTTATATATATATATATATATATATATATATATATTTACATTTCATCAGCACGGAGTTCACTTACGTGGCCTTTTACAGCTTTTTTACATTCCGTCATGCACAGAGTTTACTTACGTGGCGGTTGATCGCCTTTTACTGACTTTATTTACATTTTGTCACTCCTGGAGTTTACTTCATGGCGGTTGATCATGTTTATATATATATATATTTACAGCTTTTATATATATATATATAACTGCTTACTGCTTTCCATACAAATTGCAGTATCATGTGAGCCTAGGAATCATGTAATCACAGGTTCAGTCTACTGAATCTAGATTCTATTCCCATGATGGACATTTTTCAGCTGTAAGCAGCCTGTACATTATTTTACAGTGTCTGAATTTCCTTGGATGGATGTCATGCCCATGAGGAGCTCGGCACTGCTGTATATTATTTTCTCGAGAATGCTTCGCATCTCAAAAATAAAAGCAAACAAGTAGAATATTTAATAATAAAATGGAAGTATGAAAAGGTTTCAATTCCTATTGAGCACAGGGTTTGAAAAAACCTCTTTTTCAAAACGTCATTGCTATATCGTGGTTAAAACTGAATTTTTCTATAAATTCAAACCCTTTGTATATAGCTGTGAACGATGCCTCACACTACTTTCAAATAACTGCACATTGATCCACACACACTCACACACACACACACACATTCATATAACAATTTCTTTGAAGAGTGGTGGTCACCGTGGTAACACGGATGTTGGGGGTGCCTAACACCTTCCCTCCGCATAATCAAGCCCCCGGACCCAAAATGAATCTCGGTTTTACAGACCCTTCTAGCAGTGTCAAAACACTGGGTCAATGTGTAAACCTTTTTCGGTTGCGTTGGTGCAACCAGTTAAATACACCAACTGGCGACTCTTAAAGTCAAATCATCGATATTATACATGTCGGACCTTTTTCACTTGTTTTTTCAAACAAATCTCACATTAACATTAGAACACCAAAGAACAAGTAACAAAAAGGGACACTCAAATATCCCGACGTCGACATATGGCGACTCTGCTGGGGATTCCAGTAAGAGGGCTTAAGCCGCTATTGCAAGCTTTTCAAAATTGTTATATGCTTGTGTGTGAATGTTGTATTTACATTTCTGATAAATGTGTACGAATGCATCTTTATTTACTGCACTGCTAAATATCAATCTATGATATTAGTGCTTCGCACATGTCATCATTTTGCATAAACAGTGAGACACGTTGTATGTGAATGTATTGTTAGGTTTGTAATATTCATTCGCGCAATCAAATTGCAAAATAATGCGGAAGCGTGTAAAAATCAGAGTTTAAAAATTTACAAACCATATACCCGGATCACCCTTTATGCACAATTATTAATTAAACGAAAAGATATGAAGAACAAACATACCCTTGAAGATCCGAGCTTCCTCAGGTACAAGTTCACCTCCAATCCTTTTCGCATTCAACTTGAATCCACCGGGTTTGGTTCCTTCCTTTGATCAACGTTAGCCACCCAAGCGTTTGGCCTCTAGAGGTGATCCACCAAGAAAGAAAAAGATTCAAGAAGATGGTGTATTGGCTCAAACCCTAGTTTTTCTTATCTGTATAGAAAAAGGGCGTACTCTCCAACAAATTGGAATTATGTCGTTGTTGAAAAAGTCAACAACCCCCCACCCATAATAAGACTCCTTTTATTAATAGATGTGGGCAACCTACCTTAACAATTAAGGAATTGGGTTTTATTTAATTAATTAAATTCTTTTAATTAATTAAGCTCCCTAATCTTATTAGGGATAATTAATTAAACTCCTTTAACTAATTTTCCTTCCTAATCCAATTAGGAATAAATGAGAGTACTTATATTAAATTAATTCCTAAACTCTTTTAGAAATTAAAATAATAATAATTGTAATAATATTAATAAGACTCCTCTTATTAATTTATATTTAATATTTCTAAAATATTAAATAATAAATATTAAGCTATTTAATTTATTCTATCACCATAGATTAAATTAAATATACATAACATATTATTACGATTATGCCATTAACTTCTTAAATAATTATTCTTCCTTTTATGGTGTGACCCTTTAGGTTCTCCATATTAAACCTATTGTGAATAAATCAATTAGAACAATTCTAATCTTATTTAAATAAATAAATTAAACAATTAATTTATTTAAATAAATAATATTTATTCTACAATAGGGATAAGCCTCCTAGCGATCAACGACTTTCCGGATAATATAGATTTCAACATTAATCATAAAAGAACCTTTGAGTAAATAGTTACCGTACAATTCAATCCTTCCACCATACAATGTCCCAATTAAATATAAGACATGGAATTCTTTGTCAAGTCTTATTTTATTTAATTATATGTATTTCGATCCTTAAATGCACAACTCCAAATAATGCAAATTAGAAACTCCTTTCTAATTTCATTACTCGCCTTAACCAAGGACTCTTTGGGTTGTTATTTATCGAATCACATAGGACATTTCTCTTCTTTATTAGAAGTGGTAGATTCTTTATTGATCATACATTATCTCCATATACAACTTATTATACCCAAGCATACCCTTTGATATACCCTAAGGGTCTTAAGGAATAAGTCAAAGTATAACTCATCATACATAAGATACTATGATGATCTCAAGTCCAAGGATTACTTGTACTTACTATCACTACAGAATTCCTATTGACAGCAAATAAAACTCCATTAGGTATTCCTTAGCGAGCCACGTTCGAGTGAACTTATTCTCTAATAAGCACCTACATACTTGCTTTAGTGTCTCCACACAAATGATCATGAGATCAATCATCCTCATCCAATGAAAGCAAGAACGTATGTACCAATCTATCCGGATTCACTAATCCCCAATTTAGTAATCCAATGATTGGGAACTATTTTAGTTTTAAGCTTTCTAAGAATTTAGATCTCATTAGAATGATCATCATCATTATTCTAAAAGCATTGCTTAAAAATATGGGTTTATCACATATTATAAAACAGCATCATGTAGATAATTAAAAGCCTTTAATAAATTAATACTTTTTATTAATAAATGAATAAGATTGTTACAAAGTATATGCTTTATCATCAAACATGATTGGCTTGTGTGCATACTACTTTCATGTATGTTGTGTGGTTCCTCCACCAGGAGGCTATCCTGTCGGTGTTTGATTACTGGACTCCTGGGAAGAATGATTCCCGGGGCTCGGAAAGGCACCACTCAGATTCGCTCCAATTGAACAATGGGATTAACTTCCGTCAAGTAGATTGCGATGATCCGGGAACCTTCATGCCAAAAAAGCCATGAGAGTAACCCTAAGATAGGTCACCTCACGATAAACCAAACGCGAGGAAAGTCTCTTCATACTTTCCATTTTCAATTACTTGTAAAAGCATTTACTTGTAATTTATTCCATGTTCATCCATATGTAATGGAAAATATGAAGAATATCTGTGCATGCATGACATGTTATCAATTAACAACCGTTTTTGCAGGACAAAATTCCTAAACGGACATGTTATGATAACATTTATATTACCCTAAGACTAAACTACGTAAGTCTTTTGTAGGGAAGCAATTGGGCACATTACATCTACTAAAATCAAAAAAGGCCATGAGCCTACGACCCAATCATGTCTTCTTCCTGACGATCTAATCATCTCCCGAGAAGAATTTGACGGATTGAGTAAACAAATCACAGACTTGGCTATTCTACTAAAAGAATTACAATAGTCTACTCAGGGTATGAAGATACCTAAACATACAGAATCCTCTACATAAGGAGGAGTTCAAGGTCTGGAAAAAACAATTTCAGAACCTCAGTTGGATACAACCAACAAAGACCCTGAAAACACCCATCTTAAAAGAGATCCAGACACCGGTGATATCAGGAAGAAGGTCCTTCAAATGGAGGAAACCATCCGCGTTCTCAAAGGGATTGGAACACATGGCAATGTTTCATATACAGACCTTTGCATATTCCCTGGTGTTCAATATCCAGAGAAATTCAAGACCCCTGATTTTGAGAAATATGACGGATTAGGGGATCCTTATACACATTTAAAAGTGTTCATTGGAGAACTTGGGTCTTACGCAGAAAATGAAAAGCTTCGAATGTAGCTGTTTCAGAAAAGTCTGACTGGAGAAGCCCGTTCATGGTATACCAGATTAGTTAACTCTAAGATCCATAGCTGGGAAGAGCTGGCTCACGCCTTCCTCACTCAATACAGTTTTCAATCTCAGATGGCTCCTGACTGGTACCAAATTACCAAGGTCAAGAAGCAGCATAATGAGTCATTTAGAGAGTATGCTCAAAGGTGGAGGCGCCATGCTGCTCAAGTTATTCCATCCATGACAGAATCAGAAATGGTCATGACCTTCATAGATGTACAGGAAGCTCCTTTCTATGAAAGAGTTCTAGCTGGTATTGGCAAACCATTCTCTGAAATGATCAAACACGACGAGATGGGATTGAAGTCCGGTAAAATTCAAGACCTTGCAGCTCTTAAAGTCATTCTTTGAGCACATCGATCCGGATCTTATGGAAACAACCCGAGGGTCCATAAAAAAGAAAGAGGAGGATGTTTCCTTGATACTACAAGGACAAAAAGGCAATCAAAGCATGCCTATACAGAGGAGAAACTACTCCCCTTTTTCCAGCACAATCTTTAAACCCTCCATAGCCTAAAAGTGGAGAAGTAAAGCGATCTCGAACATTCACACCCTTAGGGGACTCGCTCGAGAATATTCTTTCTCTTCTGACTGCTCAGAAGAAAATTACACATATTTTTCCAACAGTTAACCCTAATGGGAGGGATTTTAATGCTACTCGGAAGTGTGCTTATCATGCCAGGGCACCTGGACATGATACTCAAGATTGTTGGGCCTTGAAACATAAGATTCAAGATCTAATAGACAATGGTGAAATTGTGGTCACTAAACCAGATCAACCTCATGTGCAAGACAACCCTCTTCCTCAACACAAAGAAGAAGAGGTCAACATGATCAGTTGGAGCACTGTATAAGGTTCCAATTCTAATGGCAAATCATCCCAACCCATCATAGACGGTGTTGGCAAATGGGATTATGAAAAGTTCTAGTTTACCAGGGAACGAAAAATGAAAGCTCTTCGCAAATAAATTAAACAATTGGCAGAACTGGTGACCCACCAGCATCAAGTCACACACCAATTAATCAGGCAGGAGCATGCCTATCTCCTTCCTTTTGTTATGAATGCCTCCTCACCACCTACAGAAAGTGAAGCTATGGAGGATAAGGTTGCAAAGCGAGCAAATGCTAAAGCCCATCGGGATTTTGCCAATCAGAGGGAATTCACCTATTTGGGCCAATCTATGGAGGAGATACTTCAAATGTTGATCAATGAAGGAAGAATTACCTTCCTTCTCCCTCCAATCAATCCCCATTCAGGACGGTTCAATCCTGATGAAATGTGTCAATATCATTCACATTCTTGCGGTCACAGCACAGAAGAATGTTGGGCACTCCGTCATCTCAGTCAGATACTTATTGATAGCGGTGTCCTGTAAATAGCAGATGATTACACTGTGTAGCTCAAGGGTGGGAATGCATATCCTACCAAATGGAAGGGATCAGTAGCAGTTATATCCGAAGTGGATGCTGAGACTGTCAAAGTATTTCCCATACAACCAATTCAACTCAAAGGAGCTGACAATCCTTTGAAAGTGGTCGCACCAGAGCCAATTCCTTTACCTTTCAGACCACAACATCTTGTTGTCAGCTTACACAAAGTTCCATGGAATTATGGAGAAGCTAGAGGATCCATGTCTCATACTGCTGCTACAGTGTCCAAGGAAAATCCACTGTACCTTCCTTAACGGGTTATTAAGCCTACTTGCAAAGCAAAGGGGAAGTTGCCCATGGAGAAGATTGAAAAATTCCTCCGTACTATAGGCCACAATGAATCCAAATTGGTTTTAAGCTTGCGAGAAGCTCCACAACAAATTTCGATACTGGATTTGGTTTCCTCTTCCGAGGATCATCGGAAGATCTTGTTGAAGGTTTTAGAAGAAGCCTACTTACCAAAATCAGTGGATGTGGAAAAATTTTAACATTTGGTTGATCACATTTTCAACAACAATGTGATATCCTTCACTGATGACGACATACCTCTCGAAGGGACCGGTCATTGCAAGCCTTTGCATATTGCAATTTTGTCTTCCGGGTACATGTTAGTAGGAGTATTGATAGATAGAGGCTCATCTCTAAATATCTGTCCTTATGCCACCTTGGTAAAGATGAATATCAATCTCAAGCGGATCTAAAGCAGCCATACGGTCATTAGAGCTTTTGATAGATCCCGGTGAAATTCAGTTGGAAAGATTGAATTGCCAATTGAGATTGGTCCTAATACATTCAATGTACCTTTCCACGTCCTCAAGATAGAATAAAGATACAACCTGATCTTGGGGAGACCATGGATACACACGGCCGGAGCTATTCCCTCCACCTTACATCAACAACTCAAATACATTATCAACAACAGTCTAGTCACTGTCAACGCTGAGCCGGATTGTCCTGAACAACGAGCTCTACCAATTATCAGCTTCAATTCAGAAGTTGAACCGACCAGTTTCCATACTCTGGAAGTGAGTAACACGCAATACCATTCTATTGGAGCGCCACTTCCCGTACCCAAGATTTCTACTGAGGTTATGTCGGCCACTCAAGAAATGATGTTATAGGGTCATCAACCTGGACAAGGGCTTGGTAAAGATAAGCAGGGTATTAAGCACCCTATTCCAATGTCGATCAAATTGGAACAGCCCGGACTAGGCTATTCTCGCGATTCGATCCACAGAATCCTCATAAGCACAAGCAAGTTCCTCAAGCTTCATGCATACGACGATTTTCTATACCTTTACCTCATGAGTTGATGCAATCTCCATGAAAGGTTCCACCCCATCTTTGTGGCTATCTTTGTTCAAAACCAAGACTCAATCAAAGCAAAAGAGGTGCGATTCTCGATCCCGGCGAAGAAAAGGAACGGAAATGTAAACATGACCTTTCCTTGATGATGGCAGGCATTCGCGTCATTGTTCATGATGAACATACAAACATATATACCCCAGACGATGATTGCCTAGATTTCATGGTTATCATTCGGGAGAAGGAGGATAATGACGATTCTTCCATCACTACAGTCCATCAGGACTTTTCCCTCGACAATTGGAGCAGCACTCCATACATTGGTCGATGAGGTTAAAATGGGCAGAAAATCCCTCTGTCCTTTAGATAACTTTAATTGCTAGCTTTCCTTTACAGAACTAGCAGTTATTTTATCAAGTACATGCTAACACTTTTGTATGATCTAACAGTTGCATATATTAAGTGAAAGCATCTTTTGTTTCAAGACTCTAAATTTAGATGTGTCTGTACTTGCTGATGAGGTGCCTTCTCTCCACAAGGGCTGTAACTTTGATGCAAAGTTGGACTCAGACTTGATGGACATCCAAGAGGACATTGAGACATCTCAGGAGATTAAGGAATGGGTCGCAGAAAAACCCAAACCCAATCTTGATCAAACCACTCCTTTCAATCTCGGAACCTTATACAACCCTAAGCTAATCCAGATTGGTTCAGACCTTACCACAAATAAACGGAATGACATGGTTGCACTGTTAACCCAATTCCAGGATGTGTTTGCATGGTCTCATGAAGACATGGTGGGTTTGTCCACTGACATTGTTCTTCATCGCCTTCCCATTTAAGAAGGATTCAAGCCAGTTAGGCAAAAGCTCAGGCGATTGAAACCTGAGTGGAGTTTAAAGGTTAAAGAAGAAATTGTGAAACAATTTCAAGCTAGCATCATCATGGTGTCTACATATCCAGAGTGGATATCCAACATTGTTCCCGTGCCTAAACTAGGGGGAAAGGTGTGAGTTTGCATGGATTATCGGGATTTGAACAAAGCTTGCATTAAGGATAGCTTTCTCGTGCCCTTTATCCACATTCTTATTGACAATACTGCCCAATACGGCATGTACTCCTTTGCTGATTGCTTTGCGGGGTACCATCAAATTATGGTCGCTTAGGAAGATCGTGAGAAAATTGCTTTCATCACTCCTTGGGGAACCTTTTGCTATAGACAGTTGTCATTCGGCCTCATCAACGCCGGGGTAACCTATCAGCAAGCTATGATGGCTCTTTTCCATGATTTAATGCACAAGGAGATAGAGATCTACGTGGATGACATCATTGTCAAATCCCAGAAGGAGGATGACCATTTAGACCATCTCAAAAAGCTTTTCAACAGGTTGCGTAAGTACAACTTAAAGTTGAATCCCACCAAGTGCGCCTTTGGTGTTAAGTCAGGCAAGTTGCTAGGTTTCCTAGTCAGCCACAAAGGGATTGAACTGGATCCTACCAAAATCCAAGTCATTAAGGAAATGCCCATTCCTCAGACAGAGAAGGAAATACGGGGATTTTTGGGAAGGATCAACTTCATTAGCAAATTCATTTCTCAACTCATAGCAACCTGTGAGCCAATCTTCAAGTTGTTAAGGAAGAACTCCTCCATGAAATGGAACGATGAGTGTCAGAAAGCCTTCCTCACAATCAAAGAGCAACTGATTAACGCTCCTGTTTTGGTACCTCCCAGGGATGATGTTCCCCTGTTCATGTACCTATCAATAAATGACAATGCCATGGGCTGCATGCTGGGGCAGAAAGATAATAGAGGCTAAGAATGAGCTATCTATTACCTCAACAAAAGATTCAACATCAGTGAACACAAGTACACTCTGATCGAGAAGACTTGTTGTGTTTTAGCATGGGCTTCCATGAGATTACAACATTACCTCCATGGTCACACAACCCATCTCATATCTCGAATGGATCCTCTCAAGTATGTGTTCAGTAAGCCCATACTCAATTGTCGACTGTCTAGATGGCAGTTGATCCTACAACAATTTGACATCTTCTATGTGATGAAAAAGCCTGTTAACGGTCAAGGAATTGCGAATCAACTGGCCGCCGCACCTGTAGGGGATTACAAACCCTTAGAAACATACTTTCCTGATGAAGGAGTAATGACAATTCACCTACAACATCAGTACGATACATGCCGTACGTGGAGAATGTATTTTGATGGAGCTGTTAATTGTAAGGCTCGAGCTGGAGCGCTTTAATATCCGATGCAGGGGAGCGATATCCGTCGTAGTCAAATTGCGATTTATCGGCACCAACAACATAGCTGAGTATGAAGGTTGTATCATGGGGCTAAAACTTTCCCGTTCAATAGGCATCATGCGGTTAACTGTCTTAGGGGATTCCGAATTGGTGATCAAATAATCCACAGGAATCTATCAAACCAAAGAATTACATTTACTGCCTTACCATCGACAAGTTCTACAGATGGCTTTGGAGTTCGAAGAAATCTCTTTTCTACACGTTCCTCGTAATAGGAATGGTTTTGCAGATGCATTAGCAACGTTGGCCTCCTTGGTTTACATACCTGACAAGGAAAACATGTTAAACATCACGTTTGCTCTGTAAAAAGCCCCAGTCTATGGGAATTACATTGGAGAAGTATCGGATGAGCTACCTCCCATCCACAACCCTTGGTATCAGTACATCAAGGAGTATCTACGAGATGGATCTACACCCGCGGAGGCGAGCCTAACTGAGAAGAGGCGGATTCATCGACTTGCTATGAAATTCTACCTGAGTAGAGATGCACTCTACAAAAGAGATGCAGGATTAGGTCTCCTCTGATGTCTAGACAAAGACCAAGCTCAGAGACTCATGGATGAAATCCATGGTTGAGTATGCGGCCCTCACATGAGCGGACCCCTACTTGTCATGAAAATTCTCAGAACAGGACATTATTGGCTTACACTCAAAGCTGACTGTGATGATCACGTCAAGAGGTGCAATCTATGCCAGATTCATGGGAATGCTATCCACGGCCCTCCAAGGGAACTCCATAATATAAGTTCGCCATAGCCCTTCTCAATGTGGGGAATGGACGTGATCGGGCCCATAGAGTCCAAAGACAATAATGGACATCGATTTATATTCACCATGATCGACTACTTCACTAAATGGGTAGAAGAAGCCTCCTTCCCCAAGGTTACTAAGGAAGTCATCATTTCTTTCATCAGAAACAATGTTGTTTATCGATATGGACAACCAGAGGTCATTGTGTCAGACAATGCTAAGAACCTCAATAACAAAATGATGGAGGAGTTATGCAAAAAATTCCACATCAAACATCTCAACTCCGTCATCTGCCATCCAAAGATGAATGGTGCCGTCAAAAAGATCATGCAGAAAATGTCTGCCAATCACAAAGGATGGCCTGACCTCTTGCCTCTGACTTTATTAGCCTATAGAACTTCCATGCGAACTTCCACTGGGGCAACCCCCTACTCATTAGTCTATTGGATGGAAGCAGTGCTCCCCATAGAGGTGGAAATGGAATCCTTCAGAGTATTGATGGATGCTCAGTTGGATGAAGACAAATGGGTACAAGACAGGTATCACCAATTGTCTCTAATAGATGAAAGGCGATCCGCGGCTATCTTCCATGGTCAGTTATATAAGCAAAGGATCGCACGATCCTACAACAGAAAAGTTTGACTACGATAATTCAAACAACATGACTTGGTTTTGATGAAGATCATTGACAACCAAGATCAATCTAAGGGAAAATTCGCTCCTAACTGGGAGGGCCCATTTGTTGTCAAGGAAGTATTGACAGGAGGTGCTCTCAGATTGCAGGAAATGGATGGCGATGAATTTCCACAGCTTATCAACTCGGACACCATGAAATTGTACTATGTCTGAAGTTACCTTCAAACAAACATCCTGGTTTTGATCATCAAATCACCAGTCATTCCAGTTTTGAACCCTTTCCTTTTTTATACTCTTCTGCCCCTCAGGGAAACATACACTTCAAGCCAGCAGCCTGGTTTTACTTCATTTCAAACCTTTCATACAATCTCGGTTATCTTGAAGACAGGATTTAACCTTTCACAATTTCGGTTATCCTGAAGACGGGATTGAACCTTTCACACCTACAGTTTATCCTGAAGACGGGATTAAACTTTTCTATGCATGCAGTTTGTCCTGTGGATGGGATCAAACTTTTTACACACTTGCAGTTTATCCTTATTATGGGATTAAACTTTCTTCTCCCCGCAGTATAGCCTGCACATGGGATTCACGTTTCTCTTCAGCTGCGATTCGTCCTGAGGGTTGAACTATGTCGACCTGATCTCCTTGATACCCAGGGGTACGTAGGCAACCATATTCTCTATGGCCCGGTCGCAATAAAGAAAAACAACAAAAACATTTCTGCCCTTTCTCTACAAAACAACAAAAATACTTCTACACCCATCTGCCTTCCGCATTCAGCGTTGAACCTCTTACACCAGGTTCGAACTACGCAGACTTGATCTCTTCTTCAATAGGAGTACGTAGGCAGCCATTCATGGTGCAGTCTAACCCTTACCAGAAAAACATGCTTGTCACACGGTATTGGGATCTACCTTCAATTTGCCACATTTCATCGGTTTCAGATCAAAGGGATGGAATTACCCAACCTCTTCTCATAAATAGAAGATTCGGTGACCATCTAAGCTACAATCATGCCTCAAAGAGCAATACCAACCCATAAGAGATGGAATTAACTAGGCTTCTCACAAATAGAAGTACTGGCGACCATCTGTGGTGCGGTCAATCTCAGAGAGGAAGAAACCACCCTCCTCTCCACTTTTCCATACAGACCAAATCCCAAGACACCAAAGATGGTAGGGATTTACGTAAATCGGTGATCCGCTTACGAGAGATCTTGCGACGTCTCAATGTCCATCTATCAAGGATAAGTTCAGAATGCATCAAGATCACAAGGCCCTGGAGAAACAGGCAAATATCAAGCAAGTATCAAGGCATAACTAAAAGGGAAGTGAATCAAAATATATTTCCTTGCCATACATAATACTATTTGATATATACATCTAAGCTGTACATGACAAAATGGCTAAGCTAGTCTGTGCAGGAAAATACAAAGCTATCTACAGATCTGTATACATGCAGACTATCAGATCTAACATAGCATCCCTCTCTGAAGATGGAAGAAGCACTGTAAGCTCCTGCCCAAGGATATCTACACGAGCTAGCAGATCAGAGGATAATTGCATGGTGGCATAATGCTCATCAATGTAAGCACTCATGTCTGCAAGACTGACAATCATCTAAGATCTAACTGAAGTGCTATCTACAATGGCCACATCCCTAGCAGATAAAGCGGCATCCCGCTCCGCAATCAATGCATCCCTGGCTGATCTAGCCTCATTCCTCTCCAACAGAGCAATATCTCTCTCATCAAGAGCTGTCAACATCGCGGCCCTAGCCTGATCTCTATTATAGGTCATCAGATTTAAGCTCTGCTCTAAATTTTGTGTCGAATACTTAGTAACAGTGGCACTCGGGGTGGGCGAATCCATCACAAATGCTGGCAGCCCAACAGTCAAATCATCGATGGGAATAACAGCCTCCTCTATAGGCTCCTCATCGTTAGAATCAATCCCACCTTGCTGGGATACTGCCGCGATCGATGCGATCTGTCTCCATCCATGCGAATACTCTGCGAACAACTAGGATGATTGATGAAAACTCAACCAACTCTCGCCGATCCCAACAGCATACAACCCGGATCTATCCTCTGGCGATAAGCGGTTGTGAAGCGGTTACCGACTCTACTACCCCTCATACGGATGAAAATCCTGGCCGGTCAAACCGACACATCACGACCAATGGGTGGTAAGTGATCATGCCCCTCAATCCAGCCAGAGGGAGATAATCCATGCCCGGAGCATGAGTAATGAAGTTGTAGGGTGAACTAAGCCCTGAACACGACAATATGGCAAACGGATCCCTAATCCCTGCCAGGAAATCTGACCACGATGCATAATCTGTACACTCCGCAGGCTGAAAGGAGTACGACATGGCTATATCATGGGTGTAACAAAACCCCTGCCGTTTGGATGTGCCAATCGGTCTCAACTGTGACATAAACCACACATACAAAGATGATCGAAGCTACTTCGTAAAACACTCCCCCAAATAAGAGCAAAGAGATATGTAGGCGACCTAAGAGTCTCTACAATGATCATCGGTACAATGGTACGACCCTCCCTGAGAGCTCTCACTGCCATAATGATGCCGATATCCAGCTCATCCATGTACCGCGGCATGAAGACTTATGACAATACGCATAGAAGCAGTACATCTACTCTGGCTGAACGCCAACGATCCTCCGGTGTAGTGAAATCCCCGGAATATCGTGCATAGCTATCCTTAGAGCCAAACCTGTCAAACAGGAAACACTGGGATATCACGTGGCCAGATGTAATCTCATCCTGGACCACTCTACGCCTCAATCCGATGAGGGTCTGAGCTCCAATGGTACGAGGGATCCACTAATGCTGGAACATCTCCTGAGAACAGGGGCCCTATGACAATGTAAAATCGTCAATCCCCATAAATGGGATGTCAATGACGGGTGACTGCAAAACAGGCCAATAACACCTGGCAGGAGGCAAGATCGGCATACGGATATCTCTTGTAGTGCTCCTAATAGCACGCTCTCCTAAATAGATCTCCCATCCTCCATCTGTGAAGAGAGGAATCCTGCGGGTGGAAATGACGTATTCTACTCCCATCGGGTACCCATCCTCAAAACCAACTCCCAAATGCTCTCCAAAGTACGGAATCCATGTGATGACATCGGCTGTCAATAGCTCCAGCTGTAGGCGACAATGAGTGAAACCCTCAACAACAGGGACCTCCGCCAATATGGAATGATGCCATCTCCGTCCTCGTGGATAGGTGTCTAAACCCAACACGCTCACAGGACGCAAATAAGGAAGCCCATCATAGGCCCAAAACTGCCAACACAAAGGCAAACATCTGCTGTCAATCAACACGCTTAACCTATAAATGGGAAAAGACATGAGAAACACTCACCAGCAGAAATGGGTAGAATCCTAAGCACACCTCGGTCAAGCCCTGTGATCACATGCGCATTCCCCTGAGGAAGTAGGCAAAGGTGTAGGAACCCCAATCATACTTTCCTATACGGTCTACGTGTCGAGTGGCGCTGATCAAAGCGAAGGACACCGTAGAAGAGTTATCTGCTATGAAGCAGCCCCTAATGATCATCAGGAACAATCGCCGAAGAATGGTATCCCTGACTCTCACATCATCGGGTATGAGCTCACTCAACAACCCACTCATAGCATCTACGCTCAAAGGACCCGTACGAACAGTCCTGCCATTGAGCGCCTCTGCCGGAACTCCCAACAAGGATTTGACGGCAGTAGGGGTGATATCCGCCGTGCAAGGCATCGGCTCCCCTCCAAACTCTATACCTGTGATAAACCACCAATCCATCCATCGTCATCATCACACCTCACAGATCCAAAGAAATGGAGTGTGTTGATCGATTTCAAGAATCAATGAATACGCAAGTATACACGATTGACAAGTAATAAAATGAAAGTAGAGTATTGTTCCCACGAGGAATTATTTAATAAAAATTACAAAATACTAACTCTTAACCAACTCAATTTTATTTAAACAACCAATAATTGTGATTTCTAGATTTAAGAAAACTAAATTAAACAAAACAAAAAGATTATTCTAAAAGAAAGCAAATAAACAACTAAGAATTGATGGAATTCAGATAAATAAGAATTAAGACTCCAATATCCCCAATTGTGATTTTTCTAATTAAGAAAACTAAATTAATCAATTAAAACTAAGACTTTAACGAATGAATTCAGATAAATAAAGATTAAGACTCCAATATCCCCAATTATGAACTATAAACCAATTATCCAATTATCCCAATTATTATGTCTACTGAATTGTTAACAGGAATTCTCAAATGCCAAAAGCTCTTTCTCAAGTAATCATTTGCCTTCTATTTAATCCAAGTTAATTTTGCTATATCTCTACGCTAAATAATTGAATTAAACTCGTTACAACCCCAATTCCTTATGTGTTAAATGCGGCAAATAGATATTCTCATTCTATTCACAAACCTAATTATTCACTGTGCAAATAACTAAGTCATATGATATCATGCCCAGTTCTAACCCTAGAATTCCTTTCTCAATTCCTTCTAGAGTAACAAGGTAATTACTGATCAGATAATTAATCAATAAGCATAAGGCAAGATAAACAACTCACTTTAACATAAATAATTGGAATAAATCAAATAATCAATTCATAATCATAAAAAGTTCAATTGAAATCTTAATGAAAGAGTTAGTTCATAATTAATGAATTAAAATCAAGAATCCACAATTGAATAGACATTAAAAGATAAAAGTATGATAAGAGAAGAGAATAGAATCTTTTGTCGAAGAAATCGATGCTCCCTCTTGCTCTTTGCTCTTGATCTTAAGTGTTCTTCAATTTGCTTCAATCTCCAATGGCTAATTAAGAACTAGGGTTTAGATTCTAATTTAATAGAGTATTTAATCTAGTCTAATATATGTAATCCCCATCTTATTTTATGCCTTACATCATGTATTTATAGGTTACAAGTCCAATTTTTAGTTTAGGAACAAACCCAATCCAATTTGGAGTCAAAAAGGTGTCAAAATTCACCCAAAACGCGTCCAGGCCGCACCAACCTCTTCCCCAAAGCCCCGAACTGAGACACGACGCTTTCGACACCTCTGCTCCCTAGCACCCCGAAGACTTTGGTATAGGCCTATTTTGGGCACCACAACGCTTTGCCCATGTTACGACATTTTACGCTCGACGCGTCCTCGGTAAAATGGCCATAACCTTTGATCCGGGAGAAGTTACGGGGTCTGTCATCTATCAAATCGAAGATATCGACGAGATCTACAACTTTCATTCTTTGAGGATTGAGAAATTATGGGTGGATGAAGGCTGAAATTGAGCTGGAAGTGACTGCTATGCAAATGACCACCCAAAACCATGACGTTCGACGTCCGTTGGTACAACGATCAAAACTCTTGCATCCGAACTCTGATTGGAATGATTCAAAATATTCTGGAAAGCTAAGACGATGCTCTTCAATGTAAGTTAAGTTCCAAACCAAGAACATGAAGTAAACATGAAAGCCCAAATGATGTCCGGTTTGCTTTTCTTTGCGTTTTCTTTGCTTTTCCTTACTAATAGTCGCTCACACCGCTCCCAAACGTATAACCAACAAAATGAACACAAAATGCATGAAAAGTAACTAAGACACATAAATATAAGCAACTAATTCAAGTAAAAGATACTGGATAAGTGTATGTAAAATCCACCTATCAAATACCCCCAAACTTAAACTGTTGTTTGTCCCAAGCAACACAACATAATGCAATGCAATGCAATGAAATGCAACTAATCTATATGCTCACGAATCCGTAAAGATTTTGATAGAATCAAATCTATTCACTCGGCCTTAGAGCAATCAAGCAAACACGACAATACTTCATATCAAAACCAATCAACAATTTCCTAGTCAATCATCAAGTCTTAAACTGTTATTACTGGTATAGTGCGTGTGTGTGCTCAACAACCATGCTAACTGATATAAAATCAAATTTAACACATAACAAGTCTCTTCGAAGGCATCATACAGTGTAAACTCAAGAAATCCAAAAACAAGCTAGATCCAACTAAAATCAAACAATTACCTATATCGAGGGTCAACATGGGATACTTATGCTTTATTTTCATCTACGGGGGCCTTTTGCTCTTTTTTCCCGCTTTATTCTCTTTTTTTTATATACACATAGCTATGCAATGTCTTATTCCCTTAGGCTTTTCAATGCTACCTTAACGAGCTTTCGACCAATGACTCCTAGACCATTAAGACCTTAGAGCGCTAGGTGTAAAGACAATCCCCTCGGGCTTACTTACTGAAGTAACAAAGGCCACAAAACTAGACAAGCATGCCACGGTGTTTATTCATACTTTTTTTTTCTTTTTCTTTGTTTTCTTTTTTTTTTCTTTCTTCCTTTTTTTTATATAGCTTATATACCCCAAATATTCCCCCAAACTTAGGTTCTTGTCTAACTTTAGTCATAACTACTTATTCTTGTCATTCTTTCATTCAAACTAGCATTATCCTTTAGAGTCCCATTATGTATCAATTTAAACTCAATCAATCAACAAGTTATTTTTACTGTGCTATCATTATTATACTAGTTTCAAACAGAAAAAGATTCAATTCATAACAAGAAATCACATCAAAGCTCTAATAGTCAGTATTATACTTATCTACCCAATTCCAATCTCATCATTGGCCAAAATAAACTTAACTATAACAAACCGATGGACTTATGCAAAATGAACATAGTAACTAACTATTATTTTTGAATTTTTGATTTTTTGATTTTTTTTAATAATGAACTTAAACTATATTAACAACATATGCAAAATAACATAACATAAACATGAAACTAAACATGCAATAACGAACTAAACTAAACTCCCCCAAACTTAGCAATTACAATGTCCTCATTGTAAGAATATAGCGATAAGTAGAAGAGAACTTCCACATAATCGCCTAAGCGTGAGGTCTTTGGTGGCGATAGTAGCGACGATCATTTTATATCCATTGAACCTCCAACACCGCAATGAAGAGAGACAACATGTATTAGATTATAAGAGAACTTACTAAGCAAATTAATTCCTATCTACTAAATAAACTAGTAAAGCATATAAATATAAAAATTCCAGGGTTGCCTCCCAGTCAGCGCTTGATTTATAGTCTTGCAGCCTGACTTTGTCTGATCAATGCTATCCAATTCCTCTTCGAAAGTTGAGGAACCCTCCATCCATTGGAAATAATATAGCTTTTGGTAGGTTCCCATTTTATGATAACCATTGTATTAAAGTCACCTAGCATGCTTTGTTTAGATAAGATCACATTAAAGAACGTCCAACATCTAGGTATTTTTTTCCATTGTGTTGCGAATAGATTCTGGCATTGAGGCTTGTCAGACACAACAATCTCTTCTTCTATCTTCTCCAACTCATTGAACCATGGCTTTGAAGTTGTACTCGCTTTTACGTCACAAGGAGTATTGCCGACGGCATGACTACCTAGTGGACAAGGTTTTGCAAATCTAACCGGATTCTTGAACTTTGGCGGAGAAGGAACTTGGGGCACTAATAACATCGGCTCGTCCTCGTTGGTAATCATAGTTAGTTCTGAAAGTAGTATGCACACAAGCCAATCATGTGTGATGATAAAGCATATACTTTGTAACAATCTTATTCATTTATTAATAAAAAGTATTAATTTATTAAAGGCTTTTAATTATCTACATGATGCTGTTTTATAATATGTGATAAACCCATAGTTTTAAGCAATGCTTTTAGAATAATGATGATGATCATTCTGATGAGATCTAAATTCTTAGAAAGCTTAAAACTAAAATAGTTTCCAATCATTGGATTACTAAATTGGGGATTAGTGAATCCGGATAGATTGGTATATACGTTGCTTGCTCATTGGATGAGGATGATTGATCTCATGATCATTTGTGTGGAGACACTAAAGCAAGTATGTAGTAGTGCTTATTAGAGAATAAGTTCACCGAAGCATTGGCTCGCTAGGAATACCTAATGGAGTTTTACTTGCCTGTCAATAGGAATTCTGTAGTGATAGTAGTACAAGTAATCCTTGGACTTGAGATCATCATAGTATCTTGTGTATGATGAGTTATACTTTGACTTATTCCTTAAGACCCTTAGGATATATCAAAGGGTATGCTTGGGTATAACAAGTTGTACATGGAGATAATATATGATCAATAAAGAATCTACCACTTCTATTAAAAGAAGAGAAATGTCCTATGTGATTCGATAAATGACAACCCAAGAGTCCTTGGCAAGCGGAAATGAAATTAGAAAGGAGTTTCTAATTTGCATTATTTGAGTTGTGCATTTAAGAGTCGAAATACATATAATTAAATAAAATAAGATTTGACGATAATTCCATGTCTTATATTTAATTGGGACATTGTATGGTGGATGGATTGAATTGTCACGATAACTATTTACTCAAAGGTTCTTTTATGATTAATGTTGAAATTTATATTATCTGGAAAGTCGTTGATCGCTAGGGAGGCTTATCCTATTGTAGAATAAATATTATTTATTTAAATAAATTAATTGTTTAATTTATTTATTTAAATAAGATTAGAATTGTTTTAATTGATTTATTCACAACCTAGGTTTAATATGGAGAATCTAAAGGGTCACACCATAAAAGGAAGAATAATTATTTAAGAAGTTAATGGCATAATCGTAATAATATGTTATTATGTATATTTAATTTAATCTATGGTGATAGAATAAATTAAATAGCTTAATAGTTATTATTTAATATTTTAGAAATATTAAATATAAATTAATAAGATGAGTCTTATTAATATTATTACAATTATTATTATTATTTTAATTTCTAAAAGAGTTTAGAAATTAATTTAATATAAGTACTCTCATTTATTCCTAATAGGATTAGGAGGAAAATTAGTTAAAGGAGTTTAATTAATTATCCCTAATAAGATTAGGGAGCCCATTTAATTAAAAGAGTTTAATTAAATAATACCTTATTTTATTAAATAAGGTTACCCGATATCTTTATAAGAGGAGTCTTATATCGATATCAATCGATACTAATCTTATAATTCGAAAGGTTGGAGAGTACGCTCTTTTCTATAGAGATAGAAAACTAGGGTTTGAGCCAAATACCCATCTTCTTAAATCCTTCTTCTTCCTTGGTGGATCACCTCTGAGGCCAAACACTTGGGTGGCTAACGTTGATCAAAGGAAGGAACCAAACCCGTGGATTCAAGTTGAGCGAAAAAAGGATTGGAGGTGAACTTGTACTTGAGGAAGCTTCGATCTTCAAGGGTATGATTCTTATTCGTTATCTTTTTCGTTTAATGAATAATTGTGCATAAAGGGTGATCCGGGTATATGGTTTGTAAAATTTTTAAACTCTGATTTTTACACGTTTCTGCTTTAATTTTGCAATTTGATTGCGTTCTTGAATATTACAAACCTAACAGTGGCATCAGAGCCAAACCTTTATGCGAATTATTAATTGTTTTAATTTAATATCTATATTGATATGTGTTTAGAACAATTTAATTGGGCATAATTTTATAGTATAAAATTTATTAAAAAAAAATGCGAAACTGTTTTGAAAATCGGTAATAAAAAATCTTCGCATTTTTTTTTTTTTCACGCCATTCTTCTTTTATTTCATCCACGTGAGTCACGCCCATATCAAAAGCTATCACCCATGCTATGTTAGTGGTCCCGCATTTCTAAATCAAAAAAAAAAAAAAAAAAAAAAAAAAAATTAAATATCATGGATAGAATGGGATTTCATATAATATGATATTATATATATATATATTCATAATATTTATTATATATATATATATATATATATATATATATATATATATATTATTATTTTATAATTAATAATTAAAATAAAATATTATTTTAATTTTAAAATAAAAGTTTATTTTAATTTTAAATATAAAGGTTTATTTTAATCTTAAAATAAAAAGTTTATTTTAATTTTAAAATTAAATTTCATGATAACTAATTAGAGTTGGAATTGGATTCCATGATAACTAATTGGAGTTGAAATTGGATTATATGTTTCCTTAAATAAAGGAGTTTATTTAGATATGAAATAAGATTTCATATTATTCAAAATAAAAGAGTTTATTTGTGTGAATAGGAAAGAGAATCCTAATTTCCTTAAATAAAGGAGTTTATTTAGATATGAAATAAGATTTCATATTATTCAAAATAAAGGAGTTTATTTGTGAATAGGAAAGAGAATAATCAAGTGTTTCCTTTAATAAAGGAGTTATTTTTTTGTTTTTACATGGAATTGGATTCCATAATTAATTAAAATAAAGGAGTTTATTTTGATTAAAGATTTTGATTAAAATAAAATAGTTTATTTTATTCAAAATTAGATAAATTAAAATAAAATAGTTTTATTTTAATTTAAATTTGGATTAAAATAAAGGAGTTTATTTTGATTCAAAATTATATTTTATGCTAACTAAATTTGCCCATTAAATGATATCAATATATATATTAAATGTTTATTATTCATAAGATGAATGTTATTTATTGATGCATATGATGATGTGTATGATAATAAATGGGATTGATTATGGACTATTGACCAATGCGATTGGATTTTATTTTAGTTGGATGCATGAATGTATGGGTTTTATTAAATGGGGTCTGCGTACCTCGTCTTCTCTAATTTTTTCTTAATGTAAATTCTATCTCTCTCCTATGTACTTCCCTCTTGATTTAGCGATCAATGTTTCTATTTATTTTAAATAGTTTTGTAATAGGAATAGTTAGAATTAATTTTGAAGAATTGGAGATCAAGGAACAAGGAGCGCTTGAAGACCCGTTTGTAATGGAGCCCGGTTTAAATGTAATAGTTATATTTAAATATTATTTCTTGCACCCCTAGGGTTTGACCTTTTGGTTCACTTGGTGGCTCTAGTGAACCAAACTAGAATAAAAGTCCATAATCAATCCGAGTAGAATATAGTATTCTATATGTGCATGCTTATACTATATATATTATATATTATGCAAACATGCTTCGCATGTTCATTAATATGACGCGTATTTTATATATATATGTGCATGCACTAAACAAGATGAGACAAATTAATAACAAACCCATCAATTTTTATATTAAGTCCTAAGCGTTCAAAGATATTTGGAATATCGAACGTCATTTCTAGCATGATAAAATTAATAGAGTATTAAATATTTAATATGAGTTTGTTGTGTCACCACAAGGCAAGTATTAAGTATTTAAGATGTTAATTTATCACATTTGATGCTTATAAAGAAAATTGAACAATATTGTTTTGTTGTGTCACCACAAGGATGATATTTTTCTTTTTGAATATATATGGAGTGCTAGGTTGGACTTAACTTGGATAATTTTGATTCGGATGTGCCACCACTTGATCAAAATAATCTAAGAGGCAAAAATCTGGAGTTGCATAGTTGATGTAATTGACAAGAGTTGTCTACCTATTTATTTATATATAGTTTGTTGTGTCACCACAAGGCTATATACATTTGAAATGGAATCCTTATTCTCACTAGCAAATCTTTAATTAGATTTTGCCGAACTATATATATGAGGTAATATAGTTTGAAGAAAATAGTGGGAGATACCAATTTAAAACAATACCTAATTTATTTTGGTAATTAATAAAAGAATGTATGTTAAAATGTTGTTAATTACAAATTCATTTACAAAATTTTACAATGTCTAAAATTACTATCACTGCGAAGCATATTAGATGCTAAATTAATCGAACCGAATTAAACGGATTGGTTAAGGAATTTGAGAATAGTTCTCATGGCTGAAAAGTTATCTTATGTCCTTAATACGCCTATCCCTGCAATGGTTGCAGACAATGCCTCTGAGGAAGAAATTGCTACTTTTAGAAAGTGGCAAGATGATGCACAGTTGGCTCAATGCATCATGCTCGCATCCATGAGTAACGAGCTTCAGCGTCAGCATGAAACTATGGATGCTCCTACTATATTCCTGCACATCAAGTAGTTGATGGTGAGGAAAGTAGGGCCGATAGATATCGAGATATCTAAGGAGCTCTTCCGATCTAGAATGGCCAATGGCACTATAAATGCAGAATAAAAAGTTCTTAACATAATCAATTTGATTGATCAATTAGGACAACCGATTTTGTCATGGATGGAGAGTTGAGCCAAGATTTGATCTTGCACTCACTCCGGACTCCTTTCACAATTGTTATGTGAATTTTTCATATAAACAAGCTAGATATCGACCTCGTTGATTTGCTTAACATGTTGAAAAATGTTGAGTCACTTTCAAACCAAAAAGACAATGTCTTCTTGGTAGGGGCCAAAGGATCTTACGAAAAAGAAGAACGATTCAAAGAAGGTAAATAGAAAAGGCGTAAACAAAGGATAATAAGAACAAAAGCGATATGGATAACAAAGGAGTTTGCTTCCTTTGCAATAAGCACGGACAACTTTGAAAGAAGCTGCGAGAAACATCTTGCGAGGGCTAGCCAAAGAAGCTTAATGATGTTTCGGTTACAAATACTATTTTGTTCGAGATTTAAAATAAATTTTTCTTTGAGTCAAGGTTCTACTTGGATATTGGATATCGACTTTGGTTATCATAAATATAGATTTATGAAGGGACCAAGCAGAAGTAGAAAGCTAAACAAAGATAAGTAATCCTATGTGTGGAAAATGAAGCAAAGGTTGCTGCATTAGCCATAGAAACTTATAGTTTAGCAATGCCTACGGGCAAATCTATTAAGTCAATAAGTTGTTATTGTATTCCAATTCTTGTTAAAAATATTATTTCCATTTTATTGTTGGACAATGAAATCTTTGGTATTATAATTAAGAACAATTGTTGTTCTATTTATAATAATAATGTTTTGTATAGAACTGGAATATTACTTAATAAATTTTGTATACTTGACTTACATGAAAATAATTTTGCATATTGAACAAATTAGTATAAGAAAAGGAGATGATCATTCAAAGAGTTTAATGTGTGTATTTGCTGAAATACAAGTATGAATTATTTGAAAGGTTCAAAGAATTCAGAAGTGAAACAAATTGACAATGTATTAAGATTCTTTGATTAGATCAAGGAATAAATACTTGTGAAATAAGTTTCTAGATCATCTCAAATGGTTTTCTCATAATGGACGCCTCTCGATACATAATAATTGATTGATGTATCTGAAAGGAAAAATCGTACCTATTTGAACATGGTGCGATCCATAATGATTTTACCGACATTCCAAAGATCCTTCAGGATCATGTCCTAGAAATGGTACATATATCTACGAAAAGGTAATCTCTAAATCCATTTTCAAGACTCCATAAAAGTTATGGATGGGGAGGATTCCTAATCTTAAGTATGTTAAGATAAGGGGTTGTCCAACTTATGTGAAAAGGGTTTCAAAGGATAAGCTTGGGACAAGATTTGATATGTCTGATTTGTGGGACATCCTAATGTAAGTTTAGGGTATATGTTCTATAATTCTACTTAGCAAAAGGTGTTTGTTACGAAACACGTTGCCTTCTAAGATAAAGGTGTTTATCATTAAAAGGGGCTAGTGGGAGGATAATAGATCTTGAAGAGTTCAAGAACCACAAAACACTATAAGTCAAATAAGAGGAACCTATAGATAGACCTATTGTACCACAACCGAATCGTAAATCTGGAATAGTACCGAAGATACCTAGGAGGTATGGATTCATCATTGATGATGATGATGAGGTACATATCATAGAAGATGATAATCCGGTTACATACGATGAGGTAAGAGTTCTAGTGTGTACAAAAGGGACAGTGGGAGCGCCGTGACATTCCTAGTATTATATGTTGATATACTACAGATGAGGAATAACATACCAATGCTACAAATCAGTAAAGATAAAGTTGTCTAAACATTCCTCCACGAATGATTTGGGAAGAGTATCTTAATTGGGGATAAAATCTATATAGATAGATTTAAAAGGATGCTCAACTTAACCCAAGGAACGATATTTCATTTGATGCTAAAGTCGTTTAGCATGGCAAACTCAAGAGATGTCTCATGTTGATGAGCTATGGAGTGTATCTCTCTTAATAGTCCCCACAGACTCACGAAAGAGAGATCGCATGAGTGACTATCATGTGTATGCAATGAAATATACAAGACCTAATGTTGATCGGTCATATTATGGAGAAGATCACTATAAGACGGTGAAAAATATCTTAAAGTTCTTAACCCAGGCACTAAGGATGTGATCATATTCATGGTGGGTCTAAATTAAAACTAGAGGGCTTTACTGACTCAAGTTTTTCGAGACGCACCAAGATGACCAAAAATCCACTTTAAGGTAAAGTGTTACCTTGAACAGTGGTGCAGTGAATTGGAAAGGTTCCAAACAACAAAGAGTTGTTGGTTTAGTGATAAAGACAAAGTATATAGCTATAAATGAAGCTACAAGTTGATTGTTTGGATGAAAAGTTCATTCTGAGAACTAGGAATAGTTCCTAAGTCTCATCTTGGATCTAAACATGTGTTGTGGCACTTTCATTTGATTATTAGAATCATTGAAAGATGGGAAATCACTATAGAGATAGTGGACTCTCATGAACAACATTACATATCCATTAACTAAAGCTTATCCAACAATGGGATAATCGTCACTTAGAGAAGAAGAGTATATGAGATACCATGACGATTGGCTTTAGTGCAAGTGGGAGATTGAAAGTAGTATGCACACAAAGCCAATCATGTTTGATGATAAAGCATATACTTTGTAACAATCTTATTCATTTATTAATAAAAGTATTAATTTATTAAAGGCTTTTAATTATCTACATGATCTTTGTTTTATAATATGTGATAAACCCATAGTTTTAAGCAATGCTTTTAGAATAATGATGATGATCATTCTAATGAGATCTAAATTCTTAGAAATCTTAAAACTAAAATAGTTCCCAATCATTGGATTACTAAATTGGGGATTAGTGAATCCGGATAGATTGGTACATACGTTGCTTGCTCATTGGATGAGGATGATTGATCTCATGATCATTTGTGTGGAGACACTAAAGCAAGTATGTAGGTGCTTATTAGAGAATAAGTTCATTTGAACGTGGCTCGTAAGGAATACCTAATGGAGTTTTACTTGCTTTGTCAATAGGAATTCTGTAGTGATAGTAGTAGTACTGAGTAATCCTTGGACTTGAGATCATCATAGTATCTTGTGTATGATGAGTTATACTTTGACTTATTCCTTAAGACCCTTAGGGTATATCAAAGGGTATGCTTGGGTATAATAAGTTGTACATGGAGATAATATATGATCAATAAAGAATCTACCACTTCTATTAAAGAAGAAAATGTCCAATGTGATTCGATAAATGACAACCCAAAGAGTCCTTGGCGGCGAGGAGAATGAAATTAGAAAGGAGTTTCTAATTTGCATTATTTGGAGTTGTGCATTTAAGAGTCGAAATACATATAATTAAATAAAATAAGACTTGACAAGAATTCCATGTCTTATATTTAATTGGGACATTGTATGGTGGAAGAAGATTGAATTGTCAGAAACTATTTACTCAAAGGTTCTTTTATGATTAATGTTGAAATCTATATTATCTAGAAAAGTGTCGTTGATCATTAGGGAGTCTTATCCCTATTGTAGAATAAATATTATTTATTTAAATAAATTAATTATTTAATTTATTTATTTAAATAAGATTAGAATTGTTCTAATTGATTTATTCACAACCTGTTTAATATGGAGAACCTAAAGGGTCACACCATAAAAAGGAAGAATAATTATTTAAGAAGTTAATGGCATAATCATAATAATATATGTATGTATATTTAATTTAATCTATGGTGATAGAATAAATTAAATAGCTTAATATTTATTATTTAATATTTTAGAAATATTAAATATAAATTAATAAGATGAGTCTTATTAATATTATTACAATTATTATTATTATTTTAATTTCTAAAAGAGTTTAGAAATTAATTTAATATAAGTACTCTCATTTATTCCTAATAGGATTAGGAGGAAAATTAGTTAAAGGAGTTTAATTAATTATCCCTAATAAGATTAGGGAGCCCATTTAATTAAAGAGTTTAATTAAATAATACCTTTATTTTATTAAATAAGGTTACTTGATATCTTTATAAGAGGAGTCTTATATCGGATATCAATAGATACGTAATTCCAATTTGTGGAGAGCACGCTTTTTTCTATAGAGATAGAAAACTAGGGTTTGAGCCAAATACCCATCTTCTTGAATCTTCTTTCCTGGTGGATCACCTCTAGAGGCCAAACACTTGGGTGGCTAACGTTGATCAAAGGAAGGAACCAAACCCGTGGATTCAAGTTGAACGCGAAAAGATTGGAGGTGAACTTGTATCCGAGGAAGCTCGATCTTCAAGGGTATGATTCTTATTCGTTATCTTTTTCGTTTAATTAATAATTGTGCATAAAGGGTGATCCGGTATATGGTTTGTAAAATTTTTAAACTCGATTTTTACACGTTTAAAAGCTTTAATTTTTCAATTTGATTGCGTTCTTGAATATTACAAACCTAACGATTGGCATCGAGCCAAACCTTTATGCGAATTATTAATTGTTTTAATTTAATTAATATCTATATTGATATGTGTTTAGAACAATTTAATTGGGCATAATTTTATTGTATAAAATTTATTAAAAAAAAAAAAAAAATAACTGCTTTTCAAAATCAGAATTTAGCGCATTGATTTTTTTTTATCGATTCTTGTGTTTCTAATCCGTGAGTCACGCCCATTATCAAAAGCTATCATATATGCTATGTTAGTGGTCCAAAAGACTAAATCAAAAAAAATAAAAATAAAAAAAAATATATAATATACGATCCCGTATATATATGAATGGGATTTCATATAATATGATATTATATATATATATATGATAATTATATAAATATATATATATATATATATATATATATATATATATATATATATATATATTAATATATAATTTTATTATTTTATAATTAAAATAAAAGTTTATTTTAATTTTAAAATAAAAGGTTTATTTTAATCTTAAAATAAAAAGTTTATTTTAATTTAAAAATTAAATTTCATGATAACTAATTAGAGTTGGAATTGGATTCCATGATAACTAATTGGAGTTGAAATTGAATTATATGTTTCCTAAAATAAAGGAGTTTATTTAGATATGAAATAAGATTTCATATTATTCAAAATAAAAGAGTTTATTTGTGAATAGGAAAGAGAATCCTAATTTCCTTAAATAAAGGAGTTTATTTAGATATGAAATAAGATTTCATATTATTCAAAATAAAGGAGTTTATTTGTGAATAGGAAAAGAAGATCAATCCGTGTTTCCTTTAATAAAGGAGTTATTTTTTTTTTTACATGGAATTGGATTCCATAATTAATTAAAATAAAGGAGTTTATTTTGATTAAAGATTTTGATTAAAATAAAATAGTTTATTTTTATTCAAAATTAGATAAATTAAAATAAAATAGTTTTATTTTAATTTAAATTTGAATTAAAATAAAGGAGTTTATTTTGATTCAAAATTAGATTTTATACTAACTAAATTTGCCCATTAAATGATATCAATATATATATTAAATGTTTATTATTCATAAGATGAATGTTATTTATTGATGCATATGATGATGTGTATGATAATAAATGGGATTGATTATGGACTATTGACGAATGCGATTGGATTTTATTTTAGTTGGATGCATGAATGTATGGGTTTTATTAAAATGGGGTTCTGCGTGCCTCGTCTTCTCTAATTTTTTCTTAATGTAAATTCTATCTCTCTCCTATGTACTTCCCTCGATCACGATCAAGGTTTCTATTTATTTTAAATAGTTTTGTAATAGGAATAGTTAGAATTAATTTTGAAGAATTGGAGATCAAGGAAAGGGAGCTTGAAGACCCATTTGTAATGGAGCCCGGTTTAAATGTAATAGTTATATTTAAATATTATTTCTTGCACCCCTAGGGTTTGACCTTTTGGTTCACTTGGTGGCTCTAGTGAACCAAACTAGAATAAAAGTCCATAATCAATCCGGTAGAATATAGTATTCTATATGTGCATGCTTATACTATATAAATTATATATTATGCAAACATGCTTCGCATGTTCATTAATATAACGCGTATTTATATATATATATGCATGCATCTAGCTAAATAAGATGAGACAAATTAATAACAAACCCTCAAATTTTATATTAAGTCCTAAGCGCTCAAAGATATTTGGAATATCGAACGTCGCCTTCTAGCATGATAAAATTAATAGAATATTAAATATTTAATATGAGTTTGTTGTGTCACCACAAGGCAAGTATTAAGTATTTAAGATGTTAATTTATCACATTTGATGCTTATAAAGAAAATTGAACAATATTGTTTTGTTGTGTCACCACAAGGATGATATTTTTCTTTTTTTAATATATGGAGTGCTAGGTTGGACTTAACTTGGATAATTTTGATTCGGATGTGCCACCACTTGATCAAAATAATCTAAGAGGAAAAAACAAAAGGAGTTGCATAGTTGATGTAATTGACAAAAGTTGTCTACCTATTTATTTATATATAGTTTGTTGTGTCACCACAAGGCTATATACATTTGAAATGGGATCCTTATTCTCACTAGCAAATCTTTAATTAGATTTTGCCGAAACTATATATATTGAGGTAATATAGTTTGAAGAAAATAGTGGGAGATACCAATTTAAAACAAGACCTAATTTATTTTGTTAATTAATAAAAGATGTATGTTAAAATGTTGTTAATTACAAATTCATTTACAAAATTTTACAATGTCTAAAATTACTATCAACTGCGAAGCATATTAGATGCTAAATTAACCTGGGCCAATTAAAGCGGATTGGTTAAGGAATTTGAGAATAGTTCTCATGGTTTGAAAAAGTTATCTTATGTCCTTAATACGCCTATCCTCGCAATGGTTGCGAATAATGCCTCTGAGGAAGAAATTGCTACTTTTAGAAAGTGGCAAGATGATGCACAGATTGGCTCGATGCATCATGCTCGCATCCATGAGTAACGAGCTTGAAAGTCGGATGAAACTATGGATGCTCTCTACTATATTCCCGCACATCAAGTAGTTGATGGTGAGGAAAGTAGGGTGATAGATATCGAGATATCTAAGGAGCTCTTCCGATCTAGAATGGCCAATGGCACTATAAGATGCATAAAAAAGTTCTTAACATAATCAATTTGATTGATCAATTAGGATAACTGATTTTGTCATGGATGGAGAGTTGAGCCAAGATTTGATCTTGCACTCACTCCCGGACTCCTTTCACAATTGTTATGAATTTTTCATATAAACAAGCTAGATATCAGCCTCGCTGATTTGCTTAACATGTTGAAAAATGTTGAGTCACTTTTCAACCAAAAAGACAATGTCTTACTGGTAGGGGCCAAAGGATCTTCTGAAAAGAAGAACGATTCAAAGAAGGTAAACAGAAAGGCGTAAACAAAGGATAATAAGAACAAAACTGATATGGATAACAAAGGAGTTTGCTTCCACTGCAATAAGCACAGACACTTTGGAAAGAAAGCTGCGAGAAGCATCTTGCGAAGGCTAACCAAAGAAGCTTAATGAAGTTTGGTTTACAAATACTAATTTTGTTCATGATTTAAAATAAATTTTTCTTTAAGTCAAGGTTCTACTTGGATATTGGATATCGACTTTGGTTATCATAAATATAGATTTATGAAGGGACCAAGAAGAAGTAGAAAGCTAAACAAAGATAAGTAATCCTATGTGTGGAAAATGAAGCAAAGGTTGCTACATTAGCCATAGAAACTTATAGTTTAGCAATGCCTACGGGCAAATCTATTAAGTCAATAAGTTGTTATTGTATTCCAGTTATTGTTAAAAAATATTATTTCCATTTTATTGTTGGACAATGAAATCTTTGGTATTATAATTAAGAACAATTGTTGTTCTATTTATAATAATAATGTTTTGTATAGAACTGAAATATTACTTAATAAATTTTGTATACTTGACTTACATGAAAATAATTTTGCATATTGAACAAATTAGTATAAGAAAAGGAGATGATCATTCAAAGAGTTTAATGTGTGTATTTCTTTGAAATACAAGTATGAATTATTTGAAAGGTTCAAAAGAATTGAAAGTGAAACAAATTGACAAAGTATTAAGATTCTTTGATTAGATCAAGGAATAAATACTTGTGAAATAAGTTTCTAGATTCTCTCAAATGATTTTCTCATAATGGACGCCTCTCGATACATAATAATTGATTGATGTATCTGAAAGGAAAAATCGTACCTATTTGAACATGGTGCGATCCATAATGATTTTACCGACATTCCAAAGATCCTTCAGGATCATGTCCTAGAAATGGTACGCATATCTCTCACGAAAAGGTAATCTCTAAATCCATTTAAGACTCCATAAAAGTTATGGACGGGAGGATTCCTAATCTTAAGTATGTTAAGATAAGGGGTTGTCAACTTATGTGAAAAGGTTTCAAAGGATAAGCTTGGGACAAGATTTGACATGTATAGATTTGTGGGACATCCTAAAGTAAGTTTAGGGTATATGTTCTATAATTCTACTTAGCAAAAGGTGTTTGTTACGAAACACGCTGCCTTCTAAGATAAAGGTGTTTATCATTAAAAGGGGCTAGTGGGAGGATAATAGATCTTGAAGAGTTCAAGAACCACAAAACACTATAAGTCAAATAAGAGGAACCTATAGATAGACCTATTGTACCACAACCGAATAGTAAATCTGGAATAGTACCAAAGATACCTAGGAGGTATGGATTCATCATAGATGATGATGATGAGAGAGGTACACATCATAGAAGATGATGATCCGAGTTACATACGATGAGGTAAGAGTTCTGAGTAATATGTGTAAAAGGGATTGGGAGCGCCCGTGACATTCCTAGTATTATATGTTGATATACTACGGATGAGGAATAACATACCAATGCTACAATCAGTAAAGATAAAGTTGTCTAAACATTCCTCCATGAATGATTTGGGAAGAATATCTTAATTGGGGATAAAATCTATATAGATAGATTTAAAAGGATGCTCAACTTAACCCAAGGAACGTATATTCATTTGATGCTAAAGTCGTTTAGCATGGCAAACTCAAGAGATGTCTCATGTTGATGAGCTATGGAGTGTATCTCTCTTATATAGTCCCCACACTCTCCTCAAAAGAGAGAGATCGCATGAGTGACTATCATGTATGCAATGAAATATACAAGACCTAATGTTGATCGGTCATATTATGGAGAAGATCACTTTGTTGAGTCGGTGAAAAACATCTTAAAGTTCTTAACCCAAGCACTAAGGATGTGAGCATATTCATGGTGGGTCTAAATTAAAACTAGAGGGCTTTACGGACTCAAGTTTTTCGAGACGCACCAAGACAATGAAAAATCCACTTTAAGGTAAAGTGTTACCTTGAGCAGTGGTGTAATTAATTGAAAGGTTCCAAATAGCAAAGAGTTCTTTGGTTTAGTGATAAAGACAAAGTATATAGCTATAAATGAAGCTACAAGTTGATTGTTTGGATGAAAAGTTCATTACGAACTAGGAATAGTTCTAAGTCTCATCTTGGATCTAAACATGTGTTGTGGCACTTTCATTTGATTATTAGAATCATTGAAAGATGGGAAATCACTATAGAGATAGTGGACTCTCATGAACAACATTACATATCCATTAACTAAAAGCTTATCCAATAGCAGGATAATCGTCACTTAGAGAAGAAGAGTATGAGATACCATGACTATTGGCTTTAGTGCAAGTGGGAGATTGAAAGTAGTATGCACACAAGCCAATCATGTTTGATGATAAAGCATATACTTTGTAACAATCTTATTCATTTATTAATAAAAAGTATTAATTTATTAAAGGCTTTTAATTATCTACATGATCTTTGTTTTATAATATGATAAACCCATAGTTTTAAGCAATGCTTTTAGAATAATGATGATGATCATTCTAATGAGATCTAAATTCTTAGAAAGCTTAAAACTAAAATAGTTCCCAATCATTGGATTACTAAATTGGGGATTAGTGAATCCGGATAGATTGGTACATCACGTTGCTTTCATTGGATGAGGATGATTGATCTCATGATCATTTGTGTGGAGACACTAAAGCAAGTATGTAGGTGCTTATTAGAGAATAAGTTCAACGAGCGTTGGCTCGCTAAGGAATACCTAATGGAGTTTTACTTGCTGTCGATAGATAGATTCCTGTAGTGATAGTAGTCTAGTAATCCTTGGACTTGAGATCATCATAGTATCTTGTGTATGATGAGTTATACTTTGACTTATTCCTTAAGACCTTTAGGGTATATCAAAGGGTATGCTTGGGTATAATAAGTTGTACATGGAGATAATATATGATCGATAAAGAATCTACCACTTCTATTAAAAGAAGAGAAATGTCCTATGTGATTCGATAAATGACAACCCAGTAGTCCTTGGCCAAGGCAGAATGAAATTAGAAAGGAGTTTCTAATTTGCATTATTTGGAGTTGTGCATTTAAGAGTCGAAATACATATAATTAAATAAAATAAGACTTGTGATAATTCCATGTCTTATATATTTAATTGGGACATTGTATGGTGGAAGGATTGAATTGTCTGCGGTAACTATTTACTCAAAGGTTCTTTTATGATTAATGTTGAAATCTATATTATCTGGAAAGTCGTTGATTGCTAGGGAGGCTTATCCCTATTGTAGAATAAATATTATTTATTTAAATAAATTAATTGTTTAATTTATTTATTTAAATAAGATTAGAATTGTTCTAATTGATTTATTCACAACCGGTTTAATATGGAGAACCTAAAGGGTCACACCATAAAAAGGAAGAATAATTATTTAAGAAGTTAATGGCATAATCGTAATAATATATTATGTATATTTAATTTAATCTATGGTGATAGAATAAATTAAATAGCTTAATATTATTATTTAATATTTTAGAAATATTAAATATAAATTAATAAGAGGAGTCTTATTAATATTATTACAATTATTATTATTATTTTAATTTCTAAAAGAGTTTAGAAATTAATTTAATATAAATACTCTCATTTATTCCTAATAGGATTAGGAGGAAAATTAGTTAAAGGAGTTTAATTAATTATCCCTAATAAGATTAGGGAGCCATTTAATTAAAAAAGAGTTTAATTAAATAATACCTTATTTTATTAAATAAGGTTATCTTGATATCTTTATAAGAGGAGTCTTATATCGATATCAATTGATACGTAATTCCAAAGGTTGGAGAATGCGCTCTTTTCTATAGAGATAGAAAACTAGGGTTTGAGCCAAATACCCATCTTCTTAAATCCTTCTTCTTCCTTGGTGGATCACCTCTGAGAGGCCAAACACTTGAGTGGCTAACGTTGATCAAAGGAAGGAACCAAACCCGGTGGATTCAAGTTGAACGCAAAAGGATTGGAGGTGAACTTGTATCTGAGGAAGCTCGATCTTCAAGGGTATGATTCTTATTCGTTATCTTTTTCGTTTAATTAATAATTGTGCATAAAGGGTGATCCGGGTATATGGTTTGTAAAAAATTTTAAACTCTGATTTTTACACGTTTAAAACTTTTTTTTTTGATTTGATTGCGTTCTTGAATATTACAAACCTAACGGTGGCATCGAACTAAACCTTTATGCGAATTATTAATTATTTTAATTTAATATCTATATTGATATGTGTTTAGAACAATTTAATTGGGCATAATTTTTATTAATAAAATTTATTAAAAAAAAAAAAAAATTTTTGAAAATCGGTATGGTGCATCTTTTTTTTTTTTTTTTTTAAAATTGTAAGCTTTTTACCGATCCGTTGAATCAGTCACGCCCACATCATCAAAAGCTATCACCATGCTATGTTAGTGGTCCAAATAACGAAATCAAAAAAAAAAAAAAATAAATAAAAAAAAATAAAAATATATATATATATATATATAATATATATATAATATAAATGGGATCATATATATGATATTATATATATATATAAAATATATTATATATATATATATATATATATATATATATATATATATATATAATTTAATCTTATTATTTTATAATTAAAATAAAAGTTTATTTTAATTTTAAAATAAAAGGTTTATTTTAATCTTAAAATAAAAAGTTTATTTTAATTTTAAAATTAAATTTCATGATAACTAATTAGAGTTGGAATTGGATTCCATGATAACTAATTGGAGTTGAAATTGGATTATATGTTTCCTTAAATAAAGGAGTTTATTTAGATATGAAATAAGATTTCATATTATTCAAAATAAAAGAGTTTATTTGTGAATAGGAAAGAGAATCCTAATTTCCTTAAATAAAGGAGTTTATTTAGATATGAAATAAGATTTCATATTATTCAAAATAAAGGAGTTTATTTGTGAATAGGAAAATTTCAAGAAAAGGAGTTTATTTGTGAATAGGAAGTTTTCCTTTAATAAAGGAGTTATTTTTTTTTTTTTTATGGAATTGGATTCCATAATTAATTAAAATAAAGGAGTTTATTTTGATTAAAGATTTTGATTAAAATAAAATAGTTTATTTTATTCAAAATTAGATAAATTAAAATAAAATAGTTTTATTTTAATTTAAATTTGGATTAAAATAAAGGAGTTTATTTTGATTCAAAATTAGATTTTATCTTAACTAAATTTTCCCATTAAATGATATCAATATATATATTAAATGTTTATTATTCATAAGATGAATGTTATTTATTGATGCATATGATGATGTGTATGATAATAAATGAGATTGATTATGGACTATTGACCCGATGCGATTGGATTTTATTTTAGTTGGATGCATGAATGTATGGGTTTTATTAAATGGGGATTCTGCGTACCTCTTCTTCTCTAATTTTTTCTTAATGTAAATTCTATCTCTCTCCTATGTACTTCCCTCGATTGCTTGATCAAGGTTTCTATTTATTTTAAATAGTTTTGTAATAGGAATAGTTAGAATTAATTTTGAAGAATTGGAGATCAAGGAAGCAAGGAGCTTGAAGACCCGTTTGTAATGGAGCAGGATTTAAATGTAATAGTTATATTTAAATATTATTTCTTGCACCCCTAGGGTTTGACCTTTTGGTTCACTTGGTGGCTCTAGTGAACCAAACTAGAATAAAAGTCCATAATCAATCCGAGTAGAATATAGTATTCTATATATGCATGCTTATACTATATATATTATATATTATGCAAACATGCTTGGCATGTTCATTAATATAATATATTATTTTATATATATATATATAATGCGCTAAACTAAACAAGATGAGACAAATTAATAACAAACCCCTCAAATTTTATATTAAGTCCTAAGCGTTCAAAGATATTTGGAATATCGAGCGTCGCCTTTCTAGCATGATAAAATTAATAGAATATTAAATATTTAATATGAGTTTGTTGTGTCACCACAAGGCAAGTATTAAGTATTTAAGATGTTAATTTATCACATTTGATGCTTATAAAGAAAATTGAACAATATTGTTTTGTTGTGTCACCACAAGGATGATATTTTTCTTTTTGAATATATGGAGTGCTAGGTTGGACTTAACTTGGATAATTTTGATTCGGATGTGCCACCACTTGATCAAAATAATCTAAGAGGCAAAATACAAGGAGTTGCATAGTTGATGTAATTGACAAAGAGTTGTCTACCTATTTATTTATATATAGTTTGTTGTGTCACCACAAGGCTATATACATTTGAAATGGGATCCTTATTCTCACTAGCAAATCTTTAATTAGATTTTGCTTAGAACTATATATATTGAGGTAATATAGTTTGAAGAAAATAGTGGGAGATACCAATTTAAAACAAGACCTAATTTATTTTGGTAATTAATAAAAGAATGTATGTTAAAATGTTGTTAATTACAAATTCATTTACAGAATTTTACAATGTCTAAAATTACTATCACTGCAAAGCATATTAGATGCTAAATTAACCTAATCGAATTAAACGGATTGGTTAAGGAATTTGAGAATAGTTCTCATGGTGAAAAAGTTATCTTATGTCCTTAATACGCCTATCCTCGCAATGGTTGCGCATAATGCCCTCGAGGAAGAAATTGCTACTTTTAGAAAGTGGCAAGATGATGCCTGATTGGCTCGATGCATCATGCTCGCATCCATGAGTAACGAGCTTCACGTCGGCGATGAAACTATGGATGCTCCTACTATATTCCCGCACATCAAGTAGTTGATGGTGAGGAAAGTAGGGCCGATAGATATCGAGATATCTAAGGAGCTCTTAGATCTAGAATGGCCAATGGCACTATAAATGCGAGAAAAAGTTCTTAACATAATCAATTTGATTGATCAATTAGGACAACTGATTTTGTCATGGATGGAGAGTTGAGCCAAGATTTGATCTTGCACTCACTCCCGGACTCCTTTCACAATTGTTGTGAATTTTTCATATAAACAAGCTAGATATCAGCCTCGCTGATTTGCTTAACATGTTGAAAAATGTTGAGTCACTTTTCAACCAAGAAAGACCATGTCTTACTGGTAGGGGCCAAAGGATCTTCTAAAAAGAAGAACGATTCAAAGAAGGTAAACAGAAAGGCGTAAACAAAGGATAATAAGAACAAAACTGATATGGATAACAAAGGAGTTTGCTTCCACTGCAATAAGCCTGGACACTGGAAAGAAACTGCGAGAAACATCTTGCAGTAGGCTAGCCAAAGAAGCTTAATGAAGTTTCGGTTACAAATACAATTTTGTTCGAGATTTAAAATAAATTTTTCTTTAAGTCAAGGTTCTACTTGGATATTGGATATCGACTTTGGTTATCATAAATATAGATTTATGAAGGGACCAAGAAGAAGTAGAAAGCTAAACAAAGATAAGTAATCCTATGTGTGGAAAATGAAGCAAAGGTTGCTACATTAGCCAAAGAAACTTATAGTTTAGCAATGCCTACGGGCAAATCTATTAAGTCAATAAGTTGTTATTGTATTACAGTTCTTGTTAAAAAATATTATTTCCATTTTATTGTTGGACAATGAAATCTTTGGTATTATAATTAAGAACAATTGTTGTTCTATTTATAATAATAATGTTTTGTATAGAATTGGAATATTACTTAATAAATTTTGTATACTTGACTTACATGAAAATAATTTTGCATATTGAACAAATTAGTATAAGAAAAGGAGATGATCATTCAAAGAGTTTAATGTGTGTATTTGCTGAAATACAAGTATGAATTATTTGAAAGGTTCAAACAATTCAGAAGTGAAACAAATTGACAATGTATTAAGATTCTTTGATTAGATCAAGGAATAAATACTTGTGAAATAAGTTTCTAGATCATCTCAAATGGTTTTCTCATAATGGACGCCTCTCGATACATAATAATTGATTGATGTATCTGAAAGGAAAAATCGTACCTATTTGAATATGGTGCGATCCATAATGATTTTACCGACATTCCAGTATCCTTCTAGGATCATGTCCTAGAAATGGTACATATCTACGAAAAGGTAATCTCTAAATCCATTTCAAGACTCCATAAAAGTTATGGACATGGAGGATTCCTAATCTTAAGTATGTTAAGATAAGGGGTTGTCCAACTTATGTGAAACGGTTTCAAAGGATAAGCTTGGGACAAGATTTGACATGTACAGATTTGTGGGACATCCTAAAGTAAGTTTAGGGTATATGTTCTATAATTCTACTTAGCAAAAGGTGTTTGTTACGAAACACACGCCTTCTAAGATAAAGGTGTTTATCATTAAAAGGGGCTAGTGGGAGGATAATAGATCTTGAAGAGTTCAAGAACCACAAAACACTATAAGTCGAAATAAGAGGAACTTATAGATGAACCTATTGTACCACAACCGAATCGTAAATCGAATAGTCTTGAAGATACCTAGGAGGTATGGATTCATCATAGATGATGATGATGAGGTACACATCATAGAAGATGATGATCCAGTTACATACGATGATGTAAGAGTTCTAGTATGTACAAAAGGGACAGTGGGAGCGCCGTGACATTCCTAGTATTATATGTGGATATACTACGGATGAGGAATAACATACCAATGCTACAATCAGTAAAGATAAAGTTGTCTAAACATTCCTCCACGAATAATTTGGGAAGAGTATCTTAATTGGGGATAAAGTCTATATAGATAGATTTAAAAGGATGCTCAACTTAACCCAAGGAACGTATATTCATTTGATGCTAAAGTCGTTTAGCATGGCAAACTCCAAGAGATGTCTCATGTTGATGAGCTATGGAGTGTATCTCTCTTTATAGTCCCCACAGACTCCTGAAAAGAGAGATCGCATGAGTGACTATCATGTATGTAATGAAATATACAAGACCTAATGTTGATCGGTCATATTCTGGAGAAGATCACTGTAAGACAGTGAAAAACATCTTAAAGTTCTTAACCGGCACTAAGGATGTGAGCATACATGGTGGGTCTGAATTAAAACTAGAGGGCTTTACAGACTCAAGTTTTTCAGACAGACCAAGACAACCGAAAATCCACTTTAAGGTAAAGTGTTACCTTGAACAGTGGTGTAGTTAATTGGAAAGGTTCCAAACAACAAAGAGTTGTTGGTTTAGTGATAAAGACAAAGTATATAGCTATAAATGAAGCTACAAGTTGATTGTTTGGATGAAAAGTTCATTACAGAACTAGGAATAGTTCCTAAGTCTCATCTTGGATCTAAACATGTGTTGTGGCACTTTCATTTGATTATTAGAATCATTGAAAGATGGGAAATCACTATAGAGATAGTGGACTCTCATGAACAACATTACATATCCATTAACTAAAGCTTATCCAACAGCAGGATAATCGTCACTTAGAGAAGAAGAGTATGAGATACCATGACTATTGGCTTTAGTGCAAGTGGGAGATTGAAAGTAGTATGCACACAAGCCAATCATGTTTGATGATAAAGCATATACTTTGTAACAATCTTGTTCATTTATTAATAAAAAGTATTAATTTATTAAAGGCTTTTAATTATCTACATGATGCTGTTTTATAATATGTGATAAACCCATAGTTTTAAGCAATGCTTTTAGAATAATGATGATGATCATTCTAATGAGATCTAAATTCTTAGAAAGCTTAAAACTAAAATAGTTCCCAATCATTGGATTACTAAATTGGAGATTAGTGAATCCGGATAGATTGGTACATACGTTGCTTTCTCATTGGATGAGGATGATTGATCTCATGATCATTTGTGTGGAGACACTAAAGCAAGTATGTAGGTGCTTATTAGAGAATAAGTTCACTGAACGTGGCTCGCTAAGAAATACCTAATGGAGTTTTACTTGCTGTCGATAGGAATTCTGTAGTGATAGTAGTCAAGTAATCCTTGGACTTGAGATCATCATAGTATCTTGTGTATGATGAGTTATACTTTGACTTATTCCTTAAGACCCTTAGGGTATATCAAAGGGTATGCTTGGGTATAACAAGTTGTACATGGAGATAATATATGATCAATAAAGAATCTACCACTTCTATTAAAGAGAAGAGAAATGTCCATGTGATTCGATAAATGACAACCCAGTGATCCTTGGCAAGAATAATGAAATTAGAAAGGAGTTTCTAATTTGCATTATTTGGAGTTGTGCATTTAAGAGTCGAAATACATATAATTAAATAAAATAAGACTTGACAGTAATTCCATGTCTTATATTTAATTGGGACATTGTATGGTGGAAGGATTGAATTGTACGGTAACTATTTACTCAAAGGTTCTTTTATGATTAATGTTGAAATCTATATTATCCGGAAAGTCGTTGATCATTGGGAGGCTTATCCTATTGTAGAATAAATATTATTTATTTAAATAAATTAATTGTTTAATTTATTTATTTAAATAAGATTAGAATTGTTCTAATTGATTTATTCACAACCTAGGTTTAATATAGAGAACCTAAAGGGTCACACCATAAAAGGAAGAATAATTATTTAAGAAGTTAATGACATAATCGTAATAATATGTTATGTATATTTAATTTAATCTATGGTGATAGAATAAATTAAATAGCTTAATAGTTATTATTTAATATTTTAGAAATATTAAATATAAATTAATAAGAGGAGTCTTATTAATATTATTACAATTATTATTATTATTTTAATTTCTAAAAGAGTTTAGAAATTAATTTAATATAAGTACTCTCATTTATTCCTAATAAGATTAGGAGGGAAAATTAGTTAAAGGAGTTTAATTAATTATCCCTAATAAGATTAGGGAGACCATTTAATTAAAAGAGTTTAATTAAATAATACCTTATTTTATTAAATAAGGTTACCTGATATCTTTATAAGAGGAGTCTTATATCAGATATCAATAGATACGTAATTCCAAAGGTTGGAGAGTACGTTCTTTTCTATAGAGATAGAAAACTAGGGTTTGAGCCAAATACCCATCTTCTTAAATCCTTCTTCTTCCTTGGTGGATCACCTCTAGAGGCCAAACACTTGGGTGGCTAACGTTGATCAAAGGAAGGAACCAAACCCGGTGGATTCAAGTTGAACGCGAAAGGATTGGAGGTGAACTTGTACCTGAGGAAGCTCGATCTTCAAGGGTATGATTCTTATTCGTTATCTTTTTCGTTTAATTAATAATTGTGCATAAAGGGTGATCCGGGTATATGGTTTGTAAAATTTTTAAACTCTGATTTTTACACGTTTCCGCTTTTATTTTGCAATTTGATTGCATTCTTGAATATTACAAACCTAACAAGTTCTTCACCGACCTTATTTTCATTATCCCCACTTGTCTCCTCTTTTTCAACATCTCGTGTCTCATCCAGTTGTAGATTTGGCTCGGGCACTTCATCAATTTCATCATCCATGTCATAAAGCCAAGTGTTTGGAGGAAGGTTGTTTATGACTTTGGTCATTTGCTCTATCTGATCCGCAAGTTTTAGAATTTACCCCGTTTGATTAATCCCTCTCTCCTCGAACTTGGACCACAATTCCTCCAACCTTGAATTTTCTTCTTTTAATAGAGGTTGAGATAAGAATTCCGGCGTGTATGTTGGATTTGGAGTAGAGTATTGGTCTTGATAGTTGTAGCTCTATGAAGAATCCGGGTGATACCCAAAATTGTTCATAATTATCATATGCATACTGATTGAGGTAGTTACCACCATATTGTACCGACCCAAGATTGATGGTGCATTGATTACTCGGGTGATTGCCAGCACAATAGTCACACATAACTGCCATCCTCCGACTCTGTTGGGATGCGATAACGTCCAACTTCCTCGAAAGTTCTTTAATTTGTGCTGACATTGCGGAAAGTGTCGCGAGTCCGTCAATCTCCATTCCCCTTGCTTGAGTCACGTTCGTGTATGGCCATTGATACTCAAAGTCATCCATGGTACCTAAAATGAGAGAAATATAAGAAGAGAATTAAAAATAAAAAAAATGTTTAAATTAAGACTAATTTGATTGAAATTAATATTGGTAAAAAAATATTAAACTAATTCCCCGGCAACGGCGCCAAAAACTTGTTGATCGATTTTGCAATCAATGAATACGTGCAAGTATACACGGTCAACAAGTAATAAAATGAAAGTAGAGTATCGTTCCCACGAGGAATTATTTAATAAAAATTACCAAATACTAACTCTTAACCAACTCAATTTTATTTAAACAACCAATAATTGTGATTTCTAGATTTAAGAAAACTAAATTAAACAAAACAAAAAGATTATTCTAAAAGAAAGCAAATAAACAACTAAGAATTGATGGAATTCAGATAAATAAGAATTAAGACTCCAATATCCCCAATTGTGATTTTTCTAATTAAGAAAACTAAATTAATCAATTAAAACTAAGACTTTAACGAATGAATTCAGATAAATAAAGATTAAGACTCCAATATCCCTAATTATGAACTATAAACCAATTATCCAATTATCCCAATTATTATGTCTACTGAATTGTTAACAGGAATTCTCAAATGCCAAAAGCTATTTCTCAAGTGATCATTTGCCTTCTATTTAATCCAAGTTAATTTTGCTATATCTCTATGCTAAACAATTGAATTAAACTCGTTACAACCCCAATTCCTTATGTGTTACATGCGGAAAATAGATATTCTCATTCTATTCACAAACCTAATTATTCACTGTGCAAATAACTAAGTCACATGATATCATGCCCAGTTCTAACCCTAGAATTCCTTTCTCAATTCCTTCTAGAGTAACAAGGTAATTACTGATCAGATAATTAATCAATAAGCATAAGGCAAGATAAACAACTCACTTTAACATAAATAATTGGAATAAATTAAATAATCAATTCATAATCATAAAAAGTTCAATTGAAATCTTAATGAACGAGTTAGTTCATAATTAATGAATTAAAATCAAGAATCCACAATTGAATAGACATTAAAAGATAAAAGTATGATAAGAGAAGAGAATAGAATCTGTTGTCAGCAAATCTGATGCTCCCTCTTGCTTTTGCTCTTGATCTTCAGTGTTCTTCAATTTGCTTCAATCTCCAATGGCTAATTAAGAATTAGGGTTTAGATTCTAATTTAATGGAGTGTTTAATCTAGTCTAATCTATGTAATCCCCATCTTATTTTATGCCTTACATCATGTATTTATAGGTTATAAGTCCAATTTTTAGTTTAGGAACAAACCCAATCCAATTTGGAGTCAAAAAGGTGTCAAAATTAGCCCAAAACGCGTCCAGGCTGCACCAACCTCTTCCCCCAGCTCCCCAGCGCCGGGCACGACGCTCAGACACTGCTCCCCAGTGCCCCGGTGCTGGGCATAGGCTTATTTTGGGCGCCCCGGCGCTGTCCCATGTTCTGACATTTTCTGCTCCGACGTCCTCTGGTAAAAGGCCATAACTTTTGATCCGGGAAGAGTTACGGGGCCTTCCACCTATCAAATCGAAGATATCGACGAGATCTACAACTTTCATTCTTTGAGGATTGAGAAATTCTGGGCGAATGAAGGCTGAAATTGAGCTGGAAGTGACTGCTATGCAAATGACCACCCAAAACCATGACGTTTGATGTCCGTTGGTACAACGATCATAACTCCTGCATCCGAACTCCAATTGGACTGATTCAAAATGTTCCAGAAAGCTAAGACGATGCTCTTCAATGTAAGTTAAGTTCCAAACCAAGAACATGAAGTAAACATGAAAGCCCAAATGATGTCCGGTTTGCTTTTCTTTACGTTTTCTTTGCTTTTTCTTACCAATAGTCGCTCACACCGCTCCCAAATGTATAACCTACAAAATGAACACAAAATGCATGAAAAGTAACTAAGACACATAAATATAAGTAACTAATTCAAGTAAAAGATACCAGATAAGTGTATATAAAATCCACTTATCGAGTGGTTCGAGTCCGGTTAAACCATCGCTCGATAATGCCTGCACGTAACCCTCTGGACAAATGACGGGGTAGAATGGAGAAGAACCTCCCGAATCCCCAGCCATGGACAATTGATCTATAGTCATCATGCAAGGCCTGATACATAGAGTGGATGCTAAATCAGTTCCCTCAAGACTGTGTGAAGCTGGGAACCTACATCAAATGCAGATCAATATCAGACTCCTTGACTCCTCATCAATAGAAAATAAGGAAGATTAAAGATCTAACTTCATACCTCGTTTGCATGCAGGTATACCGAAAGATGCCTACTCAAGTCACCTAGAAGATCTAGGTTCACCACTTGAATACCTGGCAATTACCTACGGGGAACACGTACTGCAGGAGTAGGAACTTCGATCGGTGCATCCCCCTCCTCGTCCTCGACATTCGGCACTTCAACCCGAATAGAACGTATCACCGCCTTCGCCAAACGACGATGCTGTCTAACAGAACGGCGATGAGGCTCTTCAAAAGCCCTCCTTCGTACACCAGAAGTGGTCCTGCGGGAACTACTCGGCTGATCCGGATCCATGATATCTGGACAACAAGTCTCCAAATCACCTCAGAAAGGGTGTGGTAATTTCTTACCTGGAGTCTTTTCAAAATGCATTCTATGATTACATACATGCATGCATTGTTTTAACATACATCTACAGTAGAGTTAAAAATGCATGACTACCCACAATACCTACATTTTGGGAAAATTTTGCCATAGCCCCCTTTGTAAATGGGACTATCCACATACACATAGGCATTACTAGGTGGCCATTCAGTAGCACACCTATACATAGTCATATACATCCTATATGCATTAATCACATTGCAGTAAAAAATCCTTAAGTGTAGTCTAATTACCAGGATTATTTTACTTTATGCCTTTACTCATTTGTCCTCAGATAGGATAAGAAATGACAGTAAAAGGGGCCAATTTGACTGTTTCAAAAGTCAAATTTTTTCACATCAATATGTTCAACATGGTTTAATACTAACATTTACTATGTTGAATATTTTTTATCAAGTTATATCAGCATGCATATTCAGTACTATGTGTCTAAATGCATTTCATGCGATAAGTCATTTTCCAACGGACACAAATTGGAAAACAATACATGCATGTGTTACTAGGACAGTGAAGAACGCTTGTACGGTGGCAGAATATACAGAAAGTTGCCCAAACTCAGCAGATCTAAAGAAGAGCTCTAGAATTTCCTTCGCTACGCAACTTGAAAATGACTTATGAAAGCAACTAACCGCCTATACATAGGCACGGTTGGCCGCAGGCTAACATGCGGCTCCTGCAGGTGTACCTGCGGCACTCCTACATGGGTCCCACACCTCCAGATCACTCCAGTTAGAGTTGCAAATGAGGTCTCACAAGCTGAAAAGGCCAAATCAGGAATAAAAGTGCTACGCGATTGAGCGGAATAGCCTGAAATCCTGGTTTCTCGTCGGTCAGAGTTAAACTCCCGTCGTCTCAAAGGTATTCGCCTGAATGTAGGGTATACTATACCAACGAGATCAGCTTTCATAAATCATGCTCAACAATACCCCACAAAGGTCCGATGCTGTCATGTGCAGGGTCACAACCCTAAACCTCCCTAGTGGGGGTTACAACGTAAAACCACGATATATCAAACCTCCCCTACGGGGGTTACAATGCCGAAGTTATTAACATCTATGTATCCCTGGCGGGGGTTACAACACCGAAGTTATCAACATCTACGTATCCCCGGCGGGGGTCACAACGCATATCCTTCAAATTTTTACGTATCCCTGGCGGGGGTTACAACGCAATGCAACCATTGATACACACATCAATGAAGGTCAAGCAGCCTTGACGTCATATCAGCCAATGGCAAGTAAACCCATTGAAGCCATTCATCCACGTATCACCGGCGGGGGTCACAACGTAATGCTACCATTGACACATACATCAATGAGGTTCAAGCAGCCTTGACAATACACCTAGCAGGGATTTATCCGGTAATACACACATCAGCAAAGATTAGGCAACCTGATAACAACAAACTGTTGGCAGTAACTCTGACAGAATGAGGGAATATGTTATACACATCCTCAAATAGACAAAGCTTTATCCCCACAGATCTCTTACACACAAGAGGTACCTCTATGGAATATAAGCTAGTGTCAAGGATTCAAGACTTTGGTGATATCCCCAACGTCAACATCCTTGGAGACTTGGATCGCATGTCCAAGCCATCACTGATTGTCATCCCAACAGGATTACCTGACAATTATTCATACATTCTACATGCATTTGCATCATGTTGCTGCATATAGCATCATGTTTATCTTGCTTGCATTTCAAGTGTCTAGTATTCTTTATCCTATCCATGCCTTGCATTGCATGAATATGATAAAGAGGGGCATCTGTAGACACTCAAAATTTTTCGCGTTCCTATTACTAACATTGCAGGAGGGTAGATTCGTCTTTTGGAGATAACCCTGAAAGACAGCTTACATCCATTTCGGATACTACTGGAAGTTCAGTTCCAACCTGGAACACAAATCGAGAACATCAGTTCAAACCCCAAAACACACACCGGGAATGTCATTTCCAATCTCGAAAATAACCCCAAGATATGCAGATCAAAAGATCGGCAACAACACCGGAGAGGACAGTTCTGTCTCGACAATAACACTGCGACACTCAGTTCTAGTCCCAGAGACAACACTAGAAGTAGCAACCCCATCCTTGGTGATAGCCCCAAGAGATGTCATTGCAGTTCCGGCGATAACCCCAGAAATGCTTGTGTCAAACATATGCAATCAGCTTCAAACACAAACATCCTGTCGAGGCACACACACCTCGTAACACGGAGATAACAACAGGCGACAAGAGAACACCCACGATGATAGCGAGACATACAAACAAGCAAAGGCGGTCAATCTTAGATGTAACCTCGAGCAACGCTCGCTTTCACTTTAAATCAAGGATAACCCGGTGAGGAGTGACAACGTCATCTTACCATCTCAACAAGATGATATCGCGGCATACCAACAATTAGTCCAATCTCAGCTGTAGCCCTGAGCAACGTCTACTTTTAACTCAAACCGGCGATAACCCCGGCGAGGAGTCAAACGTCATCTTGTTCCTTCGACAATGGCACATCGTCTCAACACTTCATACATACATACATCCAATAATGTCCCACAACAACCGAGGAGTGACAATCCCGAGTGACTATTATTTGTGACAGTACTTTGGATAGAATTTGAAGCTTGAAGACCATGGACATAGACCCCTCTTCCTGACTTCGTACAACCTCTAATCCATGTCATTGCGTAACTCTCGACACAAGCGGTCCGAAGAAGGTTAGATATACCTTGTTCGGATGCTCGGATTGAAGTTCTGCAAGTTCGAGCGGACATTACAGTGCATGACTGGACGTACTACGAGATAACGGGACCCGCGAGGCTCGGATGCATCACGACTAGTCGCAGGTACAACTGCGACTACCGCAGACTTGTATATATAGATGGAAGTATGAAAAGGTCTTAATTCCTATTGAGCACAGGGTTTGAAAAAACCTCTTCTACAAAATGTCATTGCTATATCGTGGTTAAAACTGAATTTTTCTATAAATTCAAACCCTTTGTATATAGGTGCGAACGAGGCCTCACACTACTTTCAAATAACTGCACATTGATCCACACACACACACAAACACACACATTCATATAATAATTTCTTTGAAGAGTGGCGGTCACCGTGGTAACACGGATGTCGGGGGGTGCCTAACACCTTCCCTCCGCATAATCAAGCCCCCGGACCCAAAATGAATCTCGGTTTCACATACCCGTCTAGCAGTGTCAAAACACTGGGTCAATGTGCAAACCTTTTTTGGTTGCGTTGGTGCAACCAGTTAAATACACCAACTAGTGACTCTTAAAGTGAAATCGTCGACATTATACATGTCGGACCTTTTTCACTTATTTTTTCAAACAAATCTCACATTAACATGAGAACACCAAAGAACAAGTAACGAAAAGGGACACTCAAAAATCCCGACGTCGACATTAATAATACGCAAAAATTCTCGGGTATTACATGGTTGAAGGACACTACCTCCACCTCTTCTTCAATCATTTTATCGAACACAGACATAAAGTCTAAGCTCTCTGAGTATCCAGACTCAACCACTACAACTTCGGGCTCTACCGCTATAGGATTTGGTATAATCTCTATCTGATTAACCGATCCTTCACTGACTACTTGCACTTCCCTAGACATTTCATTTACACCTGACATCTACACAAAACAATTAAGTTGATTAGTACATGTTAGTAGAATAATAAAAACACATAACATACTCATAATGCATTTTTATAAGGTTATTTTCTTATTTTACTTCTTTGACTTCTCTTAAGGTTATGACTTAAGGTTTTTAATCCCCCCCTTAAGTTTTATAACCTAATGCTTTGATACTAACCTGTGATGCCCCCAAATTCGGGTATCTTCCAACCCGACAGTTGGTGCTACATGGTACTACCATTCACATATACATTCAATTGAAAAGCCTCAAAAGAACGAATATGTCTTCTATATATTCAGAATAATATTAACATTCCCCAGGTTCTTTATAACCATTACATTTGTTCTTGTCATGTTATCAAATATAATACAACATTAAACATATACTATTACATAAGTATTCTACGGGTTCGTCTTCGCCTTGCCCTTATCCTTGCTGGAGCCTTCTGTCCGTTTAATCTTAGCTGTGTTCATATGGTTTAAGCAAGTGTGAGCATGACTAGCTCAGCAAGTACAACACTTCTATTTAACAATATGCTTGAATCATATAAAACATATATCTTCAATAACTGAACAATAGCTATGAAGTACTATCGATAATTCAAAATTGTACTTCTCTTTTCTTTAAAACGTTTTGCAATAACAATATTCAGTAAAACATCAATTCTGGTCCAAGACCTTGAGCATTTCATACTTTATTTGAAAAGGACATCCCGGCACTAAGTTTGTAAGTCTGACATTTCTTACGAGCACGTCTTGGTGATCAGCCTATAGTACTCTACGTTGATCAACACTACATTCATTAAACGTATGTACGTTTAAGTTGTGGCAACCTCATGTGCCTGTCGTTTGACGACAAAACATTTTTAGTATACTTAGTCTTCATTTGAAAACCACACCAATATAACTTGGTACAACATTGACCATGCTTTGATAGATTGTAAGAAATCCAACATACCATAAGTCTAGCTGAAAGAATGGGCTTTGCCTTTATCATACAACAATTCATGCGTAAGAATACATGAACCACAAAGCTTGTCCAGATTGAACTGAAACAAGGGTTAGAATACTTGTCTTCAGCGTCTGGTACTGTTATTATACGTTCACATTAAGTCTTTAAGTCTCTATAGTAGATAATCACATCACATAACACATTAGGTCATGAGTAATTATGCATGGTTCCTAATGAATCTTACCCTTCTTCTCAATTTAAACATGACTTAGATTTGTTATTATTGGTTTTGACTTTCTGATATAGTTTGCTTTGTTCTTACGTTTATGTTTAGTTACTTATCTTCAACCTTTATGTCTCATACTTAAGGTTTAATAAAGCTTTAACAATATAATAATTAAGTTTTAATTCATTACTAATAAGTTACCATTCATTTCATACTGATAAACCTTCCTTACTATTCATTCCATAAGGTTGGCGTTGCGGCGCCAGTCATCCTTATACAACTCGTGCTGCGGCGCGAGTTTCCAGTAGCTGATGGTCAAGTCCGGCTCTGCGGTGCCACACTTAAATCTCTTGGACATGCCGCGGTGTGACTCTGCAGTATGTCTGTGCACTGTATCCGGCGCTATAGTGCCATCAATATGCCTTGGGCTAGCGCCGCGACACCAGCTCTGTGCACCAGACAATTGACATCTTTGATTTTTATAACGAACTTCTCGGACTCCAAATTTGATCATTTTAAGTCCGAATTGGCTCGTTCAAAAGCCATTAGCTCACAAATCACATACTTTACATGTTCATGCAAGAATTTTATCTATTTGACTTCGTGAACTCAAAATTCACCTATTGATTCATTTTTTAACGAAAACGATAAACGTTCGTGAACGTTCAATTCTCATTTCTTCATTTTAAGTCGGAATTCGGCCATTTTCGAGTCCGCAACTCTATAATCCCAAATAAGACGTGTCTCCATTGAAAACTAATGTTTCTGAGTTTAAACACAAAATCTGACTTCTATTCCAAGAATTTCACGAATTCGACGATTATCGTCCAATCGTGTGAATTCCAGCAAAACTTCGTTACTAACTATTTGTTCATCATTCTAAATGCATTTTATCCATCATATGAACATTTCAAACTACATATTACATCAACATATTTTTAAGTTATGTTTTGGCTTATTCTTCATTAGTTTATAACTTAACAAATTATAAACTACTAGATTCCATTCCTTATGAATTATTATTGGTTTAAGTCCTTTAAGCAACATTCTTACATATTTTCAATCATACTAACTTCTTTAGGTAAACATATGACAAGTTTATATATGTTCATCATAAGTTTATTTAGGTTTATCTTACTTCATGACTTATTCGGCTTAAGTCCATTGCTTATTCACTTCTTATGATTCTTAACATACATGACCATCACTTCTCTATCAAGCTATCATGGAAGAGATGGAAAATTATTGGACAAGAGTCTTACCCTTGATGAACTAGTTCTCTCTTCTTCTTGAAAATCTAACAATGTAAGTTTTGACTTATATGTGCTTATTCTCTCTAACACTTAAGTTGCTTTATAAAGGAAAGTTGTTGGATAATTGAATAAACAAATAATGAAATCTAACTTGCTATTTATAGACTTCCTAAAGTTAGGGCAAATAGGTCATTAAGACATCTCACCTCCTTAACAAACCTCCTTACTATTCACTTACTTAACAACTAAGCAAACTTACTAGCCACACTAATTACTTGGCCACCACATAAAGTTCTTGGCCATTACATAATTGTCTTGGTCACCAAGATTAACCACATTAACATAGGTTGCCCCATAGTTCATTATAACCCAATGGATTCTAGCATGGGCTTGGATTACTTAACTTAACTTAACTTTAGGCTTGCATCTTAATTCTTATTGGACTATTCAATTGTTTACACAATCCTACTAGTCCATGCCATTTAATTAAAAACCTTATCACATATATTATACGTATAATTCTCCTATTCTAACTCATATATCAATTCATAATACACGGAATACCATCATTCCCATATACTCGCATAATATTTCATATCATCCTCGTATACACTACCTCACACAATATATACATATCATACGATCTTTACATTATCTTCTTAACGCTTGATATTCCTAACGTTCTCTAATTAAGTTCGCATGCGAAATATTGCGTTTTCCATACTTAGATTATTATTACATAATCCATCTCACCTTGATATTATAACGTTACATATTTCTCGAAAGTTTAAAAATAATTCCCGAGCGGAAATCGATGAATAGTGTTTTTCAGAGAATTTCTCGAAAAGATTTTATTTTTGTCTTGGAAATTCAAACACTTTAATTCTTTCACGTAGTTAAAATACTACAACTTTCTGACGTTTCTAGGTTATAGAACGACATTCATCTTACTAACACATAATAATAACAAATAATATTATTTTATTCATTATAAAAGTATTTACAAAAGGTTCGATTTTCTGGGGCGTTAAAAAAGATATAAGGTGTGAGTTGAATTTCGGGGACGAAATTCTTAGAAGAAGGGGTGAATGTGACAACCCGAGAATTTGGATAATTTAATAAAATCTTAAAAGATTGAATAAAGGTTAAATAATAGACCTAGACAGAAAATAAGTGCTTGGATTTAACATTTTTGGGAAGGAATTTTATGAATTTAAAATTTTTTGGTGAAGGCTTACATTGTTAAGTGTATAAGTTTATATGTTATGTGTGTATGGTCATATATGTGTATAGTACGTGGTTAAGGGTCAAGGGTTAACCAGATAATGTATATTAGTAACAAACCCTAATCATATATTAAGAACATCGACGTTCAGTTAGAAAACCCTAACGATTGATAAGAAACCCTAATACCGGCTCTGGAAACCCTAATTTTAGTTCTGGGAATCCGAAACCCTAATTCGAAATTTGAAAGCTCTAATTTGGGAGCTCAAAGGCTTAAGTGTAATTAATTACAGACTTAATTAGGGGAAAACCTAACAAATTAGTTAGAAAACCCTAATTGCTAAATTAGACAATCCTAATTTCTAAATTACAAACCCTAATGTACAATTAAGAAAAAACATAATTGTTAATTTAATAATTTTAATATTAATTAGAAAACCTTGATCCTAATTAGCAAGTTTGAATGTGATTAGGAAACCTTAATTTAATTAACAAATCCTAATTATAATTTAGAAATCTTAATTTTCTAATTTAATTCATAATTAGAAAATGCTAAAAATTTAAATTTATAAGACCTTAGGGTTAAACCCTAAGGGTTGGATCAAATGACATCTATGCCATTAAAATTGGAAGCAAAATGTCCAAATTGCCCTTTTTGTTATTCTTTAATTGGTTGGAGTAAGAATCTTACCATATTTTGAGTTGTTGACCAACTAAAGATTACCCATGTGCCAAATATCATAACAATCGGCCATTTATATCAGCCAAATACATTGCATTGTGAAAGTAAGTAAAGTTACTTATTACTTACTTTACTTATCAAATTGAACTAAGCCTTTTCTCTCTCTCAAATTTCGAAACCTAGAGTGACAGAGAGTGAGAAACGAAGCCATGATCAATTCATAGCCTTCCAAGAACAGCAACATGGATCATATTCAAAGATTGAGTTATAAAAAGGTATAAAACCCTAAAACTTTTAAATCTTATAATTTATGTTAGATGTTATGATTTATTATTTTAAGTTGTGTTTAAGGGTGTTATTTAGTGATCTGGGTTGTTACATCCTAGATCCATATTTTCTAGATTCACGAAATTGAGTTTTTAGAAACTGGCTATGAACCTTAAATTTTTTTCTGACAGCCTAATGTCAGGGCTAATAGATATGTGTGTGTTAGATGTTTAGTGTGTTTAAGGTTATATATCTGTTCTCTGTCATGAGGAGAGTAGACTAGAAGTGGAATCACCTTCATATCATATCTAGATCTCCAGTTATTAGAAGTCAAACAGGGTTGACCGACCATGACCAACTGGTCTGACAGTCATTTTTGAGACCTTAGATCTTGCTGAGTTTAAGTTGTTTGGCCATGTTGTGGTAATAGATTTGTAGACTGATATGTAGGCTACACATTAAAACAATTATAACACCCAGATTATGTATAGAATAAAAGTTGTGGCTGGTCAAACAAGTGTTGACCATCAGCCGGATGAACAATCTGGAAATACCAGATTGTTCAAGAATAATTTTTCTGACAGACTTTGACCAGCCTTAATGTCTCATATGTGATGTTATTAGACTGGTTTGGTGCATGATACTTGTACCTTGACATATGGACTACATGATAAAACCCTTAAATCACACAAAGCAGACCTAGATTCCAAGTTACAGAGCAGCAAAATAGGTACCTTGCAACTGTTCTTCCTTTTTAGAAAATCCAGAAATGAAGAAGAGCTCTGACATGAATTTGTGAGGCTTATAACTCACTGATATGTTGTGTTTTGGCTATGGAATTGATTGAAGGTTGTAGTATTACATTAGTACTACAATCATAACAAAATTACAAGCCCAGAAACTTTATAAACAAGAATCTACATGTGGTCAAACTAGCTAACTTGTTTACTGACTATGAAGATCTGGGCAGGCTCAAGAACACCTATAACGACGGTTATGTTGCTATAGGTACCCTTTAGTGACAATTTCTTTATAAAATTAATTTTTTTATTTAATAAATAGAGAAAAATAGTTTTTAATTATTAAAAATTCATATAAAATTCCTAAAAATTATTTTAAAGCCTAAAAACTGGTTTTTAATAATTTTGAATATATTTTATTAATATTTAATATTTTTGGAATATTAATGGTATTTAATTTATTTAATTATAATATTAAATAAATTACTTTAAAATGATTTTAATATTTGAAAAATCATTTAAAATTATATTATGGTATAAGAAAATATTTTAAGTTATTTTAAATGACTTTTAATATTTTGTGATGAATTTTATTAATAATTTATTATTAATGGTAATTAATTTATTTAATAAATGTATTAAATAAATTATGGAAAAATAGAATTAATGATTTAAAAATCATATAAAAATAATTTAAAGGTTGGAAAAATATTTGAAGTTATAAAATATAACTTTCAATATTTTATCATGAAAAACATTAATATTTTAATAGTAATGGCGATTGTTTAATAATGGATTTAAATGTTTAAAAATTATATAAAAGCAATAATAAATTATTAAAAATACTTTGATATATTATAAATATTTTATAATATTATGACATATAGTTCATTAATATTTAATATTAAATAAATATTAATGATAAGAGAATATTTTGGTATTTATATTATATAAATACGATATTAATGATTGAAAAATTATGATAAATGGTAATAATTATTGGAAACTATTATAAGTATTTGAAAAATATTTTGACTGAATAATAAATTATTTAAGATAATATTAAAGTGTTTAGGCAAAACCTTAATGATTTTAGGCTTGATAATTATCCGACTAGGCAGTCGGAATGTCAAAATTGTACCGGACTCAACTCAGACTAAAATAGTTTGACTTGATGCCGAGTCTTAAGTGTTTTATAGATCGATAGGGATACGTGCTTATGTGTTTAGGTTATTTTATAACTATATATAACAGTATTATACTGTGATGCTATTATTCTAATGTGGAGATCAGTATTATCAATATTAGGTCTTCAGACAAAGCTAAATAGAATGCGTAGCAATAATCAACCGAACATGCAAGTTCCTTTATTCAATTATTGTACAAGTTTCCTTAATTCTACCTCGAGTTATTTCATTCAAGTATACTTATGGTTAATCATTGCTGATTATCACGTCTATGAATTGTTGAATCGCACTTTGTGCATATTACATGTGTTCATCAAGTATGAAAGGCTGATCACCTTCATTACCATTCGGTCTAGATATAGTTATTCATGTTCAATGTTCATTCAGTTATAAAAATTTGTTCATGCTAGTTCATAATTATATTGTTGAATGTTAGCCAGCTATTAATCAAATTCTTTCAATCACGATATATCTTTAATTAAACTTATACTTGCTGCGCAAACTTGTTGCTCACCCTTGCTATATCATGATAAATATTGCAGATTAGGACGAATACATCGAATACAGGAAAAGACAAAGACAAGTCCAGCTTTGGATTATATGTGCAGTTAAAATGTAACAGTATTGTATGATAATAACATTATATGTTAGATAGGATATTGATTCAAGTATTAAGTGAAGATTCTCGACCTTGGGAATAGTGTGTAAAGTTTAATGTATAAACAATTTATGTTTATATCTTCCGCAATAGTTATAAAATTAATATACCAGATTCGTGGTGTTTGATACCGGATTTGGGGTTATTACAATTGGTATCAAAGTCGTGGATTCAGGGATATTACAATTCTTGTAGTATTATATCAATACTACATCAGTAACACCTTTGCATGCCAAGAAAACATCTTGAACATAGAATTAAATGTGGTCAAAGTAGGTACCCTGATAACTGAGTATGAATGTTCCTGAGGGCTCAAGAGCACCTATAGCGACAATTTTGTCGCTATAGACCCCTTTAGTGACAGTTTTAATAAAAATGAATTATTTAAATTAAATAATTAGAATAAAATGGGAAATAATTATGAAAAATCATAATTAATTTCTAAAAATTATTTTAAAGCATAAAAATTAATTTTTAATAATTTGAGATATATTTCATTAATATTTTAATTTATTTAAATATTAATGATACTTAATTTATTTAATATTTATATTAAATAAATTAATTTAAAATGGTTTTAATATTTTAAAAATCATTTGAAAATATATTAAAGTGTTAGAAAATATTTAAGTTATTTTGAATGACTTTTAATATTTTGGTATGAATTTCATTAATAATTTAATATTAATGATAATAATTTATTTTAATAATTTTATTAAATAAATTATGGAAAAATAGTTTTAATGTTCTAAAAAACATTTAAAATGATTTAAGTTATAAAACATAAGTTTTAATATTTTGTCATGAAAAACATTAATATTTTAATATTAATGCATTTATTTAATAATGGTTTTAAATATTTTAAAATCATTTAAAGCGATATTAAGTTATTAAAATACTTTGATATATTATAAATAACTTATAATATTATGCCATGTATTTCATTAATATTTGAAATTAATTAAATATTAATGATAATGTAATTAAGTGGTATTTAAATAATTTAAAAATGATATTAATGATTGAAAAATCATTATAAATGGTAATAATTATTTGAGAATTATTATGAGCTTTTGAAAAATATTTTGATTGATAAATAAATTATCTAAAATAATATTGAAGCGTTTAAGTATAGTCTTATTGATAATAGACTCGGTAATTATTCGATTAGGCAATCGGGATGTCAAAATAGTACCAGACTCAACTCAGACTAAAATAGTTTGACTTAATACCGGGTCTTATGTGTGTTATTGACTGTTAAGATTATGTGGTAATGTGTTTAGGTCATTTTATAACTGTAATTAACAGTAGTATATGTGATGATAGTATTCTAATTGAGAGATCGATATTATCAATATTAGGTATTTCAGATGAAGCTAAAATAGATTGCGTAGCAGTAATCGACGGTACACGCAAGTTCCTATACTTTTATTATGCAAGTTCTCAAACTCAAACTTGAGTTGTTATTTTAAAGCATGCTTGTGGTTAATCATTGTTGATTATATCACATCTTTGATTATTGATTTGTACGTTGTGCATATTGCATATGTTCATCAGGTATGAAAGCCTAATCACCTTCATTACCATTTGGCCCAGTTAAATCGTTCATGTTCATTGTTTGCCATTCATTATTATTGTCTCGGTCATTCAGTTATGTAAATTGATTCATATTCTTTCATAATTATTATATTGTTGAAAGTTTGTTAGTCAGCTTATTATTCTTTCAATCATGATATATCTTTCTTTGAACTTAAACTTGTTGGGAAAACTTGTTGCTCACCCTTGCTATGTCATGATAATCATTGCAGATTAGGACAAATACTTCAAATGCAGGCAAAGGCAAATTACATTATAAGTCCTTTAGGATTTAAATTTGTGTAATAAGTTAAGGTTATCGACCCTGGAGATTATGTGTAAAGGTATATTGTTAGGAATAAGCATGTGAATGATACTCCTATTTATATAAGATTTGATTATAATCTTAATGAATGAATATGCAAATATGTCTGCATTGAAATAAGCTATAAAGTCCTTGAATAGACAACAAGAATATATGTACAAGGACTTAGACTGAAATGATCAAATATGTTAGGTTGATTATGCATGAACAAAATAGCTTGTGTAAAGTCCTTAAAAAGAATATGATGTACAAGGAATAAATATAGAATGATCAAGCTTGTTAGGTTGATCTTATATGATGTCATAGATACGCATGCTTGATCGTTGAGTACTGCACAAGCCTTAGAAATCTGCCAGGAGAAACAAAGAACTCGGAGACTATCAAGGTAGAATCGTAGTTTGTCAAGCCAGCCGAGGGATTACAGAATATATTTCTTGTCTAGCAGCTCTTGCAGTTGTACCATCAGTTCCTTCATCTCTACCAGAGCCATTCTGTATGGGGCCTTCAATATTGGAGAAGTTCTTAGCGCTAAGTTGATCACAAACTCAATCTCTCTGTCAAGTAGAAGTCCTGGCAAATCATCCAAAAATACATCCACAAAATCCCTAACCATTGGTATCTCCTCTAGTTTCACACCTTTTTGTGATTCTAATAATATGTGTAGGTGAACGTGAGTTGTAAATTATAGCTTACGCACGAGGCAAATTCTTTACCCTTAAACTTTATTTGAGCAAGTTGTGAACTCTAATTCTTATTTGATATATCCTAACTTGTTTTTTTAATTAAGCAAGTTTTCCTAGTTTTATTCTCCTTATAAAGAATGCAAGTCTTGAACTCAAATCTCTAAATGAGTTATCTTATCTCATTTACTTTACACAGTTTCTAACCTTTATTGTTATATTAAGCAAGTTTCGTTCTCAGCTTGTTATCCATTAATGCATGTTTAATAATTCAATTCTCTTATTTGATAAGATGATAGCCTTAGCTTAATATTGTTCAAGCAAGGTTTATTGTATTACACAATGCTTTTGCTTTCTAGTTTATTTTTAAGCCTGACTTTGATATATAGTTAAATGATGTGATGTAATTAATTTAATTTTTTTCACTTGATGTATGTTAAAGATTAGATAACTTAGGAGATGTATTGATTTAATTATGTAATTAACCCTTTTAATGGGAGGGTTTATTGTTTAAATTTTATTATAATTGGGTAGTTAGATATGAATGAATGGAAAGTGAACACCATGTCTTGTGAGAATGAAGTACCCAGATTTGGGGGTGCCATAAGTTGGTATCAAAGCTTTAGGTTATGAACCTTAGGTGGGAGAAAAGACTTAGGAAGTAACCTTATAGAAGATTGAAAAGTTAGTGGTGATAAACTCTTATCGAGTTTTAAGATAGAAATAATAAAACACTTTATATGCTTATGTGGTTGCAATCTATGTGCTCGTGAGTGTCGAGTAGTGATGATTAGTAATTAAAACTTAAAAATTTTGTTGTCAGGATGGCTAATGTAGAATAATCTAGTCAGGCTAGGAAAGAAGGACCCTAGATGCCTAGAGAGGAGGAGCCTCTAGATATTCAGGTGGTTTAGGAACAACTACTGCCACGGAAGTCATCTTCGTTGGTCACAGTGGTTGAGCTGTAGGGTTTACCTGATGAGGAGGATGAGGTAGAGAAGGATGAGGAGGACCCCGTTGAGTTGCCACAATCGGATGGGGATGAGGAGGAGGAGGAAGAGTTTCCACTAAACTCTATCGTAGCCCGTATGCTGAATGTCAGACCTCGATGGCGCAGAAGGACGATGAGATCCGGGATTTAGATGGGCGTTTAAGTAATGTCGAATAGAAGTTGATTCATACTAAAGGGGAGAACGAGCAGTTGACAGAGGAGATTACTATAACGCTCCCAAATTCAGGTACTTGAAACCCGAACTCGGTGCTTCACGATACCATTTCTATGAGCGGAATAATACTAATAATAATAACAATAATATAGATACCAAACTTAATTTACATAAATCAGAGTCTACATCCCAGGTACGCGACCTTTATACATTCATTACATCATAGATAATAAATATCATTGTCTTAATAAACTTTAACTATTACATAGAATATTATAAAACTCATCCGAATAGCTTTCCTTTCCCCTTGTTCTTGCCTGAACCTTCGGGTTGATCATACTTAGCTGAAAACATTTAAATTTAAAGCAAGAATGAGCATTTGATTGCCCAACAAGTAATAGCAACAATAAACATTAGTTGAAAGGATTAAATATTTTCTTTGTACGATACTTCTAACGAATCAACTGTTGTGAAGTAAGCTGAACCAATAATAACAACATATCCAATCAATATCAAATTTTTAAAACTACGTATTGACTTTAAATGGAGATCAGTCGACAGACTATGAACATTTTTTTCTATTTTCAAAAAGGTATACAGAAATTCATCTGCAGACCATCATAACTTACAGGCACGGGGGGTGATCAGCCTGTTATGCCCTGTATTGATCAATACTACATGCAAGAACAATATCATCATTCATCTTATCCACCTTAGGTGCACAAAAGTTTTCCCATGTTCGGGATGTTTATACTTAGTCGGGAATCTGAACCAAAACAATCTGGTTAGATATAATAAAGATCTATCTTGTTCAACAATATTTTTAAGTTTATGTCTAGCTGAATCAAATAGCTTAGACGACTTTTAAGTCATCGTATCCATACTGGAAATAAATAAGTATGTATCAACATGTGATTAAATACAATGATTATCCAAGTGAGGACACTTGCATAACCATATTTAGAAATTAACGAATAGAATAAATATCTGGCACAATAATAATAAAATTCTGAAATATTCTTACTCATGTCCATTGCATAAAGTAAATGCAAAGGTATGATACTTGCCTGAGCTGCTACTTACAATAACACAACTTAGTTTTATCTTTTATACCGAAGCCTATCATTAATAAGATCATTCGTTCGATTAGAATAATATACCATATTATATAGTACTGTTATTTGCAATCAACACATAACCTAATCACATTGTCACATAAGTTTAACAGTCATTGATTCATAAACAAACACTTATCTAGTCAAATTATCTAAGTCCAGATCAATTTCTAAAATATGTCAGTGTACCGACAGCTTTATCGGGTAATTATCGATTTTAAGACTCTATCCTGTAGTTCAATATAGCTTAAACAATGGTCAAATTATTTTTAAATGACTTATAATATTTTTTAATTAATTATTATAATTTGTCATGATTTTTCAAACACCGGAATCATTTTCAAATGATTTAAATACTAACTAATTCTATTATCATTAATATTTAATTAATATTAAATTATTAATCAAACCATTGCTAAAATATTAAAGTTATTTATAATAACTCAAAATATTTTTAAAACATTTTAATTACCCTTAAATGATTTTTAAAACATTTAAAAATCATTTTTAAATAAGTACCATCGATATTAAATATTAATGTATTATTTAACAAAATATTAAAAGTAATTTATTATAACTTAAAATATTTTTAATTCATTTATATCCTTTTAAATGATTTTTAAATTAATAAAACTATTTTTAAACTATTTATTTTATATAATTATTAAATAAATCAAATATCATTTAATATTAAATAATTAATTAAATTTACCTTTAAATATTAAAAGTTATATTTTATAACTTAAAATATTTTTAAACACCTTAGTTTCATTTAAAATAATTTTATAATATTAAAATCATTTTTAAACTAATTTATTTAATGTAATTATTAAATAACTCTAATATCATTAATAGTAAATAATTAATGAAACATACCTTTAAATATTGAAAGTTATATTTTATAGCTTAAAATATATTTAAACTCTTTATTTTCATTTAAAATGATTTTTCTAATATTAAAATTATTTTTAAATTAATTTATTTAATATAATTATTAAATAAATTTAATATCATTAATATCAAATAATTAATGAAATTTGTTTTAAAATATTAAAAGTGATATTTTATAACTTAAAATATTTTTAAATACCTTTTATCATTTAAAATAATTTTTAATATAATAAAATCATTTTTAATTAATTTATTTAATGTATTTATTAAATAAATTAAATACCTATAATATTCAAATAAATACTAATATTTATGAAAAATATGTCAAATTATTAAAAGTTAATTTTTATAACTTCAAATTATTTTTGTAATTTTTAGAAATTAATTTCTAATTTTAAATGATTTTCAGAACATAAATTAATTAAAATTAATAAGTCTGTCGCTAAAACCTTTGCCGACAGAAACCATCGCCTAAGGTGTTCTTGAGAAACCCAGACCTTCAAAGTCAGTGATCGAGTAGCCAGGTTTGACCTACAATACTTTTTAATCTGTGATGTTTCTGGGTATGTTCTTGGTCAGACTTTTTAGTACTCGTGTAATACTACACGATCCAGCCATTAGCAGGTTCATATCATAACACACATGTATGATTTAGAGCCTTAAAATTACTGTCAGACATGTTCTTCATGTTCTAGGCTGCCCAGAAACATGAAGCTGTGGTCGGTCAACGCTCTATGTGGCCTTATTCCAGTCAATCTATTCATGTTAAAGGTGTTCTAGACGTCGGGCTGTGTAGAGAAACTAACATATAACATGTGTTGAACAATAGTCAAGTCTAAACATCATTAATCAGAAAGATCTAAGCCATTGAAAAGGTTGTCGAGTCGTTTCTAATTTTTTCGGGTTACCTGAAATGAAGAAACGATTAGATGTAACCATATTGGGCTTCCACAACTTGAAATTTGTGTAATATTTTAGTGATATAATGGGTCCACTATGTAGCCAGCATGTAGGGGTACAGATCTATTACATAAAACACATATAACAACAAAACATAAAGCAGTTATTGTCCGGTCAAACCCTGTTAGAGACACTGTTCTTGATTTTCTAGAATTTCCAGAAAACAGATTCGTGATCTTCCCAGCTAGTTTGACCATCCACTGTGTTCAACCTACTTGATGTTTACGAGATTTTAAGGCATAAACATGTATTTTAAACAACATACTATAACTTAGATGCAACAAAAATAACAAAGCAACAACAAATAGTAAGATCAGAGACCACAAAGTCCTTGTCAGACCGTTCTGGGCAAGATCTGGGTTACCCAGATTTTGTCTAGTCATGGTCAGTTAACGGGGTTTGACCACCCATATCATGCAATCTGTTCACAATCTGGACTTGATTTAAGTTCCAGATCAAAGATCGCATAGCATACAACAACTACAAACTTTCAAAACACAAAACTAATTAAAAATTACTAAGATCTGAGGTCTGACATTCATTGTCAGACAACAAAAATAAAATTTTCCAGATTTTTTAAAAATTTCAAATCCAAGCCTCTAGATGTTATGGATCTAACATCTAGCAACCTAGATTATCAATAAATACTACATACAACATGTTTTAACATTAAAACACAACATCTGACAATGGATCAGAGGTTAGATTTCGTTTAGGATTTATACCTTTTTTGAATAAATTCTTGAATTTAGGGTCCTGATCTGTTTATGGAAGTAGTGAGGCTTGTTTTTGGGACTGATCTAGTAATAGAATTCGTTGGTTTTAGAGAAAGATGATCTAGGATGTGTGTGGGTGAATAATGAACTTTCTCTCTCTTGATCCTTATATAAAACTCATATGCAATGAATTTGGATGGGGTAATGGCTGAGAGCTGGAGTTCTTTAGTTCCTAGCTAGACTAAGGTTGATGACTTGCCAAGATATGGCAAGATTTGCTAGCAATTATTTCAAGAATGTGACAAAAAGGGCATTGTGGTCATTAGCCTTGAAATTTTAATGGCAAGCTTGTCAATTGTCCCAACCCTTAGGGTTTGACCCTTAGAGTTTACAAAAAATAAAAATAAATAACTTTTTTAGGATTTTAAAATTAGGTTTAAAAATAAAAATTTAATTTCTAAATTTACAAATTAGGATTCCTTAATTAACTTAGGTTTTCTTAATTATATTAGACTTGAAATTAAGTTTAATAATTCTCTAATTAACAATTAGTTTTTCCCATTTAGGAATTAAGATTTTCCATTTGAAAATTAGGGTTTCAAATATAGAAATTAGGGTTTATAAATATTAATTAGGATTTTCAAAAATTAGGGTTTCCCTAATTAAGGTTAATATCTATAACTCCGGTCGTTAATCACATTATCACGATTACATAACAATCTTGTACTCTAATTTGAGTTTTAAATTAGGGTTTAGCACAGTAATACCAGGTTTTCTAGTATTTCACTATAATTGACCAATTATCAGTCTACACACATACAGTACACATTTATAGCACTAAAATATAATTAATATTATATTATTATTCTCATTCATTAGTTAAAACACAGAATTAGGGTTTGGATTTCATATCTGAGTTATCTTGCACATATAGCATTATTAATTAAGTTATAATAATTACTTAATTAGTCCGAAATAAATTCATATAATAAAATAATTATTAAAATAATTCTATAATCATCTCATATATTATTTAAATAATATATAATCATATTTTCATGGAAAATAAATAATAAAACATTTCTACCACAAAATTAATTACTATAAGAATATAATTTATAATGATTAATAATTCTAAAAAAATTATTTATAATTATTCAGGTAAAAAATATATTTTCATTTATTACAAATATACATACACATTACTTGGCACATATTCCCACCTTTAAAATAAAAAAAATTATGCAAAATTTCTTATTTATTTATATAGAAAATATCGGGTTATTACATTTACCCTCCCTTATAAAGATTCTGTCCCCGGAATCACCGTTTTAAACTTATACATACAAGGGAACATAGCATACATAATCATTGCAAGTAGATCTCGATCATTTTTGATCGAACTAAACTTTAACTATTCAGCATAAAGCTTATCTATCTGATTATACGAAATTTTGATTTCTAAAAGAGCTCAAATTCCTCCTTCAAATTTTTTTTATAAAATAATTTTCTTTATATAGGAAAATCATACATATATACGAAAATAAAAGTTATTCGAATAATACCTGGAGTTCCATTCCCACCTGCCACAGTATCCTGGACCGTCATGTTGAAGACTCTCGCGGTTACTTTTGTTGGTTTGTTGGTTGAAGTCGGTCCTATGATCACCAGAGTCCCGCTGCCTTTTCCCGTGATTACACTCCCCGCCTCCATTCTCCTTTTTGGACAATCCTTCACCTTATGTTCCATCGACCCACACAGAAAACACCCATTGTTCATCCTTAGGTTGAGGAAGTTGGGAGAAATATGGCCCTCCTGCCCGCACTTATAACATACAAACTTACCCTTCAGACACTCACCAGAGTGATTCTTCCCACAGTTCCCACACTGGACTACCTGTTTCTTTACACCTTCCTGTTTCACTTGAATATTCCTAAAATTGTTCCCCTTTCTTTTCTCACCCCTATTTCAACTATTAGTTTCCACCTTCACAGCTCCTTCGACCTTGCCCTTATTCCTTTTCTCCTTGTTGTAGAGGCTCATGGCCTCACTCCCTTCTTCGGCTATAATAGCCTTTTCCATGAGTGCTGCAAAAGTGCTTATCTGCAACACTGCCACTTTGTTGTAGAGCCAGGGTTTTAATCCCAGCTTGAACCTTCTTGCCTTCTTAGCCTCCGTATCCACTTGGTGAGGAGCGAACCTAGCCAAATCATTGAATTTTGTGGCATATTCCGCAACAGTCATGTTATCCTACTTTAACTCCGTAAATGTAACGATTACGAAAAATTTTTGTTAATTCTATGATTTAAATATTAATTTGATTTAAATATTTATTGAATAAATAAATTTTTAATAATTTATTTATTGTGGTTAAATAAATAATTGATGAATTGTGGTGAATTAATTTAGTAAATAAATTGATTAATGTTAATTAAATTGTGTATTGATAATTTTATCTGAAGGATTTAATTTAAGAAAATAATTAAATTAAATCAATTGCTTAATATTTAAGAAAATAATTAAATTAAATGAATTGTTTAATTTAATGGAAATAAATAAATTAAATAAAGTGATAATAATTTATTAATTATAAGGATAATGATAATAAGAATTTTATTATTATTATTATAAGTTATTTGAATTAGCTAAACTAAAGTTATATAAATTGACTAAATTAAAGGTGTGACAATGGAAAAACCATATGATATAAATATTATTTAAATAATCTAGTTTGGGGAATTAGTGTGGAACCAAACATAGCCTTATGGCTTTTGGTTATTTTAACTGACGTGAGTCTTTTTATATTTTTACCTGACATTAGTGGGTTTCAGTTTATGTTTACGCATATTATACCTAAGGCTAGCGTTCAGTTTTGTTCTATTCTCATATTTGGCTAAGGAGTAAGAGCAGAGTTGAGAGAAAAGAGAGAGCGTAGGAATTGAGAGATTGTTCTGAGATTTCAAGAGGAAGGAGAGGATTGCTAAACCTTGTTGACATCTTTTGCTAGCTAATAATCAAAGATTAAGGTATAACTAATTCTAATTTTCAGTCCTGTGATTTTCTATTCTCTAGAAATTGGTTTTTGTGGATTTGTTGTTCAAGCGTTGTATATATGGTGTGGTTTAGGTTGTAGAATCGGTTGTCATCTTGTATGCGTGTTGTATCAGTTATCAAATTATGAAATTGAATAGGAAGAAGAAATGATATAATAATGTTTATGTTCATGTGTATGTAAATTAGAAAGTACCAAATTTCTTGTCCAATGTGTGTAGTAATCAGAAATTGATACTTGTATATGGTAGTTCATTGAGATACGAGCATAACGTAATTTGAATGAGGTGATTTGGTCTAAATAATGAATTCACAGTGATGATTTTTGGACAAACTATCAAAAATGGAAGTTTTATATGAAAAACATGAAAATTGAGAAATTAAAATAGTTCTAGTTGTTGTTAAATTGTGCTAAGTGGTTGAATATGTTAGCAATCATGATATGATAGTTGTATAATTATTTTACATGTTGTTATCACCGTTTGATGGGTGAATTTCGTGTTAGTTGGGCTAAAAATGGCTACTGTTCACTGCCGTCTCTGCGGTCTGCTGAACATCGTATAAACAAGGCACAAAGCAAAAAAAAGTTCCAATGTTCACGCTAAGCTGAAACTAAGTGTATGTAATGGCGCCACACACTACACTAATCTAGATGATGATGAGAGGTCTCGCTTGTTTGCAGATCATGTGTAATGGACTTATATTATTATTGTAAGCATGTTATTGATGTTGAGGCATGATATAAACTACAAAGAAGATTATCATGCGTTATAATACAAAGTATAAAAGATTTTGAAGTGATTGTTAATTGAATTATAAAATGAAACCAAATGAGATGTTTTCGAAAGATAGAGTTGAACGATTAAGTTATGTTGATCAATGTGTAATTTCAGAAGCGTTAAGTATGTTAGCTTACGTGGTTAGGTGCTAAATTAGGGTTGTGACTTAAATGATGGTTTAAACCCTAAAGTTAATATTCATGCGATTAATTGTTGTTGCGATTTCAATGATATATGTAGGATAATTGGAGATTATTTTCATTTGTGTAGCTTACAATCAAGGCAAGTTCTCTAACTCTACTTTTATATTTGTGCAAGTTTCTAAACCTTATATCTTTATGATTGAGTAAGCCTTCAAACTTCATTCTTTTCATATCGAATGCAAGTTTTCATTCCTATATTATTGTTGTTCAAGTAATTGAGCAAGCCTAATTTATCTTGCGTATGTTTGTACAAGCTTATATAACCTAATTCGTTACATCGAGCGAGTTTTACTTTCCTAATTATTATTCAAAGCATATATTGTTCTAATACATTAATTCAAGGAGATTTGTTTTAACTCTTTCCATAGCATTTTGCATGTATATCATGTTTATTCGATTATGTATATTGTTGATATCCGATCTTTGACTTTGATAGCCTTGTACAGTTACATATTCTTGTGTTAAACCTTTATTGATGGAAATTGAGTAGTGTTCTAAAATTTCTAGAAACACTAATAAGCTAGTTCCAAACTAAACTTTCTTTAGTGCGAAAATTCTAAATTCAAACTGAGACGAACAACCCTAACATAGGGGATTTTGTACGTGTAACGTTTAGATGTTTGTGCACAATACATGGTACAAAGGGCTGATCCCCCTAAGTACGTTAAGAAGGGTCCGTATAGTCTAAATGACTGTTAAGGTTGGGTAATAATACCTAAGTACTGGGGACATAGTTCGTGGTCTTAAGACCCTCAGATAATTAAAGTTCAAACTTGTTTTCTATTTTGATTCGTAGAACAAGTTCTTTATTATTCAAATTTTTTGTTCACTTCATGTTACTATCATTACTATTTTCTATATCGGTGAGCATTTGTTTGCTCACTCTTGCAATTAACACTTCTGACTAAAGTGGAGAAAGTTGATGAGCCATCTACTAGCAAAAGGAAAGGGCAAGATGTCCAAAATGAGTCAAGACATTAATGAAATTATTTAAATGTTTTATGTTTCAAGACTTGTTTTATTTATATGATGTATTCCGCAAACTTATGTAATAATTTTAAGGTTAGATTACACCGATTTAATTTGAGATGATGATGTAACCCTTTAATAAGAGAGATTATCGTTTAAGTTATTTTAATTATGTCTTTATCCTTTATTATGGGTAGTTAGATGTAATAGTTTTTGATAAGTGAGGACCAAATCCTGTGGGAATGAAGTACCTGGATTTGGGGGTGTCACAGGTTGGTATCAAAGCTTTAGGTTTTGAACCTTAGGTGGGGAAACCTTAGGAAGTAACCTTTAAGGAAATAGAAAACATAGAGGTGTTTAACTCTTACCGAGTTTTAAGGAATGGATTAAGGTATCCATTGAAGTTAAATAATAAAAGACATTATGTGCTATGTGTTAATAACTTTTGTGCTCGTGAGTATCGAAAAATGTTAAGTAAAACTTCAAATATTTTGTTGTCAGGATGTCTAACAAAGGAGGATCCAGTCCAACTAGAGAGGTGATACCTCAGATACCTATAGATGATGAACTCTGGGATATTCACGTAGTGCGGGAGCAGTTGATCCAGGAGGATGAGCCTTTGACCGATCCCGTGGAAGATAGTTCTGAGGAGGTAGAGGAGGATGATGAGGAAGAGGATCCTGAGGAGTTTCCATCAAACTCCATATTAGCCGAGATGTATGATGCTTTGTATGACCGTAACATAGAGTTACAGGACGAGGTTGAGGAGCTGAAGGAGATGGTTGAGATGCATCATGCTTCGATGGAGCAAAAGGATGCATAGATTGAGGAACTTGATTCGAAACTTGGAAACACGGAGTGGGACCTAGTTCATACAAAGGGTCAGCATGAAGACTTGTTGGCAGTGCACGAAAAGATGAAGACTGACATGGAGAAATTGAAAGATGATTTCAAGGAGGAGTCAGCTAAGCGTGCAAGGGCAGAGGATGCGTGGATGAAGGCGACTCAACGTGCAGACCGTGCAGAAGCTAAGGTCCAAGTAAAGAGAGCCAAGATGAAGGAGATGGATTATGCTTTTAATTCGGCGATTGATAGGGCCCAGGATCGAGTATATTATTACCCACCTCAGTTTGAGAATTCGCCATGGTTCGTGATGGATCGTAGAACGGCGTATCGTATCATGGAGGAGGAGCGTCAAGAAACCTTACGACGTCTTAATATGCCTAGGTAGAATAAGATAGATAATAAAATGTGGTCAATTATGTGAATAAATAAATTGTGAATCCCTTATTTTGAGATGAATAAAGGGATAGTATGAGTATGTAATCCTGAAACTTGTCTAGTTCAGGAAAGTGAATGTTTATAGCGGTTATGCTATCTTGAAAATGTTTTAAAACTTTATGAATGAATAAAATATTAGAGTTTATTTGAAATGCTTTGTGTTAAAGCTTTAATCTTGGAATGTTTAAGTTAGACTTTAAATACCAGGCCAAGAAGTTGAGTAATGAGCTAATAAGCGTATATTTTAATAGAAAATGCCTCCTGAAGAAGAACAACCACGTCGCCAAAGCACCTCCTCGAGGGTCTACCAATAATAATAACGAGACCAATGCTAATCCGGTTCAAAGGTTGGTAGCTAGCTTTGTTGATGGGTGCACTTGCGAATCAACCGCAAGCTCAAGTCACGACTTTCAAAGAATTCAAAGCGGTTGGACCGCCAGAGTTTCAAGGGTCTATGAATCCAAAGGAAGCCCAAACCTAGATTATGGAAATGGAGAAGGTGTTTGACGTTGCTAGAGTTAACGAAGATCGAGAAAGACTGCGTTACATAACGCTTTATGTTTGAAGTCTGAAGCTAGCTACTGGTGGCAAGCAAACAAGGTTCGTGGAGGACAAGGAGTGATAGCGTGGGATAGATTTAAGGATATGTTTTTCAAAATGTACTTTCCAAGAGTTCTCAAATCAATTTGAAGTGCAATTTCTTAAGAGTTGAAGCAAGGAACTATGACGGTCTTGCGAAATATGCTGCAAAAGTTTAACGAGTTGGCAAGGTTTGCCACTTATCAAGTCAATACCGACGAGCGTAAAGCAAAAAGATTTGAACAAGGATTGAAGCCCTGGCTTTACAGCAAGGTTTCAATGTTCCAGCTAAACACGTTTGTGGCTGTACTGGAGAAGGCAATTATCGCGAAAGGTGGAAGCGATGCTTTGACCAAGTACAACCAAGAACAGAAGAAGAGGAAGAGTGACAATGAGAATAAGGCGGGTGGAAGTAATGTTGGAAGTAATAATCAGAAGAGGAAATGGAGCGAGAATTCGACTGCGGGAGGACAACAGGGAAATCAGCAGAAGAAAAAGTTTGAGGCTTGTGCAACTTGCGGGAAGAACCATACTGGGGTATGTTTGAAGGGAAAGAGGGTGTGTTTCAACTGTGGTCAGGAGGGACACATTGCACCGAACTGTTTTAGTCCGAAGAAAGGAGCATGTTTTACCTACGGTTCAAAGGATCACATGGCTCGTGATTGCCCTAAGAAGCCAGCGGGAAGTGCAAGTGGCGGAAAAAGAAACAACAACGGTGGTGGTGCATTGACTATCATTTGGACCAAATTTCAATCAAGCCGACCCTCTCATGCGAGGACTTTCAATATGACCGCAGGGATCTTTGTATGATCTAAGGATGTGGTGTCAGGTATCATTCCGATTAATGGTATTAATGCTTATGTACTATTTGATTCGGGTGCTACTTGTTCATTTATATCCGATGAATTTGCTCAGAATTTAGATTTGCCTCAGGAAGAATTAGAATTTCCCTTAAGTATAGAGATTGCGAATAGGGAAGTGATTCCTGTTAGATTTATATATAAGAATTATAGAGTGGATATAAAAGGTCACGAAATGATGGTAGATTTGATACCAATTAGACTTGGTGAATTTGATGGTATACTGGGAATGGATTGCTTATTCAATTACGGAGTAGTAATTGATTGTCAATGAAAGTGTGTTAACCTTATGACTCCGTTAAAGGTTGTGTTCTTTGGCAGCAAGTCACCTCGACAAGCAAGTTATCTGACGGTGATGCAAGCTAAGAAGTTGTTGAGACAAGGATGTGTAGGATACTTAGCCTACATCGTCGATACACAGAAGAAGAGTGCGAAGTTAGAAGAAATACCAATCATAAGAGATTTCGCAGACGTATTTCAAAAATTTGTTGTCGGGTCTTCCACGGATCGACAAATCGAGTTCGTGATTGATTTACTACCAGGAATGGCCCCGATATCTAAGGCACCATACAGAATGCCCCTGGTAGAAATGAAAGAGTTGATGGTGCAAATACAAGAATTGCTCGACAAGAAGTATATTCAGTCGAGTGTGTCACCATGGGGAGCACCAGTGTTGTTCGTTAAGAAGAAAGATGGATCGATGCGGCTCTGCATTGATTACAGAGAGTTGAATAAGGTCACGATTAAAAATAAGTATCCCTTACCTAGGATAGATAACATGTTCGATCAGTTGAAGGGAGCAAGGTATTTCTCGAAGATAGACTTGAGAAGTAGTTATCATCAGCTAAAGGTGAGGCCGAAGGATGTACCAAAAATAGCATTCAGAAATCGGTATGGTCATTACGAGTTTCTGGTTATGTCTTTTGGTTTAACCAACGCACCTGCAACATTCATGGACTTGATGAACAGGGTGTTTAAACCATTCCTAGATAAATTTGTGGTGGTGTTTATTGATGATATATTGGTATATTCTAAAACCAAAGAGGAACATGTGGAACATTTGAGATTGACATTGGAGACGTTGAGAAAGAGAAGTTGTACGCTAAGTTCTCCAAATGTGAATTTTGGTTGGAACGTGTACAGTTTCTCGGGCACATTATTGATAAGGACGGAATTTCGGTAGATCCATCAAAGGTTGAAGCGGTAATAAAATGGGATCAACCAAAAACACCGTCAGAAGTGAGGAGTTACTTAGGATTAGCGGGTTACTACAGACATTTTATTCAAGACTTTTCCAAGATCGCGACTTCGTTGACGAATTTAACTAGAAAAGCGGTTAAGTTTGTTTGGACAGAGAAGTGTGAGGAAAGTTTTCGAGAATTAAAGAAGAGGTTGAGTTCAGCACCTGTGTTGTCATTGCCTGATGATACAGGAAATTTTGTGGTGTATAGTGACGCATCGCATAAAGGACTAGGTTGTGTGCTTATGCAGAATGGCAGAGTTATTGCATATGCATCACGTCAGTTGAAAGATTACGAGAAGGGGTATCCGACTCATGACTTAGAGTTGGCAGCAGTGGTGTTTGCCCTAAAATTTGGAGACATTATCTTTATGGAGAGAGGTGTGAGATATATACCGACCATAAAAGTCTGAAGTATATCTTTACACAAAAAGATTTGAACATGCGACAAAGAAGATGGTTGGAGCTAATCAAAGATTATGATTGTGAGATTTTCTATCATCCCGGAAAGGCGAATGTTGTTGCTGATGCCTTAAGTAGGAAGGGACGGGAGAAGTTAATGATGTTAACTGATCAAGAAAAGTTAGTGTCGAAAATGGCTAAGATGGAGTTAGAAATTAAATATCCGACAGAATCCGATGAAAAGTTGTTCTAGATAGGAAATAGTTCAACGTTGGTAGATAAAGTGAGAAATGCACAACTTCAGGATGAAGACTACGAAAAGATAAAACAGGAGATATCTGAAGATGAGGAAAAAAAATTCAAAATCGATTCAGAAGGGTTACTTCGGGTCGAAGGAAGAATTTGGGTTCCACAAGTACCAGAAGTTAAAGAAGAAATTCTGAGTGAAGCTCACAACTCTCGATATTCAATTCACCCTGGGAGTACAAAGATGTACCAGGATCTTAAGCATCACTTTTGATGGCCGAATATGAAGAGTGATGTGGCTGAATGCGTGGCAAAATGTTTAACGTGTCAGAAAGTCAAAGCTGAACATCAAAGGCCAAGCGGATTATTACAACCGTTGGAGATACCAGAATGGAAATGGGAGCATATCACAATGAATTTTGTGGTAGGTCTTCTGACAGCCCAGCAAGGTTACCATGCCATTTGAGTGATTATCGATTAACTGACGAAGTTGGCACACTTTTTGCCAATCAAGATTCGGTTTACACTAGATCGGTTAGCAAAATTGTACGTGAAGGAAATTGTTTCAAGACACGGTGTGCCTGTGTCCATTATATCGGACAGAGATCCACGTTTCACATCTAATTTCTGAAAATAATTACAACAATGTTTGGGAACACAGCTGAGAATGAGCACGACGTACCATCCTCAGACCGACGGACAGAGTGAGAGAACCATCCAAACACTAGAGGATATTCTCAGAGTGTGTATTATGGATTTCAAGGGAAATTGGGATGACCATTTGCCATTGGTGGAATTTGCTTATAATAATAGTTATCACGCGAGTATTGGCATGCCGCCTTACGAAGCGTTATATACTGCGGAAAGTGCGAAACTCCAGTTATGTTGGGACGAGGTAGGTGAACGTCAGCTATTGGGTCCAGAATTGGTACAAGAGACTGTCGAGGTCATCAAGGTTATTTGAGCTAGATTGATCACATCACAATATAGACAAAAGAAATATGCCGATCAACATCGACAGAATCGGGAATTCAATGTCGGTAGTTATGTTTTCTTGAAAGTGTCTCCCTGGAAGGGGAAAATTCGATTTGGCAAGAAAGGGAAATTGAGCCCTAGATTTATAGGACCTTTTGAAGTGCTTCAAGCGAGTTTATGAAGTGGCGTCTGAGATAGCTTTTTACCTCCGGAGTTGGAGCATATTCATAATATTTTCCACGTTTTCAAGATTGAGACCATATAAGCCCGATTATAAACATGTTATAGAATATGAGCCCTTATAGTTTGAGAAAGATTTATCATATGAAGAAGTCCTGCTTCAAATTGTTGATGAAAAAAAAGAAGCAAATCTTGAGGAATAAGGTGATACCTTACATTAAGGTAATCTGGAGAAACCACAATCTTTGAAGAAGCTACGTGGGAACTTGAAAGCGTTATGATGAAGAATTATCCTCGCTTGTTTGCTTGATTTTGTATAGCGATTCTTGGGATGTAATCTTTTTAGGAGAGGAAGAATGTAATAAATAAATTTTTTTTTTTTCGAGTTGTGATTACGGGGATGAAATCCTTTTAAGGAGGAAGGATGTAACGATCGAGAAATTTATAATTTGATTTAAATATTTATTGAATTAAATAAATATTTTAAATAATTTATTTATTGAGTTAAATAAATAATTGATGAATTGTGGTGAATTAATTTAGTAAATAAATTGATTAATGTTAATTAAATTGAGTATTGATAATTTTATCTCAAGGATTTAATTTAAGAAAATAATTAAATTAAATCAATTGTTTAATATTTAAGAAAATAATTAAATTAAATGAATTGTTTAATTTAATTGAAATAAATAAATTAAATAAAGTGATGTGTCTAATTTATTAATTATAAGGATAATGATAATAAGAATTTTATTATTATTATTATAAGTTATTTGAATTAGCTAAACTAAAGTTATATAAATTAATAAATTAAAGGTGTGACAATGGAAAAATATATGATATAAATATTATTTAAATAATCTAGTTTGGGGAATTAGTGTGGACCCAAACATAGCCTTATGGCTTTTGGTTATTTTAATCGACGTGAGTCTTTTTATTTTTTTAACGACATTAGTGGGTTTCAGGAGATGTTTACGCATATTATACCTAAGTCTAGCATTTTTTTTGTTCTATTCTCATATTTGGCTAAGGAGTAAGAGTAGAGAGAGAGAAAAGAGAGAGCGTAGAGATTGAGAGAGAGCTGAGAGATTGTTCTCGAGATTTCAAGAAGAAGAGAGAGATTGCTAAACCTTGTTGTCATCTTTTGCTAGCCAATAATCAAAGATTAAGGTATAACTAATTTTAATTTTCGATCTTGTAATTTTCTATTCTCTGAAATTAGTTTTGTGGATTTGTTGTTCAAGCGTTGTATATATGGTGTGGTTTAGGTTGTAGAATCTGTCATCTTGTATGCGTGTTGTATCGCTTATCAAATTCGTGAGAAATTGGTTTATAAGAAGAAAAGGAAAATAATAGTGTTTATGTTCATATGTTATGGCCTTAGAAAGTACCAATTTTAGTGGGCAATGTGTATGTGAAACTATAAATTAATGCTTATATATGGTAGTTCATTGAAATACTGAACATAACGTAATTTGAATGGAATGATTTGGTCAAATAATGAATTCACAGTGATGATTTTTGGACAAACTATCAAAAATGGAGTTTTATATGAAAAACATGAAAATTGAGAAATTAAAATAGTTCTAGTTGTTGTTAAATTGTGCTAAGTGGTTGAATATGTTAGCAATCATGATATGATAGTTGTATAATTATTTTACATGTTGTTATCACCGTTTGATGGGTGAATTTTATGTTAGTTGGGCTAAAAATGGCTCTCGCTTCATTCATTTTGTCGTCTCTGCTGCATCTCGAACTCTGAAGAATTCTTGGCCGTGCCAAGGCAAAAAATGGGCTAAGTGCATTTAAGTTCCAAAGTTTAAGTGTGTAGCAATTTGCACACACCTAATCTGGAGATAGTGAGAAGTCCTGCGTTTTTGCGAGTCATGTGTAATGGACTTATATTAGTATTGTAAGCATGTTATTGATGTTGAGGCATGATATAAACTACAAAGCAGATTATCATGCGTTATAATACAAAGTATAAAGATTTTGAAGTGATTATTAATTGAATTATAAAATGAAACCAAATGAGATGTTTTTAAAAGATAGAGTTGAATGATTAAGTTATATTGATCAATGTGTAATTTCATTCGTTAAGTATATTTAACTTACGTGGTTAGGTGCTAAGTTAGGGTTGTGACATAAATGATGGTTTAAACCCTAAAGTTAATTTTCATGCGATTAATTGTTGTTGCGATTTCAATGATATATGTAGGATAATTGGAGATTATTTTCATTTGTGTAGCTTACAATCAAGGCAAGTTCTCTAACTCTACTTTTATATTTGTGCAAGTTTCTAAACCTTATCTCTTTACAATTGAGCAAGCCTTCAAACTTCATTCTTTTCATATCGAATGCAAGTTTCCATTCCTATATTATTGTTGTTCAAGTAATTGAGCAAGCCTAATCTATCTTGTGTATGTTTGTACAAGCTTATGTAACCTAATTCGTTACATCGAGCGAGTTTTACTTTCCTAATTATTATTTAAAGCATATATTGTCCTAATACATTGATTCAAGGGAGATTGTTTTAATTCTTCCATAGTACTTTGCATGTATATCATATTTATTCGATTATGTATATTGTTGCTATCCGATCTTTGACTTTGATAGCCTTGTACATTTATATATTCTTGTGTTAAACCTTTATTGATGGAAATTGATTAGTGTTCTAAAATTTCTAGAAACACTAATAAGCTAGTTCTAAACTAAACTTTCTTTAGTGCGGAAATTCTAAATTAAAACTGAGACGAACAACCCTAACATAGGGGATTTTGTACGTGTAACGTTTAGATGTTTGTGCACAATACATAGTACAAAGGGCTGATCCCCGTAAGTACGTTAGGAAGGGTCCGTATAATCTAAATGACTTTTAAGGTTGGGTAATAATACCTAAGTACCGGGGATATAGTTCGTGGTCTTAAGACCCTCAAATAATTAAAGTTCGAACTTATTTTCTATTTTGATTCGTAGAACAAGTTCTTTATTATTTAGCTTTTGTTGATCACTCTCATGTTGCTATCATTACAATTTTCTATGTCAGTGAGCATTTGTTTGCTCACTCTTGCAATTAACACTGCAGCTGAGGTTGAAAGAGTAGATAAGCCATCTACCAACAAAGGGAAGCGCAAGATGCCTATGAGTTGAAGAATTAATGAAGTTAATTTAAATGTTTCATATTATAAGACTGGTTTAATTATATGATGTATTCCGTAAACTTATGTAATAATTTTAAGGTTAGATTACCTGGGATTGTTTTGAAATGTGATGTAACCCTTTAATGGGAGAGATTATTGTTTAAGTTATTTTAATTATGTCTTTATCCTTTATTATGGGTACTTGTTGTAATAGTTTTTGATAATGAGCACCAAACTCTGTGGGAATGAAATACCTAGATTTAGGGGTGTAATTCTAATTTTATAAGTTTAACATTACATGAAGTTTTATACAAAACTTATTCCATTAATCAAATATAGATTCGTATTCATTCATAAGGCATAACACTTTAATAACATAACATTATCCCTTTGTGACCACAAAAGTTATTCACTACATCAACTTATGTTTTTTTACACTCCTTTATTATGGAATACATAGTCTAGATACTAATAGTTCACTTTGCCTTTTTTGGATCTTGGACAACCTTTCGCTTTGATGACACCACAAATAAAAGACACTCCTTGCTTGATTGGGACAATGAGGAGATATACCTAGATCCGCAATTGGCCTTCATGTTTCTTATCACAGTTTATACACTTTTCTATTTGGATAAGATTCCCTTGGTTGTTATCAGGATTTCCTAAGTCACGGTCTTTCATCTTTCTTTTCCTTTCTCTCCCATTTGATCAATTTAGATTTTAAGCTTATCTTGTTCTTCCATGGTTTCTATTAACGCCTTTTGTAATTGGTTATTTAGTAGCTTTTCTATTTCCCATAACTTTTCTAGAGAAGAAACCTTGTTCTTCAGATTCTGCACCTCCATTGATGCTTGATTAGCTCCAACTTTAGTGTCTGAATCATTATCTGTTAGTTCTATTATTTCTGGATCTGGTACTATGTTTTCCAATACCACCACCTCATCAAAGTTGCTTGCACTGTGAGCCTATATTTTAGCTATTGGCTTTGATATTGGCTCATTCTTTACGATCTGAAGGTATCCTAATACTTTTCCACCAGACATCTACACACAAAATATCCTGATTAGCATATAGTATATACACACAGCAAACAATAGTTTTGTAAAAGTTATCTTTTATTTTGTTTAAGGATGAATTTATCCAATTCTTCTCCTTTTAAACTCTATATGAGTTATTTATATTTTCAACGTTTCCCTCTATTCTAAGGTTATTGCCTAAGGTCTATCCCACCTAAGGTTTCAAACCCTAAGCTCTGATACCAACCTGTGACGCCCCCAAATTCAGGTACTTGAAACTTGAACTCGGTGCTTCACGATACCATTTCTATGAGCGAAATAATACTAATAATAATAACAATAATATAGATACCAAACTTAATTTACATAAATCAGAGTCTACATCCCAGGTACACGACCTTTAAATATTCATTACATCATAGATAATAAATATCATTGTCTTAATAAACTTTAACTATAACACAGAATATTATAAAACTCATTCGAACAGCTTTCCTTTCCCCTTGTTCTTGCCTAAACCTTTGGGTTGATCATACTTAGCTGAAAACATTTAAATTTAAAGCAAGAATTAGCATTTGATTGCCCAACAAGTAATAACAACAATAAACAATAGCTGAAAGGATTAAATGTTTTCTTTGTACGATACTTCTAAACTAATCAACTGTTGTGAAGCAAGTTGAACCAATAATAACAACATATCCAATCTATATCAAATTTTTAAAGCTACGTATTGACTTTAAATGGAGATCAGTCGACAGACTATGAACATTGTTTTCTATTTTCAAAAAGGTATACAGAAATTCATCTGCAGACCGTCATAACTTACAGGCATTGGGGGGGGGGGGTGATCAGCCCGTTATACCCTATATTGATCAATACTACATGCAAGAATGATATCATCGTTCATCTTATCCAATTTAGGTGCACAAAAGTTTTCCCATATTCGGGGTGTTCATACTTAGTAGGGAATCCAAACCAAAATAATTTGGTTGGATACAATAAATATCTATCTTGTTCAACAATATTTTTAAGTTTATGTCTAGCTGAATCAAATAGCTTAAACGACTTTTAAGTCATCTTATACATACAGGAAATAAAAATGTATGTATCAACATGTGATTAAATACAATGATTATCCAAGTGAGGACACTTGCATAGCCATATTTAGAAATTAACGAATAGAATAAATATTTGGCACAATAATAATAAAATTCTAAACTATTCTTACTCGTGTCCATTGCATAAAGTAAATGCAAAGGTAGGATACTTGCCTGAGCTGCTGCTTACAATAACGCAACTTAGTTTAATCTTTTATACCGAAACCTATCATTAATAAGATCATTCGTTCGATTAGAATAATATATCATATCATATAGTACTGCTATTTGCAGTCAACACATAACCTAATCACATTGTCACATAAGTTTAACAGTCATTGATTCACAAACAAACACTTATCTAGTCAAAATATCTAAGTCCAGATCAATTTCTAAAATATGTCGGTGTACCGACAGCTTTATCGGGTAATTATTGAGTCTAAGACTCTATCCTGTAGTTCAATATAGCTTAAATAATGGTCAAATTATTTTTAAATGACTTATAATAATTTTTAATTAATTATTATAATTTATCATGATTTTTCAAACACTGGAATCATTTTCAAATGATTTAAATACTAACTAATTCTATTATCATTAATATTTAATTAATATTAAATTATTAATGAAACCATTACTAAAATATTAAAGTTATTTATAATAATTCAAAATATTTTTAAAACATTCTTATTACCCTTAAATGATATTTAAAACATTTAAAAATCATTTTAAATAAGTACCATCAATATTAAATATTAATGTATTATTTAAAAAAATATTAAAAGTCATTTATTATAACTTAAAATATTTTTAATTCATTTATATCCTTTTAAAATGATTTTTAAATTAATAAAATCATTTTTAAACTATTTATTTAATATAATTATTAAATAAATCAAATATCATTAATATTAAATAATTAATGAAATTTACCTTTAAATATTGAAAGTTATATTTTATAACTTAAAATATTTTTAAACACCTTAGTTTCATTTAAAATGATTTTAATAATATTAAAATCATTTTTAAACTAATTATTTAATGTAATTATTAAATAACTCTAATATCATTAATAGTAAATAAATAATGAAAATTACCTTTAAATATTGAAAGTTATATTTTATAACTTAAAATATTTTAAACTCTTTATTTTCATTTAAAATGATTTTTTTAATATTAAAATCATTTTTAAATTAATTTATTTAATATAATTATTAAATAAATTTAATATCATTAATATTAAATAATTAATGAAATTTGTTTTAAAATATTAAAAGTTATATTTTATAACTTCAAATATTTTTAAATACCTTATTATCATTTAAAATAATTTTTAATATAATAAAATAATTTTTATTTAATTTATTTAATGCATTTATTAAATAAATTAAATACCTATAATATTCAAATAAATACTGATATTTATGAAAAATATGTCAAATTATTAAAAGTTAATTTTTTTAACTTAAAAAAATTTTAAAAATTATTTTTGTAATTTTCAGAAATTAATTTCTATTTTTAATGATTTTTAGAGAATAAATTAATTAAAATTAATAAGTCTGTCGAAAAACCTTTAGCGACAGAAACCGTCGCCTAAGGTGTTTTTGAGAAACCCAGACCTTCAAAGTCAGTGATCGAGTAGCCAGGTTTGACCTAAAATACTTTTTAATCTATGATGTTTTTGGGTATGTTCTTGGTCAGATCTTGTAGTACTCGTGTAATACTACATGATCCAGCCATTAACAGGTTCATATCATAACACACATGCAAGATTTAGAGCTTCGAAATTACTGTCAGACATGTTCTTCATGTTTTGGGCTGCCCAGAAACATGAAGTCATGGCCGGTCAACGCTCTATGTGGCCTTATTCCAGTCAATTTGTTCATGTTAAAGGTGTTCTAGAAGTCGGGCTGTGTAGAGAAACTAACATAGAACATGTGTTGAACAATATTCAAGTCTAAACATCATTAATAAGAAAGATCTAAGCCATTGAAAAGGCTGTCAGAGCTGTTCTTCATTTTCTGGGTTACCCAGAAATGAAGAAACGATTAGATATAACCATATTGGGCTTCCACAACTTGAAATCTGTGTAATGTTTTAGTGATATAATGGGTCCACTGTGTAGCCAGCATGTAGGGGTACATATCTATTACATAAAACACATATAACAACAACACATCAAGCTGCTATTGTCCAGTCAAACCCTGTCAGAGACAGTGTTCTTGATTTTCTGGAATTTCCAGAAAATAGATTCGTGATCTTCCCAGCTAGTTTGACCATCAACTGTGTTAAACCTACTTGATGCTTAGGAGATTTTAAGGCATAAACATGTAGTCTAAACAACATACTATAACTTAGATGCAACAAAAATAACAAAGCAACAACAAATAGTAAGATCAGAGACCACAAAATACTTGTCAGACCGTTCTGGGCAAGATCTGGGTTACCCAGATTTTGTCCAGTCATGGTCGGTTAACGGGGTTTGACCACCCATATCATGCAATCTGTTCATGATCTGGACTTGATTCAAGTTCCAGATCAAAGATCACATAGCATACAACAACTACAAACTTTCAAAACACAAAACTAATTAAAAATTATTGAGATCTGAGGTCTGACATTCATTATCAGACAACAAAAATAAATTTTTCTAGATTTTTAAAAAATTTCAAATTCGAGCCTCTAGATGTTATGGATCTAACATCTAGCAACCCATATCATCAATATATACTACATACAACATGTTTTAACATTAAAACATAACATCTAACATAGGATCAGAGGTCAGATTTCGTTTAGGGTTTATACCTTTTTCGAATAAATTCTTAAATCTAGGGTCCTGATCTGTTTATGGAAGTAGTGAGGCTTGTTCTTGGGAGTAATCTAGTACTAGAATTCGTGGGTTTTAGAGAGAGATGGTCTAGGATGTCTGTGGGTGTACAAATGGGGTAAATAATTAACTTTCTCTCTCTTGATCCTTATATAAAACTCATATGCAATGAATTTGGATGGGGTAATATTAGGCTGAGAGCTGGAGTTCTTTAGCTCCTAGCTAAACTAAGGTTGATGACTTGCCAAGATATGACAAGATTTGCTAGCAATTATTTCAAGAATGTGACAAAAAGGACATTGTGGTCATTAGCCTTGAAATTTTAATGGCAAGCTTGTCAATTGTCCCAACCCTTAGGGTTTGACCCTTAGGGTTTAACCCTGAGGGTTTGACCCTTAGAGTTTACAAAAAAAATAAAAAAAATAACTTTTTTAGGATTTTAAAATTAGGTTTAAAAATAAAAATTTAGTTTCTAAATTTCCAAATTAGGATTCCTTAATTAACTTAGGTTTTCTTAATTATATTAGACTTGAAATTAAGTTTAATAATTCACTAATTAGCAATTAGTTTTTCCCATTTAGCAATTAGGATTTTTCATTTGAAAATTAAGGTTTCAAATATAGAAATTAAAGTTTATAAATATTAATTAGGGTTTTCAAAAATTAGGGTTTCCCTAAATAAGGTTAATATCTATAACTCTGGTCGTTAATCACATTATCACGATTACATAACATGTTAGGTTTTGTAATATTTTTGGACGCAATCAAATTGCACAAATTAAGCAGAAGCGTGGAAAATCAGAGTTTTAAAATTTTATAAACCATGTACCCGGATCATCCTTTATGCACAATTATTAATTAAACAGAAAGATAAAGATCAAGAATCATACCCTTGAAGATTCGAGCTTTCTCAGGTACAAGTTCACCTCAAAATCCTTTCGCATTCAACTTGAATCCACCGAGTTTAGTTCCTTCCTTTGATCAACGTTAGCCACCCAAGTGTTTGGCTTCTAGAGGTGATCCACCAAGGAAGAAGAAAGATTCAAGAAGATGGGTATTTGGCAAAACCCTAGTTTTCTATCTCTATAGAAAAAGAGCGTACTCTCCCAACTATTGGAATTATGTATATCTTGATATCTGATATAAGACTACTCTTATAAAGATATCAGTTAACCCTTCTAATCTAATTTAGAAAATAGGGTATTATTTAATTAAATTTCTTTAATTAATTAGGCTCCCAATCTTATTATGAATAATTAATTAAATTCTTTTAATTAATTTGTCTCTAATCTTATTAGGAATATGAGAGTACTTTTATTAATTAATTTCCAAACTCCTTTAGAAATTAAATAATAATAATAGTAATAATAATAATAATAAGACTCCTCTTATTAATTTATATTTAATATTTCCAAAATATTAAATAATAAATATTAAGCTATTTAATTTATTATATCAAATAGATTAAATTAAATATACTTAACTTATTATTACGATTATGCCATTAACTTCTTAAATAATTATTCTTCCTTTTATGGTGTGACCCTTTAGGTTCTCCATATTAAACTAGTTGTGAATAAATCAATTAGAACAATTCTAATCTTATTTAAATAAATAAATTAAACTATTAATTTATTTAAATAAATAATATTTATTCTTCAATAGGGATAAGTCTCCCTAGCGATTAACGACTTTCCAGATAATATAGATTTCAACATTAATCATAAAAGAACCTTTTAGTAAATGGTTACCCAATTCAATCCTTCCACCATATAATGTCCCAATTAAATATAAGAAATGGAATTACTGTCAAGTCTTGTTTTATTTAATTATATGTATTTCGACTCTTAAATGCACAATTCCAAATAATGCAAATTAAAAACTCTTTTCTAATTTCATTCTACCTTGGCCAAGGACTACTGGGTTGTCATTTATCATATCACATAGGATATTTCTCTTCTTTTACTAGAAGTGGTAGATTCTTTATTGATCATACATTATCTCCATGTATAACTTATTATACCCAAGCACACCCTTTGATATACCCTAAGGGTCTTAAGGAATAAGTCAAAGTATAACTCATCATACACAAGATACTATGATGATCTCAAGTCCAAGGATCACTTGTACTACTATCACTACAGGAATTTCTATTGACAAACAAGTAAAACTCCATTAGGTATTCTTTAGCGAGCCACGTTCAATGAACTTATTCTCTAATAAGCACCTACATACTTGCTTTAGTTTCTCCACATAAATGATCATGAGATCAATCATCCTCATCCAATGAGCAAGCAATGTATGTACCAATCTATCCGGATTCACTAATCCCCAATTTAGTAATCCAATAATTGGGAACTATTTTAGTTTTAAGCTTTCTAAGAATTTAGATCTCATTAGAATGATCATCATCATTATTCTAAAAGGATTGCTTAAAACTATGAGTTTATCACATATTATAAAACAACATCATGTAGATAATTAAAAGCTTTTAATAAATTAATACCTTTTATTAATAAATGAATAAGATTGTTACAAAGTATATGCTTTATCATCAAACATGATTGACTTGTGTGCATACTACTTTCAATCTCCCACTTGCACTAAAGCCAATCGTCATGGTATCTCATACCCTTCTTCTCTAAGTGATGATTATCCTGCTGTTGGATAAGCTTTTGTTAATGGATATGTAATGTTGTTCCTGAGAGTCCATTATCTCTATAGTGATTTCCCATCTTTCAATGATTCCTATAATCAAATGAAAGTGCCACAACACATGTTTAGATCCAAGACGAGACTTAGGAACTATTCCTAGCTCTGTAATGAACTTTTCATCCAAAAAATCAACTTGCTGCTTCATTTACAGCTATATACTTTGTCTTTATCACTAAACAATCAACTCTTTGTTGTTTGGAACCTTTACAATTCACTGCACAACTGTTCAAGGTAACACTTTACCTTAAAGTGGATTTTCTGGTGTCTTAGTCTGTTTGAAAAACTTGAGTCTATTAAGCCCTCTAGTTTTAATTTAGACCCACAATAAATTTTAATCACATCCTTAGTACCGATTAAGTACTTAAGATGTTTTTCACTGTCTGACAGTGACCTTCTCCAGAATATGACCGATCAACATTAGGTCTCATATATTTCATTGTATACATGATTGTCACTCATGCGATCTCTCTTTTATGAGTCTTTGGGGACTATTAAGAGAGATACACTCCATGGCTCATCAACATGAGACAACTCTTGGAGTTTTCCATGCTAAACGACTTTAGCATCAAATGAATATACGTTCCTTAGGTTAAGTCGAGCATCCTCTTAAATCTATGTATATAGATTTGTATCCCCAATAACAATACTCTTTCCAAATCATTCATGGAGGAATGTTAAGACAACATTATCTTTACTAATTGTAGCATTGGTATGTCATTCCTTATCCGTAGTATATCAACATATAATACTAGGAATGTCACGACGCTCCCACTGACCCTTTTATACACACTAGGTTCATTCTTGTTTTTGATAAAATCAAACTCTTTTGATTGTTTCATCAAAATGAATGTTCCATTTTTGATAAGCTCGATTCAATCCATTTCTTTGAGTGTCTATAACTCTTACCTCATTGTATGTAACTGGATCATCATCTTCTTTGATGTTTACCTCATCATCATCATCTATGATGAATCCATACCTCCTAGGTATCTTCGGTACTATTCTAGATTTAAGATTCGGTTGTGGTACAATAGGTCTATCTACAGGTTCCTCTTATTTGACTTATAGTATTTTGTATTTTTTGAACTCTTCAAGATCTATTATCCTCCCACTAGACCCTTCAATAATAAACATCTTTATCTTAGAAGGCAGCATGTTTCGCAACAAACACCTTTTGCTAAGTAGGATTATAGAACATATACCCTAAACTTACTTTAGGATGTCCCGCAAATCTATACTTGTCAAATCTTATCCAAAGCTTATCCTTTGAAACCTTTTCACATAAGCTAGACAACCCCTTATCTTAACTTACTTAAAATTAGGAATCCTTTCTGTCCATAACTTTTATGAAGTCTTGTGGTCAGATTTTGAGGTTACCTTTTTCGTCGATATGCAGCCATTTCTTGGACATTATCCTAGAAGGATACTGGAATGTCGGTAAAATCATTATAGACCGCACAATGTCCAATAAGGTACAATTTTTCCTTTTAGATACATCAATCAATTATTGCGTATCAGGAGGCGTCCATTGTGAGAAAACCATTTGTGATGATTTAGAAACTCATTGCACAAGTATTACTTCCTTGATCCGATCAAAGAATCCTAATACTTTGCCAATTTGTTTCACTTCTGAATTCTTTGAACCTTTCAAATAATTCACATTTGAATTTCAGCAAATACACACATTCAACTCTTTGAATGATCATCTCCTTTTCTTATACTAGTTTGTTGAATTTGCAAAATAATTCTTTTCACATAAGTCAAGTACACAAAATCCATTAAGTAATATTTCAGTTATATACAAAACATTATTATTATAAATAGAACAACAATTGTTCATAAATATAATACCAAAGATTTCATGGTCCAATAACAAAATAGAAATAATGTTTCTAATGAGAACTGGAATACAATAACAACTTATTGATTTAATAGACCTTCCCGTAGGCAATACTAAACTATAAGTTTCTATGGCTAATGTAACAACCTTTGCTTTATTTCCCGCATATAGGATTACTTATCTTTGTTTAGCTTTCTACTTCTGCTTGGTCCCTTCATAAATCTATATTTATGATAACCAAAGTCGGTATCCAATACCCAAGTAGAACCTTGACTTAAAGAAAAATTTATTTCAATCATGAACAAAACTATATTTATAACCGAAACTTCACTAAGCTTCTTCTGGTTAGCCTCTGCAAGATGCTTCTTTCAATTTCTTTCCAATGTCCAGGCTTATTGCAGTAGAAGCACACTCCTTTGCTATCCGTATCAGTTTTGTTCTTATTATCCATTATTTTTGCCTTTTTCTATTTACCTTCTTAGAATCGTTCTTTTTTTCAGAAGATCCTTTGGCCCCTACTAGTAAGACTTGGTCTTTCTTAGTTGGAAAGTGACTCTCAACATTTTTCAACATGTTAAGCAAATCAGCAAATCTGATATCTAGCTTGTTTATATGAAAGATTCATAACAATTGTGAGAAGGAGTTCGGGAGTAACTGCAAGATCAAATCTTGGCTCAACTCTCCATCCATGACAAAACCTATTATCCTAATTGTTCAATCAAATTGATTATGTTTAGGACATGTGTCTGTACTATAGTGTCATTGGTCATTCTAGATCGGAAGAGCTCCTAAGATATCTGATATCTATTAGTCCTACTTTCCTCGCCATCAACTACTTGATGTTCAGGAATATAGTAAGAGCATCCATAATTTCATGCTGACGCTAAAGCACATTACTCATGGATGTGAGAATGATGCATTGAGCCAACTGTGCATCATCTTGTTACTTTCTAAAAGTAGCAATCTCTTCCTCAGAGGCATTGTCTACAACCATTGCAGGATAGGCGTATTAAGGACATAAGATAGCTTTTCAGCCGTGAGAACTATTCTCAAATTCCTTAACCAATTCGTTTAATATGGTCCGGTTAAATATCATCTAATATGCTTCGCAGTGATAGTAATTTAGATATTGTAAAATTTAATAAATGAATTTGTAATTAACAATATTTTAGCATACATTCTTTTATTAATTACCAAAATAAATTAGGTCTTGATTTAAATTGGTATCTCCCACTATTTTCTTCAAACTATATTACCCTCAATATATATAGTTCAACAATATCTAATTAAAGATATGCTAGTTAGAATAAAGATCCCATTTCAAATGTATATAGCCTTGTGTGTGCACAACATACTATATATAAATAAATAGGTAGATAACTCTTGTCCATTACATTAACTATGCAACTCCTTTTATTTTTCCTCTTAAATCATAATGGTCAAGTGTGTGCACATCCGAACTAAAATGATTCAAGTTAAGTCAGACTCAGCATTTCCATATAAGTGAAGAGAAAACTACAGCCCTTGTGTGTGTACAACAAAGCAGTAATGTTCAATTCCTTATAAACATCATATGTAATAAAAACAACATCTTAAATATTTAGTACTTGCCTTGTGTGTGCACAACAAACTCATATTAAATATTCAATACTCTATTATTTCTATCATGCTAGAAGGCGACGTTCGATATTCCAAATATCTTTGAACATTACAACTTAATATAAAATATTTGAGGGGTTTGTTATTAATTTGTCTCATCTTGTTTAGCGCGCATGCACATATATATATAAAATATGCGTCATCTTAATTAACAAGCGAAGCATATTTGCATAATATATAATATATATATATATAGTATAGTATAAGCATGAACATATAGAATACTATATTCTACCTGGATTTATTATGGACTTTTATACTAGTTTAGTTCACTAGAACCACCAAGTGAACCAAAAGGTCAAATCCTAGGGGTGCAAGAATTAATATTTAAATATAACTATTACATTTAAACTCGTGCTCCATTACAAACGGGTCTTCAAGCGCTCCTTGCTCCTTGATCTCCAATTCTTTAAAATTAATTCTAACTATTCTTATTACAAAACTATTTAAAATAAATAGAAACCTTGATCAGCAATCAAGGGGAAGTACATAGGAGGAAGATAGAATTTACATTAAGAAAATATTAAAGAAGATGAGGTACGCAAACCTCATTTAATAAAACTCATACATTCATGCATCCAACTAAAATAAAATCCAATCACATTGGTCAATAGTCCATAATCAATCTCATTTATTATCATACACATCTACATATGCATCAATAAATGAATTCATCTCATGAATAATAAACATTCATATATATATATATATATATATATATATATATATATTGATATCATTTAATGGACAAAATTAGTTAGCATAAAATCTAATTTTGAATCAAAATAAACTCTTTTATTTTAATCCAAATTTAAATCAAAATAAACCTCTTTTATTTTAATTTATCTAATTTTGAATAAAATAAACTATTTTATTTTAATCAAATTCTTTAATCAAAATAAACTCATTTATTTTAATTCATTATGGAATCCAATTCCAAGTAAAAAATCTCCTTTATTAAAGGAAACATGGATTATCTTTCCTATTCACAAATAAACCCCTTTATTTTGAATAAAATGAAATCTTATTTCATATCTAAATAAACTCATTTATTTAAGAAATACTGATTCTCTTTCCTATTCACAATAAACTCCTTTATTTTGAATAATATAAAATTTTATTCCATATCTAAATAAACTCTTTTATTTAAGAAAACATGGAATCCAATTTCAACTCCAATTAGTTATCATGGAATCCAATTTCAACTCTAACTAAATTAGTTAGCATGAAATCTAATTTTAAAATTAAAATAAACTTTTTATTTTAAGATTAAAATAAACCTTTAATTTTAAGATTAAAATAAACTTTTATTTTAATTATAAAATAATAAGATTAATATATATATAATAACCTTACCAAGTTTTTTTTTGAAAGAATCCTATTAACTAACTTGTATATATTATACTTATTCATATATGATTAAATATTATATATATATATATATATATATATTGTCGACGTTGAGATTTTTGAGTGTCCCTTTTCGTTACTTGTTCTTTGGTGTTCTCATGTTAATATGAGATTTGTTTGAAAAAACAAGTGAAAAAGGTCCGACATGTATAATGTCGACGATTGGACTTTAAGAGTTGTCAGTTGGTGTATTTAACTGGTTGCACCAACGCAACCGAAAAGGCTTGCACATTGACCCAGTGATTTGACACTGCTAAACGGGTTTGTGAAATCGAGATTCATTTTGGGTCCGGGGGCTTGATTATGCGGAGGGAATGTGTTAGGCACCCCCGACATCCGTGTTACCACGGTGACCGCCACTTTTCAAAGAAATTGTTATATGAATGTGTGTGTGTGTGTGGATCAATGCGCAATTATTTGGAAGTAATGTTGTACCTCGTTCGCACCTATATACATAGGGTTTGAATTTTATAGAAAAATTCAGTTTTAAACAAGATATGGCAATGACGTTTTATAAAAGAGGTTTTTTCAAACCATGTGCTTAATAGTAATTGAGGCCTTTAATACTTCCATTTTATTATTAAATGTCCGGCTTGTTTGCTTTTATTTTTGAGATCTGAAGCATTCTAGAAAAATAATATCTGATGATCTTAGAACTCCTCATGGGCATGACAACCATCCAAGGAAATTCAGACCTTGGTAAAATAATGTACAAGCTACTTATAATGAAAAATGTCCATCATGGGAACCGGAATCTAGATTCATAAAATGAACACATGATCACATGATTCCTAGGCTCACGTAATCTTTGCAATTTTTATGGAAAGCGATGGCGATTATATATATAAAAAGTCATAAATATACATATATCTGAGACATGATCAACCACCACCAAAGCAACTCCATGGGGGATCGGAAATGTAAATATATAAAAGCGGTAAATATATATATATATATATGGACATGATCAACCGCCATGAAGTAAACTCCAGGTTGGACGAAATGTAAATAAAGCTGTAAAAGCGATCAACTGCCACGAAGTAAACTCCGAGGCGAGACAAAATATAAATAAAAAAGCATAAAAGGCCACAAGTAAACTCCGGGCAGAGAATGAATGTAAATATATATATATATATATATATATACTTATATATATATATATAAAAAGCGATAAACGCATATTTGGATGTAAATCCGGGCTCATCGAATATGTCCAACAACAATTATATATATATATATATATATATAGCGATTTAAACGCACTGGATGTAAAATCCGGGCTCATCGAATGTAGTCCCACCACGCTTATATATATATATAAAAAGCAATTAAACGCTCGGGAATCAAGTGCAGAACTCAATCGAGGCATAACTTCGATAATGTTAGTCCATATATATGAAATATATACATATATTAGTATATATATACAATGTAAATGAAAACCACGGATAGAAATGCGGGAAAACGCACACAACACGACTCTCGAATGTGTATAACGATGTGTGCTATATGAGAAGAAGGCTTTATAAAATGTAAGAAGGCTTACGGTGGGCTACCAAAGTAGACTTCTATGACTTTAAATGGATAAACACTCGGCTCCATGGGATAAAAGATAGCTATATGTGAGCTAACTAGTGTTTAAAGAAGAGGAAACACTCAAAAGATGTGTATGCAGAGTAAAATGGACAGGGCGTCCACGCCTTTTTCCTTCTCTCCCTCTTCCAAATGGCTGACCCAAGCCTTGTATATATAGACGGATGGCCGCATGTACACCTACGGCTAGTCGTGGTGGATCTGAGCCTCGCGGGTCACGTCGTCTCGTAGTACGTGCACTCATGCACTGTAATATCCGCTCAAACTTGCAGAACTTCAATCCGAGCATCTAAACGAGGTATATCTGACCTTCTTCGGACCGCTGGTGTTGAGAGTTAAGCAATGACATGGATTAGAGGTTGTACGAAGTCAGGAAGAGGGGTCTATACCCATGGTCTTCAAGCTTCAAATTCTATCCAAAGTACTACCACACGTAATAGTCACTCGGGATTGTCACTCCTCGGTTGTTGTGGGACATTGTTGGATGTATGTATGTATGAAGTGTTGAGACGACGTGCCATTTATCGAAGGAACAAGATGACGTTTGACTCCTCGCCGGGGTTATCGCTGGTTTGAGTTGAAAGTAGACGTTACTCAGGGTTACAGCTGAGATTGGACTACTTGTTAGTATGCCACAATATCATCTTATTGACGTGGTAAGATGACGTTGTGACTCCTCACCGGGGTTATCGCCGGTTTAAGCGGAAAGCAGACGTTGCTCAATGTTACATCTGAGATTGGGCTGCTTGTTTGTATGCCTCACTATCATTTGTGGATGTTCTTGTCTACCTGTTGTTATCTCCGGGTCTGAGGTGTTTGTGCTTCGACAGGATGTCTGGGGTTGAAGCTGATTGCATAAGTTTGAAGCAAGCATTTCCGGGTTCATCGCCGTAACTGTAATGACATCCCTTGGGGCTATCACCAAGGATGGCGTTGCAACTCCCAGTGTTACCTCTGGGACTTGAACTGAATGTCGTGGTGTTATCACCGAGACAGAACTGTCCTCTCTGGTGTTGTTGCCGGTCTTTTGATCTGCATATCTTGGGGTTATCTCCGAGATCGGAAATGACATTCCTGGTGTGTGTTCCGGGTTAACATGTCGTTCCCGGTTTGTGTTTTGGGTTGGAACTGAACTTCCAGTGGTATCCGGGATGGATGTAAGCTGTCTTTCAGGGTTATCTCCAAAAGTTGAATCTACCCTCCTACAATGTTAGTAATAGGAGTGCAAAAAATTTCGAGTGTCTACAGATGCCCCTCTTTATCATATTCATGCAATGCAAGGCATGGATAGGATAAAGAATCCTAGACACTTGAAATGCAAGCCAGATAAATATGATGCTATGTGCAGCAACATGATGCAAATGTATGATGCATGATTGTCATGTAATCCTGCTGGGATGACAATCAGTGATGACTTGGACATGCGATCCAAGTTTCCAAGGATGTTGACGTTGGGACTACCCCCAAAGTCTTGAATCCTAGACACTGGCTTATACTCCATAGAGGTACCTCTTGTGTGGAAGAGATCTGTGGGGATAAGGCTTTTTCTATTTGAGGATGTGTATAACATGTTCCCTCATCTTTGTCGAGTTCTTGCCAATGTGTTGTCGCTTCGGTCGGTTGCGACCTTCGTTGATGTGTGTATCACCAGATAGTTCCCTGCTGGGTGTATTGTCAAGGCTGCTTGACCTTCATTGATGTATGTGTCAATGGTAGCATTGTGTTGTAGCCCTCGCTGGGTAAGGTTGCTTCGATGGGTTTACTTGCCATCGGCTAATATGACGTCAAGGCTACTTGACCTTCATTGATGTGTGTATCAATGGTTACATTACGTTGTAACCCCCGCTGGGGATACGTAGAAGTTTGAAAGATGCACATTGTGACCCTCGCCGGGGATATATAGATGCTTGATAACTTCAATGTTGTAACCCCCGCCGGGGAGGTTTGATAAGTGGTTTTTACGTTGTAACCCCCGCCGGGGATACGTTAAGGTTGCCTGACACTCATTAACGACATCAGAACTTTGTGGGGTATTGTCGAGCATGATCTATGAAATCTGAGCTCATTGGTATAGTATACCCTACATTCAGGTGAACACCATTGAGGCGACGGGAGTTTAACTCTGACCGACAAGAAACCAGGATTTCAGGCTAATTCGCTCAATCGCGTAGCATTTTTATTCCTGATTTGGCCTTTTCAGCTTGTGAGACCTCCTTTGCAACTCTAACTGGAGTGAGCCGGAGGTGTGGGACCCATGTAGTTGACTCCTATTTTGGAGGAGTATGTACGGTTGACGATGCTGCTGCTGGACGGACCTTGCGTGCATATGGCTATTGGAGACATGAGTAGACAGTTCATGACCCTCACTGGATTGAGACGTAGAGTGGTCCAAGACGAGATTACATCCGGCCACGTGATATCCCAACATTTCCTGTTTGACAGGTTTGGCTCTGAGGATAGCTATGCACGATATTGCAAGGATTTCACCATACCGGAGGATCATTGGCGTTCAACCAGAGTAGATGTACTGCTTATATGCATATTGTCATACGTCTTCATGTCGCGGTACATGGATGAGCTGGATATCAGCGTCATTATGGTAGTGAGAGCTCTCAGGGAGGGTCATACCATTGTACTGATGATCATCATAGAGACTTTGAGGTCAGTTATATACTGCTGCACTTATCCTGTAGGAGTATGCACAGGTAGCTCGGTCATGTTGTATGTGTGGTTTATGTCACACTTGAGACCGATTGGCACATTTAGACATCATGGATTTTATTTCACCCATGATATAGCCATGACGTATTCCTTCCAGCCTGCGGAGTGTACGAATCTTTGCGTCTTGGTCCGCTTTTACGGCGAGGATTAGAGATCCATTTGATATATTTACGTGTTCGAGGCTCACCACCTCACCCTACTGACTTCATTACTCATACTCGGGGATGGATTATCTCACTGTGGCTGGATTAAGGGGCATGATCACTTACCACCCACTGGCTGTGATGTGTCAGTTTGACCAGTTTTAAGATTTCCATCCGTATGAGGCGGTGAGTCGGTAACTTCGCGTCACACCATTTGTCGTGAGAGGAGGAGATCCGGGTTGTATGCTGTTGGGATCGTGAGAGTGGTGAGTTTTCTATCGATCATCCGGTTATTCTGCAGAGTATTCCGCATTGATGGAGACAGAGACTGCATCGGCTGCGGTAGTATCCACAGTGCAGGGGACTGATTCTGACTATGAGGAGCCTATAGAGAAGGCCGTTATTCCCACCGATGATTTGACTGCTGGGCTGCCAACATTTGTGATGGATTCTCCCACCTCGAGCGCCACTTTTACCCAGTATTCGGCACAACATTTGGAGTAGAGATTACATCTGATGACCTATGATAGAGATCAGGCTAGGGCTGCGATGTTGACAGCTCTTGATGAGAGAGACACCGCTCTAATGGAGAGGGATGAGGCTAGATCAGCCAGGGATGCATTGATTGGAGAGCGGGATGCCGCTTTATCTGCTAGGGACGTGGCCATTGCAGATAACACTTCCATTATATCCTAGATGACTGTTAGTCTGGCCGACATGAGTGCTTACATTGATAAACATTATGCCACCATGCAGTTAGCCTCTGATCTGCTAGCTCATGTAGATACCCTTGGGCAGGAGCTTGCAGTGCTTCCTCCGTCTTCAGAGAGGGATCCTATGTTAGACCTGATAGTCCGCATGCACACAGATCTTTAGATAGCTTTGTATTTTCCTGCACAGACTAGCATAGCCATTTTTTCATGTACAACACAGATGTATATATTAAACAATATTATGTATGATAGAGAAATATATTTTGATTCACTTCCCTTTTAGTTATGCCTTGATACTTGCTTGATGTTTGCCTATTTCTCCATGGCCTTGTGATCTTGATGCATTCTGAACTTATCCTTGATAGATGGACATTGAGACATCGCAAGGTCTCTCAGAATGGATCGTTGATTTCTGTGAATCCCTACCATCTTTGCTGTCTTGGGACTTGTATCTGTATGGAAAAGTGGAGAGGAGGGTAGTTTCTTCCTCTCTGAGATTGACCGCACCACAGATGGTCGCCAGTACTTCTATTTATGAGAAGCCTAGTTAATTCCATCTCTTATGGATTGGCATTGCTCTTTGAGGCACGATCACAGCTTAGATGGTCACCGAATCTTCTATTTGTGAGAAGAGGTTGGGTAATTCCATCCCATTGATCTGAAACCAATGAAATGGGGCAAATTGAAGGTAGATCCCGGTACCGTGTGACAAGTATGTTTGTTCTGGTAGGGGTTAGACTGCACCATGAATGGCTGCCTACGTACTCCTATTGAAGAAGAGATCAAGTCTGCGTAGTTCGAACCTAGTGTAGGAGGTTCAACACTGAATGTGAAAGGCAGAAGGGTGCAGAAGTATTTTTATTGTTTTTTGTTGTTTTTGTGAAGAAAGGGTAGAAATGTTTTTGTTGTTTTTTTATTGCGATTGGGCCGTATAGCATATGGTTGCCTACGTACTCCCGGGTATCAGGGAGATCAGGTTGACGTAGTTAGCCCCTCAGGACGAATCGCAGCTGAAGAAAAAATGTGAATCCCATGTGCAGGCTATACTGCGAGGAGAAGAAAGTTTACTCCCATAATGGGGATAAACTGCAAGTGTGGAAAAAGTCTGATCCCGTCTTCAGGACAAACTGCAAGCGTAGAAAAGTTTAATCTCATCTTCAAGATAAACTGCAGGTGTGAAAGGTTCAATCCCGTCTTCAGGATAACCGAAATTGTATGGAAGGTTTGGAATGAAGTAAAACCAGGTTGCTGGCTTGAAGGATATGTTTCCCTGAGGGGCAGAAGAGCATGTAAAAGGGTGAAAGGGTTCAAAACTGGAATGACTGGTGATTTGGTGATTAAACCCAGGATGTTTGTTTGATGGTAACTTCAGACATAGTACCGTTTCACGGTGTCTTAGTTAATAAGCTATGGAAATTCATCGCCATCCATTTCCTGCAATCTGAGAGCACCTCCTGTCAATACTTCTTTGACAATAAATGGGCCTTCCTAGTTAGGAGCGAATTTTTCCTTAGATTGATCTTGGTTGCCAATGATCTTCTTCAAAACCAAGTCATGTTGTTTGAATTATCGTAGTCGGACTTTTCTATTGTAGGATCGTGCGATCCTTTGTTGATATAATTGACCATGGAAGATAGTCGTGGTTCGCCTTTCGTCTATCAGAGACAATTGGTGATACCTGTCTTGTACCTATAGGTCCTCATCCAACTAAGCATACATCAATACTTTGAGGGATTCCATTTCCACTTCTATGGGGAGCACTGCTTCCATACCATAGACTAATGAGTAGAGGGTTGCCCTAGTGGAAGTTCGCATGGAAGTTCTGTAGGCTAATAAAGTCACATGCAAGAGGTCAGGCCATCCTTTATGGTTGGCGGACATTTTCTGCATGATCTTTTTGATGGTTTTATTAGCCGCTTCAACAGCACCATTCATCTTTGGTCGGTAGATGACAGAGTTGAGGTGTTTGATGTGGAATTTTCTGCATAAATCCTCCATCATTTTGTTGTTGAGGTTCTTAGCATTGTCTGACACAATGACCTCTGGTTGTCCATATCGATAAATGACATTATTTCTGATGAAAGCAATGATAACTTCTTTAGTAACCTCGGGGAAGGAAGCTGTTTCTATGCATTTGGTGAAGTAGTCGATCATGGTGAATATAAATCGATGTCCATTACTGGATTTAGGCTCGATGGGCCCGATTATGTCCATTCCCCACATTGAGAAGGGCCATGACGAAATCATATTGTGGAGTTCCCTTGGAGGGGCGTGGATAGCATTCCCATGAATCTGGCATTGATAGCATCTCTTGACGTGATCATCACAGTCATCTTTGAGTGTGAGTCAATAATGTCCAGTTCTGAGAATTTTCTTGACAAGTAACGGGCCGCTCATGTGTGGGCCGCATACTCCACCATGGATCTCATCCATGAGTCACTGAGCTTGGTCTTTGTCTAGACATCTGAGGAGACCTAATCCTACATCTCTTTTGTAGAGTGCATCTCAGCTCAGGTAGAATTTCATAGCAAGTCGATGAATCCGCCTCTTCTCAGTTAGGCTCGCCTCAGCGGGTGTAGATCCATCTCACAGATACTCCTTGATGTGTTGGTACCAAGGGTTGTGGATGGGAGGTAGCTCATCCGCTACTTCTCTAATGTAATTACCATAGATTGGGGCTTTTTCCAGAGCAAACGTGATGCATGACATGTTTTCCTTGTCAGGTATGTAAACTAAGGAGGCCAACGTTGCTAATGCTTTTGCAAAATCATTCCTATTACGAGGAATGTGTAGAAAGGAGATTTCCTCGAACTCCAAAGCCATCTGTAAAACTTGTCGATGGTAAGGAAGCAAATGCAATTCTTTGGTTTGATAGATTCCTGTGGATTGCTTGATTACCAATTCGGAATCTCCAAAGACAGTTAACCGCCTGATGCCCATTGAACAGGCAAGTTTTAGCCCCATGATACAACCTTCATACTCAGCCGTGTTGTTGGTGCTGACAAACTGTAATTTGATGGCGACGGGATACTGCTCCCCCGTACCGGATATTAGGACTGCTCCAGCTCCGGAGCCTTCTCAATTAACAGCTCCATCAAAATACATTTTCCACTCATGGCATGTATCGTACTGATGTTGTAACTGAACTGTCATTACCCCTTCATCGAGAAAGTACGTTTCTAAGGGTTTATAATCCCCTGCAGGTACGGCGGCCAGTTGATCCATAATTCCTTGACCTTTGATAGACTTTTCCGTCACATAGACGATGTCAAATTACTGTAGGATCAACTGTCATCTGGACAGTCGACAATTCAGTATGGGTTTACTAAACACATACTTGAGAGGATCCACGTGGGATTTAAGATGGGTTGTGTGACCATGGAGGTAATGCTGTAACCTCATGGAAGCCCATGCTAAAGCACAACAAGTCTTCTCGATCAGAGTGTACTTGTGTTCACTGATGCTGAATCTTTTACTGAGGTAATAGATAGCTCGTTCTTGGCCTCTATTGTCTTTTTGCCCCAGCATGCAACCCATAGCATTGTCATTTATGGACAGGTACATGAACAGAGGAATATCATCCCTAGGAGGTACCAAAACAGGAGCGTTAATCAACTGCTCTTTGATTGTGAGGAAGGCTTTCTGACACTCATCGTTCCATTTCATGGATGAGTTCTTCCTTAACAATTTGAAGATAGGCTCATAGGTTGCTGTGAGTTGAGAAATGAATCTGCTAATGAAGTTGATCCTTCCTAAAAATCCCCGTATTTCCTCCTCTGTCTAAGGAATGGGCATTTTCTTGATGGCCTGGATTTTGGTAGGATCCAGTTCAATCCCTTTGTGGCTGACTAGGAAACCTAGCAACTTTCCTGACTTAACACCAAAGGCGTACTTGGCGGGATTCAACTTTAAGTTGTACTTACGCAACCTATTGAAAAGCTTTTTGAGATGTTCTAAATGGTCATCCTCCTTCTGGGATTTGACAATGATGTCATCCACATAGATCTCTATCTCCTTGTGCATTAAATCGTTGAAAAGAGCCATCATAGCTCGCTGATAGGTTGCCCCGGCGTTGATGAGGCCGAATGACAACCGTCTGTAGTAAAAAGTTCCCCAAGGCGTGATGAAAGTAGCTCGCTGATAGGTTGCCTCAGTGACCATAATTTGATGGTACCCCGCAAAGCAATCAGCAAAGGAGTACACACCATATTGAGCAGTATTGTCAATAAGAATGTGGATAAAGGGCACGAGAAAGCTATCTTTAAGGCAAGCTTTATTCAAATCCCAGTAATCCACGCAGACTCGCACCTTTCCCCCTGGTTTAGGCACGAGAACAATGTTAGATATCCACTCCGAATATGCAGACACCATGATGATGCCAGCTTGAAATTATTTCATAATTTCTTCTTTAACCTTTAAACTCCACTCAGGTTTCAATCGCTTGAGCTTTTGCCTAACTAGCTTGAATCCTTCTTTAATGGGAAGGCGATGAAGAATAATGTCAGTGGACAAACCCACCATGTCTTCATGAGACCATGTAAACATATCCTGGAATTGGGTTAACAGTGCAACCATGTCATTCCGCTGAGTTGTGGTAAGGTCTGAACCAATCTGGATTAGCTTAGGGTTGTCTAAGTTTCCAAGATTGAAAGGAGTGGTTTGATCAAGATTGGGTTTGGGTTTGTCTATGACCCATTCCTTAATCTCTTGAGGTGTCTCAATGTCCTCTTGGATGTCCATCAAGTCTAGTCTAACTTTGCATCAAAGTTACAGCCCTTGTGGAGAGAAGGCACCTCATCAGCAAGTACAGGTACATCTAAATTCAGAGTCTTTAAACAAAAGATGCTTTCACTTAATATATGCAACAGTTCGATCATACAAAAGTGTTAGCATGTACGTGATAAAATAACTGCTAGTGCTGTAAAGGAAAGCAAGCAATTAAAGTTATCTACAGGGCAGAGGGATTTTTTGCCCATTTTACCCTCGTCGACCAATGCATGGAGTGCTGCTCCAATTGTCGAGGGCAAAGTCCTGAAGGACTGCAGTGATGGAAGGATCGTCAGTGTCTTCCTTCTCCCGAATGATAACCATGACATCTGGGCAACCATCGTCTGGGGTTTATCTGTTTGTATATTCATCATGAACAATGACGCGGATGCCTTCCATCATCAAGGCAAGGTCATGTTTACATTTCTGTTCCTTTTCTTCCACTTCGGGATTAGGAATCAACACCTCTTTAGCTTTGATTAGCACTGGTTTTGGAAATAGCATGGCCACAGCATGGGCTGGCACCTTTACTGGAGATTGCATTAACTCATGAGGTAAAGGCATAGAAAATCGCTGTGCGGCAGAAGCTTGAGGAACCTACTCGTGCTTATGAGGATTCTTGTGTCTGGAACTAGAAGAATAGCCTAGCCCGGCTATTCCAATTTTATTGGACATTTGAATAGTGTGCTTAATACCCTATTGATCCTTACCAAGCCCTTGTCCAGGTTGATGACCCAATAACATCATTTCTTGAGTGGTTGACATAACCTCTGAAAAATCTTGGGTACGAGAAGTGGCACCCCAATAGAATGGTATTGCGTGTTACTCACTTCCAAAGTATGGAAACTGGCCGGTTCAACTT